>CM029507.1:48806049-49264793 GCA_017140475.1 Eucalyptus fibrosa | reverse complement strand
TCCTTGATGGGGCCATTATAGTCGATGAGCCCCCACGGAGATGGAGCAGGGCCCCCGCCACTGTATCGTGATAAATCTGAAGCGAAAACAAAAGGATGGATGTGAACTCGACCCTCATAAGTAGACCTATCAACTCATATTTGATGTGTTAGATTGTTGTATGAATTAGTAGTATTCAGTAAGTGAATCATGGGTTAAGAATTGTAAAACTTAAATTAATAAGGATGGTAAATAGATCCACAACTTATTTAAACTTAACACACATTTATGATTTAAGCTCTTTTCTCTTCAACCTCACTCGATCTTATTTCATTTCCTCAGCTCAATACCTCTTATCTCAGTTTAGGTATAAGTTTTTTAAATTTTAGTTAAATATGGAGGTGTTTCAGTAATATGAGTTAGGTTGTTATATTTATATTATATATAAATGAATCAAAACGAGTTAAATGGGTCAATGTTGATTGGATCGCATTTTCTAGAGAGTATGAAGAGATAAGTCATATAGATGTTGGTAAACAACTCAAATGAGAGTTAGTTACCCAAATTTAATTGGAAATTAGGTAATTGGTGACTTTTCTTTTACTAACACTTTCTCAACGCTTATCAACTCTTTAAAAAATTAACCAACAGAGAAAAAAACTCAGATTTTTACAAACAAAATACTAGAAACGTCCTTCACACAGAGATCATCGCCATAAAAAGGAAAAGGAAAAGAAGAAAACCTCATGGCCTAAACCGATAAAACATAGATTATAAAAAAAATATGAACTATAAACATTGAAAAATATTCATGCTCTTCTATTTACCAAACTTGGACATTTAGGGGTTACTGATTCCTTTACCCCATTAGTCCTAACCATGTCTAGTTTCTACTCTAAAACCTTTGAATTCTAGATTGCTCACCTATAGACCTCTAAGTTCCAACTTGCACTAAAGAGCTCGTTTTGGCTCCCTAGCTATTAACGTCGCGGTCTAGCTCATTAGCTCCTCACTTTTCCACTCACGATAAGTGCAGTAATACCTTTCTTGATTAACACCTTTCATGGATTCGGTGCTCCATCACCAAAAATCATTTGGTGAGTGCATATAACTTAGCCAGCTTTATAGCATGATCCTTCATTCATAGAGGGAAAAACCAACTCTCTGTCTAAACCCTAAGGAGGCTTCCCTATAAACCACTTAGATATATACAAGGAGGAAAGATAATGTTTCATATATTCGATTCCCCTAGTCAATTACAACGATCGTGAGAGAGGGGACTCGTCACTACCACGTCCTTGTCTTTCACGAATTAATCGTAATTTTTATTTTGTTCATTATCAATGAAAGCGTAAAAATGTTCGCACATGGCATAAAGTTATTGACTTTGTACTCACCAGACGCCTATCAATCGAGACATTGACTTTACGTGCGATTTAGATCTACAAAATGTACAATCATTCTCTAAACAATTTTCACGACACGTTAAGTCAATATCCTTATACCAATAGTGGGTGTTGATTTCTTTTTTCCACTAAGGGGATATACAAAATGAAAATCGATGGATGCAATAATGTTTCTTTATTCAAAATAAAGATTCCTCTTATTATGACTTTTTCATTTTCCTCTTTACAATAATACAGTTAAATTCTTCCACAACTATAGTTATCATTTGTTGTGGAAATATGTGTATTTAGAATAGAATCGACTAGGTCATCCTTTCAATTGTCAAATTTCGTCCTAATTCATAATTAATGTTGATTTTTTTTTTTTTGGCAGCAATTACCTTACGATGATCACAAGGACATTCATTTCATCCAACTACATATCCTTTCTTTTCTAAGTTACATTTGTCAAAATTACAATTCAAAATGCATATATTTTGGTGCACTCTCGCTTCGATTCTCGCAACATCTAATGAAATCACAATTTGCACCAGGCCTTCCCAGAGTAAAATCACTATAAAGTTTCAATATAAATGACAAATCTATGCATTTCTTAGATCGAATATAAATGAAGAAATGTGGTTTTATATTATTTATTACGTAATAAGCATGTTTTTGAACTGTATATTTAATGTGGTGGTGGGTTTTTCTAATGATATTCATCTTGACGTGGAGTTCTTATAAATTGAAAATCTGACCAGATCATCGGAATCTTTTTCTTGGGGTTGCCCTAGCATCAATGGGGTAGGCCATTATCATAATTAGTGATTACTTGCCCTAAGCTGGGTCATCATCTGTTCTTGAATTCTCGTCGATGTAGAACATTCCTGCTGACAAAATGCGTGTGAATCCATTCAATAATAGGACTTACAAAGCTTTTAAATTCAATAAAACGTTCCTGCGACGTGTCGAAACTTAGTCCTTTCGTACACTCAGTTTTCTAATGATAATCTCTCTCTCTCTCTCTCTCTCTCCGCACGCGCGCGCAAGAACAGGTCTGCATTGGCATCTAGCAGTTAATTAATGCGTTTTTTTTTTTTATAACCGAAAATCTGCCGAATCATGTCTTTTCACATACGCTATTCGGGATCTCACAGTCCTCCGCAATGGATTTAATGCGCAGGTTGCATTTCATTAATTTTCCCTTATTTTCTTGTTTTGGACATGAGAGAAACTGCTTCCCTTCATGGTGTTCTTCATCTCTCACGTGTTTGTGAAAGAATGTACTTTTGCGGGCATGTCTAATGGGGGACCCTAAAATTTTTTGGAGGACATTAATCAGAATCGGGATGATAATTACATCAAACAACCCATCAAATGAGGTCAATTCACAACGCCTGTGCTTCCTTGTATAATAAAGAAAGAGTTGGAGACTTGAGATTCTTACTAGTTGAGGTCATGTTCATGATTGTGCCTTGGAAAAGAGCTGTAGTTTTTGAAAGATTCGGTTTCCACACTGTCAACAGAATGCACATCAAGTATTCGTCGAGTAGCTCTTTTTCTAAGCAACTTTTTGCCTTCATAAATTATGAATTCTATCTAAATCATTTCAGGTTTGAAAAGATTACGAGAAATAATTATATAAAATCCTATCCTACAGACCGTATACTCATGAGTTTTGAATGATTCAGGTGCTGCTTGTAAAATAAATATAAAAAATGCACGAGTCACAGGATTTAAGAAAGAAAATATTCAAGGTCATACCTAACAAACCCTAAGAAATGAAATAGATAAAAGCACATAGCTTTAGATTCTATAACCTCTTGTTGATAACTGATTAATGTTGCCACACGCCGTATCGAATGAAAGCTCTACAGAATGTTATCGATAGAAACTAGTACAACGGCTATTTATAGAGGATGAGACTTTGCAACATCGCGCGATTATTAACTAAGTTTAATATAGAGAAGAAAGTTCATCCGATAAGAGTGAAATTATTGACAGCCGCAGATATCTAACTTAAATAAAATAGGTTCATGATAGTTCATTATCATGGATATTAAGAGCAGAAATGAGCTATAGAAATTGTTTGGATTTGTTTTTCTATCCTTAAAGTTTGAAAACGATAAGGTACTTGAAGAAGAGTTACGAAAAACTTTATGCAAATTTATATTTGATATATTTATCTCTTTTGAAAGATTTCTGATGTTGTAAAATAAAAATCAAACAATTGGAACTGTGAATAAATAGAATAACAACAAAAATTGTATGGATTCGCCTTCCTTACTAAAAAAATAAAAATAAAAAACGAAACAATAATTGAATTTTGAAAAACTTATGCGAATCCACAAATCAATATTCGTATTATTTTGCATGGTTAAATAAACGTCAGATTAACTAAACCACTAAATTTAAAAAAAAAAAAAAAAGGTGCTTAAAAACAAATACACCACCATTCTTTAATCTACGGTCACAAAATAAAATATATGGAAAAGAAAAGGGAAAATAATAAAATATGACTATTAGTATTAGATATCTGGCACCTAATATAATACAACCGATTGTACGGAAATTGAAGAAATTAATTCGATAATGATAGATAAATTAATCGACTAAAGGCGTCAAGTGGGTTATAGTTGGAATATACGTGGCATTAGGTGCGGATGCCGACAATCGTTATCAGCCCTCACCATCTGTTTTCTTTCATTTTATTACCTCCCAAGATAAGACAAGACACCGACCAAAACAAAAAAAGAAAAAGATAAGACGAGAAGATTGTACTATCGTCGACCCGACCTGCTTCCATGTTCGCCCGGTCCGTTTATCCGACCCATCCAACCATGTCAATTAGATAATTCAATGGGCATACAAAGATAGCTGGATCTTCTCCTCCATAAAATGTATACATGAAATATTGTCAAGACCAATGCATATTGCACGCAATTCTCTAACGCTACATGTGCTTGCCGTGTTAAGACCATTCACGCCGATTTAAGTTTTTATGAAATGTGAGATAGATAGAATTATGAAGAGCCTACATGCTCGATTTCGCGATGATACTGAAGTCAGGATTAATCACATCGGTTGGCTTTTGTGCTGATTTTTCTTCATATTCTTCTTGAACTTTTTAGAGAAATCAGCCGACCTCTCAACTTTAAGATTTTGAGCTAATCATGAACATGAGTACATATACATTCGACTAAATATACTATAGCGTTGAAGAAATGGTTGTCAATTATTTATTGTCGCAGTAGTAATGGCACCTAATTTAATTTAGTTCAATATTTAATTTATTATTTCAAAATATGAACTTACAATGTCACATGTGTGACTTGTGTTTAAGAAACTTCAAACAAATTTATCGAAAATATTTATAATATATCTACATCTAATAACTCCAACTTTAAGAGAATTCAGCTGCACACTCGGTTTTATCATGATATGGGAACACTAAACTTTATTATTCATTGAGTTTTAATTTCAAAATCCTTTTAAATTTTCATGAGATAATATTGAAACAAAATCTTGCTCCGAAAATGAAATACATAGATATAAACGAGAATAATTAGAAATTTTCTCTTCCTTCAAATATTTCGTCCCTCAAATAACGATATCACGAAAGGGAAAAAAAGAAGAAGCAATAATTGCGCAATAATTACCCTTTAATTACATGCTTTGATGGCATCTAATCAAAGCCCCCACAACTCAGCTTTCCATGCCACTCGAAAAAGCAATATTCACATCAAAATTGTCAAATGAGAATCTTTATCACTGTGACAAAAAGACGAGGTACCTAAGGACACGATGACTTAGCCGGATTCTCCCTTTTTTGGGAGGAAAAGAAAATGGAAATTTGTACTTGAATTATACTTTTTCCACAATGAATTCCACATGGTTGGGACATACAACCAATTAAGGGGCAAATTAATAACACCCATAATTAGTTACGTAGTTAAATGAATAAGCTTTTTTGGCATGTGTAGAGCCCTAGAGGGAGGTTCGCTAGGGTTTAGTTGATTTGGGGTTGTCTAATGTATAAAGGAGCGAGGCATGCTAATTCCCCCCCGGCTCCGTTTCGTGCAGAAGGGACAAAAAGGTCATATTTTCCTCGACCCTATCAATTTATAAGGTTGAAAATGGGTGAAAGAAGTACATGCGTCGCTTTCGTCAAATAATTCATCACTCTTTTGATATTTGTTTTCTATTTAGATCAATTCATGTTCCTCCTATTTTTCATTTTTTTTCCGACCGTACAAACCGTCGTTCTCCGTCTAGTTTGCACGCCAGAGACGGACTATAAATATACTTTTGATTGATTGTGAACAGGGACCACCCTATTCAGAGTCAATAGATCGATCTATCTTTCAATGGCTTTAAGTTCTTGTCATGAGGACCGATCGAGCGACGTGCGAACAGCTAGGGGCAAAAAATGAACACAGCTGTGTGTTGATACCGGCCAATGTACGTTTGCACATCAATAAATGTGGAAGAAACTTGCGTGTACATTACCAAGGCTTGAATGCATTAAAACCATTGAGAAGAGAGAAGGGAGGGGTTACAATAATGGGGATTCTCAAGCCTTCCATTCAGATTGATCTTTCTTTCTCAGCTTTCTTTGATTTGGAAATCAACGTCAATCTCTTTACTTTGGTGAGCTAATTGGACCCTTCATTTCACTAATGCAAATTATAAAAATGCTTAAATATCTTCAACAGGTCGAGATTCTCCAAAAATTCAATTAGAAAAATGTATGTGCAAATTGGCTAGCTAATTGGACCCTTCATGTCACTAATGCATGTAATAATCTTGCATTAGATAGGCCACCTAGAGATTTACTCTCTTTAGTGTTGGGGGATCAGGTTAGATCATGTTTTCTTAAAAGGGTAAGGACGTAATTTTCAGATTTTGTCCCTTTTTCTTACTCAAAGGAAAAAAAAAAACAGTTTTCGGTTTCATTATCAATTTTTTTTTTTCAGAAGAAACCCAATATATGAAGATGATAAATTTATTTGATAGTTACTTAGATGCTACGAAGTTGAGTCTTAAGTGTGCAGTTTTTTCATCTAAAAACTTAAGTTATTAGAAAATAAAACAGAATACATGCTTAAATCATGATGGTATACCCTAGATATGTCGTTGATAAAGAGCGAAAAAAATCTTCTCCAACAGTAAGCATACATTAGCCACTCCTAATTCATGAAGTTATCGCGTGTGACGAGAGAAGCTTAGATTTAATTATAAATTGCAAGATAGATCTATATATAATCTACTTGTTTTTCGGTGTATCAATGACACATGATGTCACAGTAGAATAAATATAAAGATATAAAGATACCAATGATCTCTGGTTCAATTTGTTTTTTGACATTTCATGATGCACATAATAATCATTCTAGATCTTATCATATTTATTTTTCTATATCTAAGAATAAGGTTGGAATAAAAGTCCGTTTGGTAATCTAATTTCATTTTTCTATATTTGAAATGAATTTTTAGTTTAGAAATAAGCTTGTAATAGAAATGAGAAATAAAAACTCTTCTTATTTCTATAAGTAAGACGCCCACCCATCATAGCTTGTTGTCCATTGCTACCTACTGCCATCCGCCATCTTCTGTCGCCCCCACAAGCTGCAGTCCTCCACCTGCCCTCGCTACGAGCCAACTACCCATCCACTAGCGGCCGCCTCCCGTTGCCAATCGCTATCCTTCACCATCCATTGCCCTCCGCCACTACTCGATGGCCGCTGCTCGAGAGTAAGAAATTTAATATTAATATCAAACATGTATTTTACTCAGAAACTTGTTTAATGAATAGAAATAGAAAAATCTATTTCTAATTAGAAATTGTTTATAGAAAGAGCACGTTCTCAATGTGCCAATAGTTTGTTTTATAAACTTTCACCTTTTTTTTTACTTTTTTTTCTTTTCTTCGACTTTCAAAATGTTATGCTTGTTTAACATGGAAATACCCAAATCATTTTTTTTTTAAAATATTGACATCTAAAATTGCATATAATTATTTCGTAGATTTTAAAAACTTAAAATGCTTTTATCTTCTTCTTTTTTCAGTTTATTTCTAAAAACCTCGTATTGATACTTTAATTGATGCATGGAGTGGTTGCACATTCAAGAGCGTCTGTACCGTCACTTTTCCTAGTTGTCTAAAGGGCCACCTTGCTAATTCATTATAATGGTCCTTTGATGTTATCTAGAACTTAAGGATATCTATGTTGATTGATTTCTCTTATCGAGATTTACTTTCCAATTACAACTCACTATTTTAGTTGGCCACAAATTTAGGCCTTGACCATTATTTCGGTAGCTCGGACGATGATTTAATTATTGAGTATTGTCTACTAAACATTTTCTGTTCTTATCATGATTAGAATATCGCATTTTCGCCTCTACTTAAATTACTATTTTTCCTATCCTTTCTATGCTTAAAATATATACTTATTATATATTTCCGCTCTTCATCAATCATCAGTCTTTTGTTAATATAGTTTTTCTTTTTCATTTGGACTAGCTCTTTCCCAACTTTTTCCTTATTTGTTTAAGTCGATCTGATAAGCTAAAAAGTCTTTCGTCTTAAACCTTTCTTGGCTTTCCTGCCGAAACGGAGGACAAAATCCCAGTTTGGACTTTTCTTATTCATGAATACGGCTTCTTCAAAATGACCAGATCGTGCAAAGGGCATTCCATATAGGGAAATACCCATCTACCCAAAAAAAATGGAAAAAAAAAAGTACAAGAAAAACATATCATATCTCATCCACCACTTAGCACTTCTACTTTTAAAAATGCCAAATACATAGATTAGTTTTAGTTTTGGATACTATTTTGCACCTTCACATCAATTGTCCTTGTTTCCTTATTTATTGAAAAATTGTATTCTTTCCAAAATTGTCTATCTTCAAACCCTAAATTTTTGCACCTACCCAAGGCATCAAAGTAAAACCACCTAAACCTTATACGAGATGCTAAAATGCATTTCCAGAGACGGTCAATTTGGTCGATTTCATGTGCAATTTTACTTATGGGTATGTGAATGTTACCTACAATAATGGAGGTATCTAATTGATCATCGAGTCAACTTTTCCCTTCCAGCCACCAGTTCTAGTGGTTTGAAATAAAAAAAAAACGACGTCCAGTCCACCTAGATCAATTAGATTCGGATGAGGATGGACCGGATTGCGGTGGGAGAAATTTTAAAGGTGATTACGACGGGTGTGGAGTTCCCAGAGGCTGTGGTATATTTAGCCCGCAGTTTTTACAAAACAAGATTTGACATTCAACATATACAATACCACTACCTTACTATAATTGTTTTCATTTCTCTTCTCCAAGACAAAAAAGAAAACTTTTAGAGCCATGTGATGGATAATATTCTTTCTAAGCTTCAATGTTATTATTCACTGGCATGATAATTAATCCCACTCTTCTAGTATTTTAATTATTTCTCAATCAAACCAAAATACTAGTTCAATTCAAATCATTGGCTAGGGCTAACTAACAAACGTTGGTCACTAATCAGGACAAGATTGATCGGTCCCGTTGTCTCCATACAACACATCGTTATTCACGAGTTGTCTTCTTTAATCATATCTCTTTAGGGAAGCTTTGTCAAATTTCGATTTCTCAGGCACCCTGACTTGACAGTTTTCGAGATTTAATAGTCGAGGTGCCAGACTTCATGTGATTTTGAGGCTTAATTAGGAGTTAAAGCAACGGGACTAATCATTCGAAATCCCAACAATTAAGCGTACCTTTTGAGGCCAGAATCATGCATTATCTCGTGGGATCCATCGCCCCACTTAGGGCAACCGAACTGTCAAAATGGAATTTATTTGTTAATCCAGAATGATGCTAATTTGTCACTGATTGGGGTTAGTTTAATTGATGAAGAAAGGAGATGTGATGCCACGCATGTTTAATTAATTAACTAGTGATTATGGCTTCTTGGTGGGATGATTAAAGGATCCTAATTTAGGCATATGCTCTTCTTAATTAATCCAGCATGTGCCCTAATAGGCCATCACAAAGAATCTTTCCATGGCAACTCGCCAATTTGAACTTACATAAAGAGAAGCAGCTTGTCAGCGTGTCTCATTTGTCGACATAAAAAGATGAACCTCCTATTAATGATTATGTTTTGGATAGTATTTAGTTATGAAATAATTAGCTGCATTAAGGATTGCGTAGTAACCTGATGATAGTATTATCGTCTAGTGATACAATCTAATGTTGTGGAATGCCTTTCCAAGGATAGGATGTATAATCAGAACAGTGTCATGTCAATTCATCAAGCAAATCAAGCCAATCATGTTTTGAAGAATGACAAGATTGGCAATGTAATTTCTATTCGAGATAACATTCTTATATGTTCGCGCAAGACGATGAGACCATGATGTTGACTCACCCTCTATACTAGCATGCGTGAGCAAGGTTAACTCATTGTAATAATTAGATGATCCATAATTAAGAAAAAAATCGAACTTAATTATGGATTCTTGATAGTTGCTTTCTTAACAATGGTAAGGAAATATGAAAAGCATTTCAGAATTGTGAAGGTACTCGAAAATAGGTTGCTGGAATATAAAAATTAGGTTACTCGAAAAAAATCGAACTTAATTATGGATTCTTGATAGTTGCTTTCTTATCAAGGCCTAATCTTTCTGGGTATTAAAGAAAAAAATCCAAAAGAAGGGCGACTAACTTCAACTGAGGACATACATATTCGAAAATAAGAGATCGCAGCCAAGCTATCATGATTTAAGCATGTATTCCGTTTAATTTTCTAATAACTTAAGTTTTTAAATAAAAAAACTGCACACTCAACACTCAACTTCGCAATATCTAAGTAGTATTTAAATAAAATTGTTATCTTCATATATCAGGTTTGCTCTAAAAATAATTGATAACGAAATCGAAAACTGTTTTTCTTTCTTCTTTTTCTTTTTCTTTTTTTTGGGGTAAGGAAAATGGGCAAAGCATGAAAAATACATCCCTACTTTCCTAACAAAATACGATCCAACTTGATCACCTAAACAACAAAGAGAGTAAACCTCTAGATGGCCTATCTAATGCCAAATTGTTACATGCATTTGTGGCCTGAAGGTTCCAATTCGCTTTTTATCATTGACAAGTCTAGAGATTAGAAGATCAAATAAGAAAGCAAAAAAAAAGAAAATGAAAGATAAGGATGGGAAGATCACATATGGGGTCAAGAAGGAGAGATTTCTTGTAAAAATGGATCTCAACAGGAGCAAAAATACCGACGTTCAACAGGGAGAGAGATAACAAAGGTGGGCTCCGAAATTTTCTGGTGTACATGATTCTTCTCGTATCCATTTTGTCTCAAGGTTATGATTTGCGGAGGGGGTCACAGAAGATTCACCTGTACAATGTTGTGGTCTAGAACTCGAGTTGGAAATCTCATTGTGCTCTCATGGTGGATTGTTCGTTCATTCGTTTGTAATAGTGAAATATTTTTGTTATGTATTTACATTATATTTGTTTCCATGTAGGAGTAAAAGTGCGACGCTTCTAAATTAACTTACTCGAGATATTAGCTGCTCTAACTTGTCCCATATTGAATATCACGACTTTGTTTTTTGGCGTGCAATTGGGCACTTTCCTAGAGACCACCCATTTTGGTGGTGGTCTCACCTGAACATGATTAACATTACAATTCCAACGCTAAACATCGTCATTACATTGAAAGGTGCCTTTACTGAGTTCATTCCAATTTCACATATATATTATAGGAGTGCCCTCCTCCTATTTAGTGCACAATTCCGTTTATTCTTGCCTCTTTCACTGTCTCAAAAGCCTATCAGGAAGCATTCCTTATTTAGGTCCTCTGACACCATCACTTACTTTTAGTCCTCATCAGATAGGGTTGTTATCAAAAGCTTCCAAGCGAATACTTGACCATTGCTAGATTGCCTCATACAATTATAGTCAACCCTTCTTATATACCCGGTAGTTTTAGGGTTGCCCTAGTTCCTAAGGTGCCCACAAAATCAAAGATTAAGAGCCCCACTAAAGCAAACGGAGACATTAAATTATGTTTTGGCATTTGTTGTCATCCATTGCACCAGCCCCCACATCTGTTTTTCTCTTTCATCAAATCATAAAGAATGGTATTATACATACTACATTTAGTCATGCACCCAAAATAAGCAAATGGTAAATATATATTATACATACTACACATTTAGTCATGCACCGAGTGGAACAAAAGGTAACGGCAATAAACAACAGCCAAAAAGGAAGAGAAGGGGAAGGATTTAACTTCCAAAAAATTCATTTTAGAAACCTTGGGTTATGATTAATCAAGAAAGATCGCATACTGTTCTGTTTCATAAAAGTGAATCATCTACTCATTACTGATTCTCTACATTCGTATTCTTGGATTAATTTACTAAACACTATAGAATAGAAAATGTACCAATTTGCATAATAGTTTCTTTTTTTTTTTTTTTTTTTTTTTTTGGGGGGGGGGGGGGGGGGGGGGGGCGCCTTTCATTGCTAAATAATTGCCAAACCCATTTTATTTTTTCTTTAGCTACCAAACAATGCGTGGATATGCTGTCACATCACGAACCTTTTTGTGTGGTGCTATTGCTGGTGTTGCAGAAACGGCCAACAACAAAAAATCAATTTCTGTTAGGAGCTGTTTGGTAACGTTTTTCTTTTTTTTTTGTCGGGAGCGAAAAAAAAAAAAAGTGTTTGTTAGGGAAACACTTTTTGAACAAAAAGATGCGTTTGGTAAATTTATTAGGAATAAAAAATAAATAGAAACACGCGTTTGGTAAATTTTTGTTCTTTTTTTGTTTCTTTTAATTTTTTAATATTTTTATTTTTAATTTTCCTTTATTTTTTTTTTTTTTTTTTTTTCTTTCGGTCGCCGGCCTCCGGCGGGCGACCGGCCGGGATTGGCGCGGCCTCGCCCAAAGCCACGCGAGGCTCGCCGGCCCGGCAAAGCCGAGCCTCGCCGTCGTTGGGCGAGGCTCGGCCTCGCCTTGGCCGGGCGAGCCCCGTCCGCGAGGCCGAGCATCGCTGGCCCCCGGCGAGGCTCGGCCTCGCCGGATCTGGGTGAGCTCGAGCTCGCCCAGCCATGGTGAGGCGTGACCTCGCCGGATTTGGGCGAGCCCAAGCTCGCCTCGCCAAGGGCCGGCGACACTCCGGCGAGGTCGTCGACCCTCGACGGCGTCGCCGGCCCTCGACGGCCGGCCATGGCCGAGGCCGACGACCGGCCAAAGAGAAAGAAGAAGAAAAGAGGAAGAGAAGAGAAGAGAGAGAAGAAGAAACAAGAAACAAAAAATTGTTTCTTCAAAATTGTTTCTGGAACGAGAAACAACTTTTTTTTGTTTCTCGTTTATGTTCTTTTTGAGTTCCAGAAACAAAAAAAGAACAGAAACGCAAACAAACGCGTTTCTGTTCTTTTTTTGTTCCCTGGAACAAAAAAACAGAAAATCTGTTTATAAACACTTCTAAGAAGTGAAAACATGCAGGGCCTTAATTGTCGTGCGCTCATTCAATGTTTAATCAAACAACAAGACGAGGAGGAGATCTTGAGGGACACCCAAATACCCAGATTATAAATTCCATTAGAAAAATCGAAGGTGGAGATTATGATATAAAGTAGAGATGAGAGAGATCTAGAAGAGGCCCTGCCGTCCCTTTCTCAACCATACTCTTACACTCTATGACCAGATGCTTAGCGGTCCAATTGATGGCCAACGAGATGTACCACTCATATGCATTATAAAAAAAAATGGATCACGATGCTCATATTATATGGATGAGCTCTGCCAACTTTACATTTGGATTTCGAAAGAGTCTAATTTGCTTCTTCATGCATTATGTAAAAGTGGAGAAGAACGAATCAACTGATAATTGACAAGTTATTCGATAAAAGTGAAATTAGGGTTTAACACAAATACATTGGCAGCAAATCTCAATCGATGACACGCGATATAGCGATCATATAAGAGGAAATTTCTCATTCTTCTATCAAAAGATTTCCGATTCATTACATAAACCGCATAGCGCCATGACCCTCAATTACTTGGTTTTTAAATCAATAAAGGGTGACAAAGAAGGATGCCTTTCTAGAGAGCTTTTGCGTGTGGGAAGTGAAGCAAGAGAAAAAAGAGCACGAGAGGTCGTAAAGCAAGAAAAGAAGATCAAAAGGGGCCATATCTTCGTTCCAAAGCTTCTTTTTGTTGGATAAATGACGAAGATGATTGAACAAGTGGACGCCCTAGAAGAAATGGCCTATGATCTCTTCTCCTTGTCTACTCCAATCGAACCACTTTTTTCCCCTTTCTCAGTTGGGTAAAGACACGACATTTTCGTTTTCTTTTCTTTGTTTGTGTTTTAATTCCATAACTTAGCACCAAAATGAGAATGGCGATATACGCACTCACATAATTCAACCTTCAGACGTAACTTGTTGCCTCTTTGTCCTCATCAAAAGGGTCGCTGTCAATAGCTTAACTTTTTGGAAACAAATAATTAGAACTCTTTAATCTTTGCCATTTCACACATTTATTTATACTTCTCTTTGGAATCATCGAAATTTTCGTACGAGACCCAAAGAATTTTAGCGGACAAAAATTCGGGACAGGTGCTTTCGAGGACATTTGACAAATACTTCAAACTATAGCGAAGGCTAAAACATGGAGAAGATGATGCTTGAGAAGATGATGCTTGGGAATTTCCTTAGATGTATCACAGCATGAAAGATAGCAATTTTTGAAACCTATCCCAATTTTTCTTGTCGAATGGACAGCTCTAAATGATTTGAGGAGGGACGAGCGGTGTTCTCTTTGCTTAGCAGCTTGCAGGCCAAGTCAGCTAAGTTCTCATTTTCTCTCGTGTGTCCAACTCATTTGTAAAGGCCAAAGACCCAGAATAGAACACCAAAAAGTAGATAGAATAGAAATTAAAATTAAGAACCAAGTCAATCTTAAAGGGTACATTTCAAATTTAAATTTAAAATTTGTCGAGATGTATATACATGAGTAATAAATTATGAAATTTCAAGAGAAACCAAAGTGATGAACATATATTTCTGGGACTATTTCTTAATTTTGCTAATAGGAAAGGCAAAAAAAAAAGAACAAAATGAGAAAATGTTGTAGATGAATAAAAAAAAAATTAACATATTTCTCCCCAAAAGTCACATGAACACAGAGAATCTGTAAACAGCAGAAATTTATCCAAACGCGTTAGTGGATAGAGCGTGCGAGAGGGACACCACACCTTTGACCGGCCCTTTCAAAGAAAATACCAAAAGGACTCGGTAAAACTTATTAAAAAAAATGAAAAGGACAATAACAATAAATAAAAACAGCACCATAATTCATTAAAAAAAGGGGAAAAATTCATTTTCTTTTCACACAAATTCACAAACTCTCTCACCAACAGTAAATCCACTCGTTCAGTCATAATCCCACAACAGCGACCCACTGCTCCCGGGCAGCGCCGCCGCCTGGTGGCCGCAGTCGTACGGCCCGCAGTCCTCGAGGTGCTCCGGCCACGTCGGCTGGTAGTCTTCGTGGTAGCAGTAGCCCCACTCGGCGCCGACGGAGTCGACGAAGGCGAACTCACTGCCCCCCAGCTCGTCGAAGCTGGCCCCGAGGCTCGGCAGCTCCACGATCTCGCTCAGCTCCACCGTCGCCGATATGTCCATCACCGACACCATGGACGACAGCGACCTCGAGGGCAATGACGAGTGCTGAGAGTCGAGCTCCGCTGTCGGCCGCAAGGTCTCGACCGTTCCTGTCAATTCATGCTTGCGCGTCAGATTCCGGGAACATACGGACAAAGTTGCGAAATCGATATGGTCGAGCGTGACTCAAAATAAGCATCGAGCTGAGGCCGAGCCCGGAACTTTGATGAGCATTGGCGAAGCGATCCGTACCTTGGTGGTCGGGCATGTGGGCGGCGAGGGAGGCCGCGGCCTGGACGTCGCGCGGGGAGAGGGAGGAGGGGCGGGGGAGGGAGGCGGCGAGGTGGGGGAAGTTGAGGAAGGCGGAGGAGCCCTTAATGTGGAGGGCGGCGACGTCGTGGGCGCGGGCGGCCATCTCCGGGGTGGGGAAGGTGCCGAGCCAGATGCGGGACTTCTTGCGGGGCTCCCGGATCTCCGACACCCACTTGCCCCAGTTCCTCATCCGGACCCCGCGGTACACCGGGTGCTTGCTCCGCTTGGGGGATCTCGACGGGTCGCGGGCCGCGGCGGGCGAGCCGGCCCGGCGGCGCGGGTCGGGCGAGGACGAGGAAGAAGACGAGGAGGAGGAGGGGCTTGTTTCTGGGTCCGACGAGTTCGATCTTTCCGCCATTTTCATCAATCCCAGAAAAGTCGGGAGAAACCAAGAGAGACACACACAGAGAAAGAGTTCTTAGTCACCGCAAACGGAAAGAATAAGTGATCTTTGAATGGCAGACAGAGGAGAAGACGAGAGACAACATTCGCGAGAGCGAGACGAGGGCAATCAAGACGATGAAGATGAAGATAGAGAAGAGAGAGAGAGAGAGAGAGAGGCAGAGAGCTCGGACTATCTCTTTCAATCTGCTTCCATCCTTCTCCTGTGAGCGGCTCAACGCTTTTTATAACAAGGGTCGAGAGGGTCGCCAAGGCAGACACTGTTGAAAAGAGTGCCGAGCAAACCACGCAGTCTACACGCCTACGACAAAGGGTTTCACTTGTCTTTGGCTCTCTGCATTCCAACCAGCTGGTCTCCCTCTCTCTCCCTTGACACTGTTTGTTTATCCCCCTTTCTATCAAGTTCATTGTCCACTGTTCATTAGCACACCCAAAAAAAAAAAAAAAAAAGTTTTCTGCACATTTACTAAACTGTGTACCTATTGCACGATTCGACGTCGGACGTCAATCATTATCATCGTGACACATCTTAATTAGTACAAGAGAGGGAAGGGACGACTCCTAATAATCGAGCTCATGCGATCGATATTCAGAAAAACCAAGAGCTGTTTTATTCACGCATCGTCCGAAATTGTCTTATATATGTGAAGTCAAACTTTCTAGGCCAGAATTTTAAGGGCTATGATAATCGGATTCAAAATATTTAGTTCTTAATTTCGTGCCAAAGGTCTTAGAGATATGATGATGCGTAGTTTTCCTATCCATAGATGGTTACTAGTTCGTGGATGTGGAGCGAAGTTGATAAACCATACATACAAAAGGAGTCTCATTTCATAGGCTAAGGGTAAAATAGTAAAACATAAATAAGTTATTAGTTTAATACCACAAAAAACCTAAAATAGGTATATTTATGATAAATTTATCCCAAACTAATTTCTTGAGCACCAAAAAGACCAAACTGATACACTTGTGATAAATTTACCCTATGTTAGTTTCTTTTAAATTTTACATACAAATTACTAAATTAAATGACACATAACAATTGATAGATATACCAATTTAGGGTTTTACCTGTCTATTTGTTATAAGTTAATTAGTTTGTGATTTTTTCTACTATTAATCAAATTCAACAAAAATTAATAAAAGATAAATTTGTCACAAATATACCAATTTTGAGTTTTTTGTGATTAAAAAATTAAAGGAATAAATTTGTTATGAATATATCGGTTTAAGAATTTTCATGATATTAACCCTAAGTTATTTGTATTGTTGGTAATTACATTCATTCTATAAGACTACGTTTGTTTCATTTTTGTCATATTTCAACATTTCTATTGTTTAGGAAAATGAGTTAACAGAAGATGTTTTTCTAGTCAGCAACTAGGAAAATGATTTTCCAAAAGTGACTAAATATCAACATTTTAACCATTTACTCTACGTTTAGGCACGAGAACTCCAATGCTTGTTTTTGGGCCCTTGACGATGGCCTTGGGTTGAGGCCAGGTTTGATGGGGTCGATTGAGGTCGAGCTTGGGGCCAAAAATTTGGGCTTGAGACACTGGCACTCAGGGCCAAGCCTTAGACTCCAATACCATTGCATGGCTCCTCGATGCCCTAGCTCGAGTCCACAAAGGCTAGGCCCGAGACCTTGGGCTCTAGACCCCATGCTCAAGATCTGATCCATCAAGGCTGGCACTATGACCTTCGTGTCAATGCCCCAATCCCCAGCACTTGGGTTCTGTCCATCAAGACCAAGCCTGAGACCTAAGCACCTATGTCAGGGACCTCTATGCCCAAGCCATACCTTGGTTTCCATTGCTTGGGCTCGGGCTGCGAGTCCATCAAGGTTGAGTCTAAGATGTCGGCACTCACATGAGTCAACCAAGGCCAAGCTCAAGACATCAAAACCCATACCTAGGTCCATTGAGGTCAAGCCTGGGACCTCAATACCCAAGCCTAGGTCCATCGAGGCTAGATCATGGTCCATCGAGGTTGCACTTGGAACCTTCATTCCCTACCTGGTTCTCCAATTATCGATGTGTAAGTCATTAGTGTCCAAATAATGTATGTTTATTTTGAAAAATCAAATCATATTTTTCGTACTAAATGATGGAATATATTTTTTAGTCATTTTCATATTTCAGCCAAATATCGAAAAATATATCATTTTCTTGAATAATAACTTCTTGAAAAATGTTTTTCAAGAATGTCTCATTTTTCTCGAAATAATTAGAGCCTATGTTTTCATGTCTAGATGGTTTGTGGAGAATCAGTCTATTTCTTAAAGAAAATGGCTATACTCTTTAGATTGATTTCATGAACAAAATAGAGTTTACTTCTTGGAGCAAGGAGTCGAGAGCCCCGGCATCAAATATTTGTGAGGTAGGTATATATAATGATTTTATTTGCATTTTTTGCACGATTTGTCTCTAGGAAGGTTTTAAATAAATTGGGTTTAGGTGGAACTTGAGGCCCATACTCGTCCTGTCCCATCTCGAGAAGTTAGATATTTCCTTGAGGACCCAATCTTCCATTATCAAATTTAAAGCATAGTAACATTTTCTAATTTTTTTTAGGATTTTTTTTTCCCCTGAGAGCGTACCATTAGAAAATTCTGTTTTACCTTGAATTCATTTTGTAAATTATGAATTTTGGTTCGATTTGCTCTTCGCAATGGACCCCATCCAAATTCAACCTTGAAAGTACGGGCCATCTCGAGCCGATTCCTATTGTTGAAAGGAAAATTGAGGAGAATAGAAACAAATAATTGAAAAAGATACAAGAATCTTCCCGAGCATATGCTGCCTGGGGTGTACCTATAACAAAATTTGGTGATAATTCAATTTTTTTTTGGGATAAACTTGATCATGATTAGTTGGGACATGAATGCATGTCATTTCCTTACTTCAAATCAGAAAATAACGATTTATGTATAGTTTTTTTTTTTTTACCAACTTTTACGGAGCCCTGGTATACCTTTGGCTTCGGTTTCTCAGCCACCCAACAAAGCCTACAAAGAAACAATTTAATTTATAGGTTGCTTTAATAGGAATTATAATTAATATGAAGATCTTGCTTTGAAAAAAATCACAAAAAATCCCAAATTATGTGCACTAATCAAAAACTTTAAACTATATCACTATGATATGTTTACTCTAAATTTGTTTTTGTGATGGTAAAACTCTCAAACTCATATTTATGTGACACATTAATTCTCCATTAAGGCAGTGCATATTTTTTAATCAAAACAATGTCATTTTTATTTTGCTTAAATCATATGGGTGTTATGTCAATATTACAATTTTCATTTACAGAACTTTGATAGAAGGCAAGTGCACAATAGTTAAGGGTATTTTTTTTATAGCATTTAACCTTTTAAAAATTATTAAAAAAATAAAAGCCACATCAAAAAGATCGGCCCAATCTTTTCATCAGATGGTCTCGAGAAACCCTTTTTTTTTTTTTTAACTTTTTTCTCGTCACTTCATTTGTTTTTTTTTTTCTCCGAACGTGTGGTTGCAATCGAAAACCCAAAGCGCGCATAAAAACGTCATCGATGTCATTCTAGCTCTGTCTATTTCTCCATTTTCATGAAATTCGTACCCTGTTCAATCTTTCATTCCCTCATTGGCAATTTCAACCACCTCGTTCTCGTACCAAATCGATAATGGAGCCTCTTCGCCAAGAGAGGCAGCTGACCACTCTTTTATACAAGCATTACCTCTTATCATATTAGATGGGGTCCAATTCCATATGTTCCATGAGCTTCCCCCTCATATTTAGTTGCCACGTTTGAAAATTACAAAAGACATCAATATTAACGCCAGTTGTCACAATTATCATTTTGAAAATTACAAAAATCATTCATATTAGTATCAATCATCACAATTAGGGGTAATCGGTATCCAAGCAATCCAACTTCCGCATAAGAATCGAGAACCAAACTAGACCTCCTTCTCTAGTCCAGTTCGATTCTGAGGTAGGTAATCTGGTTATGTAGCTGCCTAAAAAATCATTAAACAAAGGGTTGAGAGATGCAAAAAAGTATTTCATTCAGGCATAAGTTATGATCAAACGGAGCGATGAGATGCAAAAACGATATTTGCCTCGACGAGGGTGGGCTAGTTGTGAGCAACTCAAGGCCAAGAATAAAGCGAAAGGGACGCGAGGGACGCGAAGTGCGAGTGACTTAGGGCCTGAGGTGTGATTAGGGCTTGGAGTTGGAGGTGCAAGCAACCCATGTCGAGCGAGAAGACTAAAGAGAAACTCAGGCGAGGCCGCAAGGCCATGGGGCGCAACTAGGGCATGGAGTTGCCCAGTAGGAGGTGCGATTACTGAACTAAAGAGCGTGCATGAGGTTACGGCTTGGAGGTGGAGCAAGAAAATTGAAGTGCGTTAGAGACACAGAGAGTCGAGCTTTGCTACTTAACTAAGTTAGGTTAGGTTTAGTTTTTATTTCTAGTATTTTACATGTTGGTAAAAATTAAAAATATGTATAATGGATACAGTCCAAATGGCCAATCCCACATTGAGAACCGAGAACTAATTTGAAATAAATTGGTTCCATTTTTAAGGAATTAGGAACCAGATAGTGACCTCGAGAATTGCCCAAAACTTGCCTGCCCAATTCGGTATGAGCGATTCCTTCTACCCATTCCTAGTTGCAGTTGCCATGTAGGAGGTTTGGCATTCATGATAGTAATTTCCAATGAAAATTGGTTGCAAAATGTCTAAAATTAATTTAGTACAATTGAAGGATTTAATTGAATTGGCAAACAAATAATATATTTAAATTTTTTTAGATAATTTATCGTCGTATACTCCATGAGCTTCCGTTTCCACGCTTCAAGTACTGGCTGCAAATATTATGATTTGAATATTGCTCCATCAGCTTCATCTCATTTTCTGGTAGTAGTTGCAAATATTATGATCTATGCTCTCTCTCTCTTACCAAACACTGATCTCACAACTCATCAATGGGGTCCAATCTTGTTGGTGGCCCCAAAACCCTAGTCCTTCAATTTGTATTTCAAAATCGAATTTTCATTAGACCTTATATGCTCGTGCGTTGATAGAATTACATGATCGTCATCTCACAAGCCAGGCATATTCGAATTTAACTTCGCTCATTTAATAGTGGTTGAATATCGATGAAAATTCGACCCCGCAGCATAAAAAGGAAGTAAATAATGGATGTAAATTGACTCTCCGACATTGAAGGATCCGACTTTAATGGCTTCCCGTAGCCGACCTGAAGCAAAGGGGACTTCTGGGATCTTCAGGAATCACATCACGATCATCGTTGTCCTTTGAATTGACATTGTAACTGATGGAGGACCATTTCAATCCCTGAACGGCTGAGGACGGCTGAATGGGAGATTTTTCACTAAAAAAGCTGGGGTATGAGGCGAAGTCATACTTCGTGCAACATCTACGAACGGGATAGAATTCGTCTTTCGTCCGATCGATGATCTCAAGAGAGAAAAAAGAAACGGATCAACTCAACTGTAAATCTTTGCAATAATCCCCACATGAGAGATACCGTCGTCCTTGTCTAGGGTTTTATTCCTAGAACTCTCTTTTAGTAAATGAAAGGAAAATAGAAATTGGGAAAAGAAGTATATTACTTGGTCATGCCCTGTCCTAAATGTATTTCCCGAAGGCGAAGGAAGAGCGAGGAACTCTTTCAAACCTTGGCCTCCAAGACACTCGAATCCTTAGACAGTTTCTAAATTGTCACCAATAAAGGTTTTATTGCAAAACCCTAATAGGGAATGTGAAGTAAATCGACCAAATAAATTATGGTCTCACTAAAATTTCTCGAGTTATTTTGAGTTGTCTCAAAGTTTATCAAGTGGAGTTACGAGCCAAAAAGAAACTTCAAAGTAGAATTAGCCCGTTGAAGTGTACAAGAGAAGCCGAGACAATCGGCTCAAAAGCTTCTTTCAATGTAGGGTTACGTTTCGCTCTATTTTTTATAGGTGGCAATTTTCTGCAATCCAATCTTTTAATTAGTAGGTGCTAAACATAGACATTGCCCATACTAAAGGGCTAGTTTAGAAGAATCCAAGACGAAAGGAAACACAACCTTTTAATATGATACATACTGAGGAAATTTCACAAAGAATAAAAAAAAAAGTTATTTTATAACATCCGCATAACTCCAAATAATGGTTCAACTTCAAGAACTAGACTTTTCAATTTTTATCAAAAAATTGCTTGGCCTTTTTCCCTGGACGAATACGTCAATTTTGAGACTTGCCTGCTTGGTGATTCACCAGAAAAATAATATAATTTGAGGGAGTGGGGACCTTCTTGTGAGGTCGAAACCAGTCGTCGTACCAATCATTTTTTCCCTCTCTTCTTAATTGTCTCTTTCACAGTTTCGTGCGTAGATCGAGCTTGCCATCCCGGAAGAGTCGCCGTTTTCAACTTTTTTTGATTGGTCCAGGTCGACCGGAAAGGACACGGACGCTCCAGAATCAGAGGGCTTGGTGGATAAATAAAATGAAATCGATTGGTACTTGACATTTATGTTTCGCTGTAAGGACAATTTTTCATTTTCCGAGCAGCAAGGCGAAACAGCCAGCACCAAATGAGGTACGAAAATATATTTCGGAAACGTGATTACTTGATTCGTTCTGTTGACATGTGGCGTGCTTGGCTAGGACAGGTGAAATCTCACATGTTTAAGCCAGCTTGATCTCTGATACGCTCCATCTAATTGTCGTTGAGATGGAGATGTCGAAGCAAATGAGATACTGTTGCGCTTGATGTGGTATCTTGGTTGACTAGCGGCAAAGTTGTAATTAGCAATTACCGCATCTCCATAGATCTGTTTCAATTTCTCTAACATTTTGTTTAGATTCTTCAGTTCGTTAGATCCATAGCAACTTAAGGTGCTTAATTTGGAATTACAATTAGTGAGATATGAATTTCTTTGCCGAACATTCTAGTGAACAGTTATGCACAAAACTATTCATGACTAACATTAACCAATTTCTGACCTTTTCATTGTGTCTGGAATGATCCTTCGTATTCAATGCGTCGTCTTACCTTTCCAATGAGACCAACCTCAATTGAATTGGTAATTTATATTGGGCAAATACCAAAAAAAAAAATTCTAAATTATGTCTGCTGTGACATAGATATCTAAAGCTTTTTTTGTATTACTAAAAATCCTAAACTTGTGCACCATGACACAAATATCTACAACATTTTTTTATGTCATGAAAAAACTTAAACTCATACATATATGACATATATATCAAGCATATATTTGTTCATATATATGTCACACTAGTATTAGTTTGGGATTTTTTATGATAAATTTAATTTTTTTTTGGGTATTTGTGTCATAATGGGCAATTTTAGGAATTTAGTAAAAGAGTTTAGAGTATTTATGTCACAATAAGTATAATTTGGAGATTTTGTGATATTAACCCTTTATGTTATGACAATGAAGCAAATTGAGAATTGTACAAGTGCATTTGGATTATATGTATATGGCAGGGGTTGTATTGTGTTTATAAAATTAACAAGAACGTACATATCTATATCATTGATCGGATGTAAATGCATATCATATGACCTGATATGACATGGTCCTTATTTGTATATGATACGAGCTCCGGTGATGGCCTATTTTGCTCTTTGGAGTGATGCCCCGTTTATCAAGACTATGGAGTCATGGTGCTACACGCTATATGTTCTCCACATTTGGGATGCCAAGCTCGTCGGATTAATTTCCGATGCTTTGGCAGCTGGATGTAATCCTATGGTTTATTGAATAAAATTTCCTTTTCTGACCAAAAAAAAAAAAAAAAAAGCTAGTCGGATTAGGTCGTCAATTAGTCGACACACATGTATGGTATAATTGTGGTTTTTGTATAATGTTTTTTTAACTGTGTTAGAAGGATATAGTAATGTCAAATAGATCTCTGATTCAAATCACTCAAAACCCACTAGTGGTTACGTATTCATCTTTAATGGTAATGTGGTATCTTAAATATTAGCCAAACAGAACTATGCCTTCAAACTCCGCTTTTGACGCAGAGTTTAAAACTCTTGAGTTCGGTAGTAGTGAGGTTGATGAATTTCTGCTAAGAAATTCCATTGGGCATGAAATCCAGGGTCCTCAAAGTCTATGCATTGTGATTAAAAAAAAAGCAACATCAATCGTTGCGAAGCTGAAAACTTAAAATGGCAGGAAAAAAAAAACAAATTCATTTGAAATATAATACCATGATGTAGCTATAGAAACATGAAATTATATTGATCGGTTATGTGAAGTCAGTGGATTTAGCCAATCCTCTTACTAAACCTTTGGGAAGGAAGCAAATGATTGAAGCATCAATGGGAATGTGACTCATGCCAATTTGAGATACTAATGAAGATATAGCCAAATCTATGTGATTGGAGATCTCAGGAAGTAGGTTTATATGAATAATAACAAGCCATTTTGTTGATTCTGTTGCACCAAAGAGGAGATTGAGTTTCCTCCCGGTGCATGTGATTGCCGCATATTAAGTGAGGTGAATTAAGCTTTTAACAAGTTCCACATCTTTTATGAGTGGTATATTTATCTAAAATGCACACTTGATGAAATTGCCTACATGAATATGGAGTAGAGCCACTCCTATGAAATTCGTCACCGAATCTCTATAGCACTCGTGAATGACTAGGCGTGGGCATGGCTTATGAGCGCAAACCTACTCTTAACAACCGAAACTATGGAAGGGCAATGAGATTATTAGAACTCTAACTTACAACAACAATCCTTGGTGCATTGGAAGCTATAAACTTCATCATTCCTTCCAGAAGTTATATTTTGTTTTTTTTTTTCTAGGTCTAATAGTCAAAAATAGGACTGATCGATTCTCGGTCTAATCTGATTCTGAGGTGGAACCGAGAACTGGACTGAGAGGACCAGTTCCACAAATCTAGGACCAGGAACCAGATTGATCGACCAATTCGGTCCGGTCTGATCGATCTCATAAGAACGTTTTTCTTTTACAACAAATATTTATCCAGAGATTATAGTTATTGAAGAAGATTTTACTTAGAAGAAACTTCAGAAGTACAATTGGCAAGGGGCATATGCAGGAGTGCATACCGGAG
Source organism: Eucalyptus fibrosa (assembly GCA_017140475.1). Taxonomy (NCBI): domain Eukaryota; kingdom Viridiplantae; phylum Streptophyta; class Magnoliopsida; order Myrtales; family Myrtaceae; genus Eucalyptus; species Eucalyptus fibrosa. The sequence continues at coordinate 49,239,911 of CM029507.1, read as the reverse complement.
CCCTTTGCTGTAGATGTCTCAAGGTTTGCTCCATGCATACTTGCACCATCTCAGCAAGCATTTTCTGAGAGGAAAGCAAAAAGGGAAGGAGGAGAGAGCAAAAACTAAAAAGGGCAAGAGGGTTTTTCTCATTTAAAAAAAAAAAAATTTATATCAATTGGTCCGGTTCCATCGGTCCAGTTGATCCGATTGGTCCATTCCACCTTGGAACTGGGAATCGGACCGATTGGCCACCGATTCCAAGAATGGAAACCACAAACCAAACCGCTCTCTTCAGGAACCGCCTAGAATTGGCTGGTCCGGTCTAGTCTCAGCGATTCTTGGTTAGGATGGTTCTTGTTGCACACTCCTAGTCCAAAAGACATGAGACTCGATGCATTGCACTTCACAATGGAACCTGCTTCGTTCCTTCTCTTCTTTAATTAGCTTTTTGAAAATGTCAAGATCATCATATAAAGTGTATTTCAAAAGGTCTAATTTACAATGAAATCAGCTATCCACACGTGACATTTGACCATTACTGACTTTCTAGTTTCTACTAGTCGAACATGCAATCCCTTGCTCAGCTGCTTCACTGGCCCTTCTGATATGTACTCTTAGTTAAACTAGTCATTGCCTATATACTCAGTTTTTCTTCTATCAATACTAACCAAATTTGTGCATTCTTCGACATACTCAAATCTATGCACCCAAAAATCTTTACAAATGAAATGGTTTTCGCGCTTGCTCTCTGCTACTTTTACTTTTCATGTTGTTCTGGCTTTACCTAAATAGAGGGATGTACACTACTTAGAAGGTCCATTAAATCTTTGAAGAAAATCGCACTTTGAGAACAAACGCTTGCATAATTCAAATCTTTTAAATTTCTATATTTTTTGGTTTGCGATTCTCAAAGTTCCATAACAGTTATTCCAAGCAGGTAGTTGGGGATTTATAGAGATTAAAGAAGGCCGAGGGTGATTATTATTTGGTAATTACTTCAAGAACATACAATTTTTTTTCTGAAATTTTGGGGTAAAGCTTCATATCCTTAAAGTTATTCTCTGTGACATGTAAATGTGAGGTCGAAGTAGAAAAGAATCCTATGCATATAGAACATAGAAGACAAGGCTCCTGCAACCTCATAACCTTTACTTTCCTTCCCATTCTCAATTGATGGTGGAACCCAAGAAGATCCAAGATTTTCTTTCGGTAAAACGAGTTGCTTTCTAAAACTAAATTTTTGTGGTAGAAAACTAAAGCAGTAAAGCATCACCGTCATTTCAATCAGAAAAGGGAAACGGTACGGTAAAAGATGAGGCTGCCTGAACATTATCGGGGCAGTCGAATACGCGTCCATGCACTGCACGCAGACAGGAAAAGGAGCACCTCTCGAGCAAACAAGTTTCACAGGGACAGCTGGCTCTCTTTGACTGTGACTGAAAGGACACTCTGAAAATTTTGTCTTTGCCAGGTGTAGAATCTCTCCCCGAGTCACCAGTTATCCATGGTAACATGCAAAGGCACTGCGCCCAATCGAGGCCGGATCGTGTCATAAGAGCAAAAAGTACAAATTTACTACTGTTCTCTCTGTTTTCGGGCAGGAGCGAGCTGTAGAATCAGCTTCTTCTTTTTTAAACTCTCTGATGAGTGATATTTTGTATTTTTTCTTAGAAGGTACAAGTTTATGATGATGATGATGATGATGATGATGATCAGGGAATAAAAGATTCAGCTACAGACACGTGATGGAGCCAGGAGGGATGAATTCATCAGGATTGACTGCATGGTAATTGATTTTGTCGATGAATAATAAGGGCATTTCGTCCAAAGATGGCTGCTTGGTAATAATCACTTACCCATTGGAGAGCAGAGTAGTATCAAGGGAGTTCTATAATATAATAGAATTTTCTTCGAGACCTGAGATGATGTAGATAGTGAATTCATTCCGAATCATGGGGTCTATTTCAGAGTTTTTAATTTCCTTTTCTTCTGCTATGATATTTGAAATTTGGCTTTTACCCATCAAGCAATACTTAAGGTATTTTCAGAACACGCAAAAGCCAAGTGAAGATCATTTAGAACTTAGTCATGTCTTACTTCGATTTGCAAAAGCTCGAAAGGAAAGTAAAAGATAATTTTTCTAAGACATGATCAATGGAAGTTAAGTTTTGAGTGAGAATAATGAAAGTTGTTGATGAACACGTGTCATTTTGGAAGAAGTTCATGCTATAAAAAGTTCATGTTCCGTCCATGGCCATCCTTTGGAACTTTCCCCTTTTCCAAACATGATTGGCAGTTACACGAAAGTCTTCAAAAGGTCCCTTGTTCAAGTTTGGATAAGATGTTTTCCAATGGACTTGCATTTGCAGGAGCGTCCATTGTAATCCAAATCATCCGAATTCATCTGAGATCTATTGAAATGTGCTTCTCTAGCATGTTTTCGAAGAGAAAATCAGTCGGCCAACCTCTTTTGGATCTCAAATGACATTGTGTTATAAGCAGAACAAAATGTATAACTTTTTTCGCCTTCTTTTTGCATTAAAAGCTGGTTTGTCCGGAAGAAGTAATTGGGCTTTCATCACTTCAGTTCACATGATCCAACCAACCTAGCATTGTCCCATCCTTGACAGTCTTCAACAGGTAAAATTGGTTACGAGAGATCAACTAAGGTCATTATGATAGGCTCAGCAAACGCCGAAACTGGGTCCCCAAAGTGTAATAAATTAGGTTGACCATCCCCATTTTGTGTTTTCTGCACATCATATGTCCTGGATATTCAATGCACGGTCAAGCTTCGATATACTCCACCCCTTGATTAGATTTGACGAAACCCACATGAAAAAGGAAAAGTGGGGAACGAAAATTGCTAGCACACATCCACAGTTTGAGCAGTCACAGCCATCTGATGTGAACATGTATATCATTGAGCTTTCTTGAATTCCATCCCTCATTATGTACTCTGCATATGACTTCTCCTGAACATTCAATGCACTGTCAAGCTTGAAGAAGGCCCATCCCTAGACCAGTGTGAACAAACCCACATGAAAAAAGAAAAAATGGAAAATAAAAAAGGAATTGGTAACAGACATACACAGCTTGAGTAGTCACAACCATCTGATGTAGACATGTTTCATTGAGCTATCTTGAATTTAAGATGGACATGGAGGTGTTGAGAGATGGTTCCACTGAATCATGCGGATTCACCGCTTGTGTCCGTCACATGGGTTGCCCATACAATGGAGGGAAAACAAGATGAGAGAGCTCGAGTAAATCTTCACATTAATCCGGTGCTTATAAACATGAGGTGGGTCCAAAGAAGGTATAGCCTTTTTTTGCTACCGTGCCCTCATTTAATGAGCATGTTTAGTTTTTTCTTCTGTCTATTCACATGTAATTTCACGTGGCAGACCCTGCTCTTGTTGTTTTCACTGATTTATTTTCCTGCTCTCGAAGGGGGTGTGTAACATTCAAGTAAACATGGCATGATAAGATATAGTAATTGGAATGAACAGACTTGCACCCGTGAAATTTTCCGCAAATTAGTTCTCTCCTCTTGGGCAATTACTGAAATCTCATCTATCTTGTCAATGTCAATCAATGTACTATAGCTAACGATCGTATTTAGTCAAAATTCTTCTGTGATTCTGGACCATGTATATGTGCGTGAAAGTGAGCATGTGCATAAGGATGTGACGGAACATCTGAGATTATAGATGATAATGTTGGGTTCAGAAGCTCGTGTCTTTTTCCTTTTCCTGCAAGAGCTACACAAGGATGTTTCTCGATAGAAGATTAATTCGTCCCATTGAATGTGGTTGCCACTTCTTCTTCTGAATTATTAAGGCACATATATTCTGAATTTTGCAGTCACATCGTCAGAAAATAATATTCTGCTGGGACCTATCATTAAATGGCTCATCCATTTGAGAAGATTACAAATCCGATTCTCTGTTTCTCACCAAGGGGTAATATACTCCCTTACTGCATCACTCTCTGATGGTCTAGCAGCACTTGAAGAAACAAGATATGACTCGGTGATCTTACCCTAGAGTTTGGTCGGGAGCAACATTTACAGCTTTACCATTGTCTGATGCATCACATGCATGAGGTGCCTTATCGTGCAAAGACGTGTTCTAAATGATACCATAAAAATTTCAGGAGGGAGAGAGAGGCAAAAGATGATTTAATCATGAAGAGAAAAAGATTAATATTATCGGATGAGATTTGTGTGCATTGCTGTCTTCCTAAGACCAATAAGGCACAGTGTTCCCTAGCCCGAGTTCCTGAAGAGCGCTGTGGAGGACCAACTCCGATCGGCCCTCCAGCTTTGTCATTTGATATTGCCTTACATATAGACTTTCCGAAACAAGATCTTAGGTAGTGTGGGGAAGGTTCTGTGTGACTTTATAAGTCATGATAGGGATGTGCATGGTCTCTAATAAGGCAACATATACACCATATGTAAGCAGTGGTATAAACAGGGACAGGATGCGCTTGATAGGGAGGGTCTACAGTCTTATAGGATTCAGGCTTTTTTTTTCCCTCTGTCCCACTAACCATGATGGGATTAGCATCGTTCGAGGATCCGCCTAATCCCCACTGGGTGCAACGCTTGGCGACCGGCGCACATCAGATAATTATGGGAGAGCACACATTCAAGCTCTTGAGGCCACAATAACAAGTCCATGTCTTGAAAAGCCCATCACTGTTGATGCCACGAGAACGGGCTCCTCGGCTTAATTTATCACAGCACCCTAACACATGGAGAGTCACCGAATGTTTGTACACCTGATAGATAACAAATCCCTCTCTTCTGTGAAATTTTCCCCTGCTATGATTGGATTATCCATGCAAATCAATTCTTCATGTTCCCTCTCTTACCTTGGTTTTGCTTATTAGTCAGGGTATCGCCACAAAAATATCATTACCCAGCAATCTATCTCATACATCAGGTGATGCATCTGATGACTCTTCTAAACAGGAAAAGTAGAAGGAAAGGAATATACAAGATGGCATCGACAGCATATTGCAAGGCATTGGTTTCACACCAACATTGAAGATTCTATGAGACTTGAATATTCGCTCTATAAACTTCAGCAGCTTATGAATTAAGATTAGACATACCTCAAGGGAAGCAGAAACCACAATGTATGGTAATCCTCAGTAAAAAAGATGTGGGCATGATGCATGATGTCACGGTGCAATATTCGCTCTATAAACTTCAGCAGCTTATGAATAAAGATTAGACATACCTTAAGGGAAGCAGAAAGTACAATGTATGGTAATCCTCAGTTAAAAAGATGTGGGCATGATGCATGATGCCACAGTGCACTTGGCGTCTGTGTTTGTGTTCTGTTAAAGCTTTCAAGGTTTTTGCTTATTTGAGCTCCAGAATTCTAAACGTAAAAGATTTTACCTGCAGACGAATCACAAATTTGCCTGAGAGTTATAATTTCCCTGTCAACAGTTGTAGCATCCAATAACGGGAAATTCCTGGTCGTATCCAAGTTTTCATTTTATTGTTTATTGTCCTCATAAGTTGAAAAAGAATGTATTTTTTCTCGCAACATTGATTGCTTCACTACCCTTGCCTTGCAGTGCAATGTCCTTAAAAGTAAATGAAGCAATGTCTAAATAATCATTTTATGGTATCTCCTACACTTTCCTTCTCTTATGACTTGGAATTTCATTGCTGTCCTGGATGATTCTTTTGTTGGCCCTTAAGTCGCCATTTTTTGAGGCTTGCTGTTTCTGTGAACTCTCGGGTTTGCTAGGTGTATATGGTGACTTAGCAGGGGTTCCTGTGCGCATTTGCTTTTGCTTCTTCTGTTTCTTCTCATATGCTTTTTTTGCTCTTTCAGGGGACAACATGCCATGTTCCATCATCCTGTTCATTATAAGTATGAGAAACCTTTTGAGTTATCGTCAAATTAAAAATCAAACATGCTTAACAAGACTAGTAGTACATAGTATCATTAATTAACTAAGGATAAGAAATAATGACCTTCTGCAATATGACAATAGCGTTAATTATAGTGCTGCAGCAAAATCGAAGTTCGTTTCTTAATAGAATGCCTCATTGCTCAGTGATTGCTAATAGTTTGCCAGTTCCAAGCTAGTTCAGATCGATACAATGCTATTAAAATTCTGGTATAGCAAGAAAAAAAGAGAATCCTTTCTCCTGAGTTTCTTCTCTGTCAAGATTCTATAAGAACATTCATTCCTTCACATCTTAGTTCTGTCAATTATCTCAACATTCTCACCTAGCTGTCCCCAAATTAATCCTCATGGCCACCAACTCAGTAAATTTTCTCAAAATAATTGAGCATCTAAGCCAGGATAGAATGCATCATGTCCTCAATTTGAGCAGTCAAAGTTCACCTCTGTTATGACAACAAAAAATATTTCTATGCATTACATTCGTCCCTCTAAAAAATCTTCAAAAGTTATATCCAAAGTAACCCGACTTTATCAGACTCAATACTTGGATTATGGGTACACATTCCAGTTCAGGTAAAGAACCATGAGTTCTCTGGGTCCATCAAGTTCAGGGAAAATTGGCCAGTGCAGGAATTCTATTCACCACATAAGTACAACCAGTCATAACAATTATATGAAATATCACGCCTCCCTCTTACTTTCTCAATTGAAAGGGGGGAGGGGTGTTTGAATGGAAGATGGAAGGTTATCCATTGAAGTTTTCCTGCATGTCATCTATCCCTAGCCACTGCTCCAGTTCCCTGTTTAGCCACTCAAAACAAACTCCACGAACTCTTCTTTGACAAACTCCACCTAGTTTGTAAACAGGAACCTTTTGGAACTACATGTGTACTGATTGCTGATAAGCATTATCTCTGGCAATGAAACAAAAAAGAAAAACACAATTCTTCCTTGTTCACCTCTTTCAAAGTCACCTCCAGCTGGCTAATATAAGCGTAAGACCATAAACTCTTTACCAGAAGTCACCAAATATAGCCTACATGTCAATTAAATTACTAGTGGCAACAAGTGGGTAATTACACAACACAAGTTCTAACACAAAATAAATCCAAATTAATTCAAATCACGGTTGATGATTAGAAATAACTAGAAAAAATGACCATCTCAACCACCAAACAAGGATCATAAGGTGATGGAACATGCCTGATACTAATCCTCATTGGAAAAATCAGAATCCTATCTAAAAAAGGAGGTTCTCAGGTAAAACTGGTTCATCTACTTCTAGATACAGATGGCTTTTGTTTTCTTGACTGGTCATCAAGTTAAAAGTCTTCTTTCTCGAGTAATTAGAAGTAAGTTTACCAATGAATATTTTACTCTTTGATGAGGAAGTTGTATCCAGAACATAAAACATTGAATGGCAATTATCAATGTGTTTGCTCATATCTAATATAGCAATTTACAATTGAACTCCAGCAGTTAGTACCCAAAGCACCGATAAGAAAAACACCAGCCACAACCATTCTATTCAAATTCCTGAAACATATGACCGTTGCAACTAAAGAAGGTCGACAATACTCACCAGAACTCTGCCATTTCGCTTGTCGGGATTTGCTTTGATAACGACTCGTAAAATATCCTCAAGGGCTCTCTCTGAAAATAGGGAACAAAGCAAAAAAACAAGAAATGAAATTTCATTCCAACACCAGATGATTTTATGCAACAAGAATCGCTCGGCAATAGATGAGGAACCTCTTCAGGAGGATCGTGTTTCTGGCCAGGCAAATTGAACACTTTCTTCTCCCTCACTTTAGTAGCCGTCGTCTTCGTCGTCGTCGTCGTCGTCGTCGTCGTTCTCGCCACGGTCTTCGACGAGCTCGGCATCGCCTTCGACTTCACCTACAAACATCGACCAAGCCCCGTCATTCTCAAATTCGCTCGCATTTCGAGCGACCAGATAGACTCGATTTCACTTCAATTTCATCCCTAGAAATCTCCAATCCCATCAAAACGAGCTCAGCTCAACCGATCAATCGGAGCACAAACCAAAAACGCGTTTCAGCTGCGAATCCAGCTCGAACCGCGATCCCACGTGGCGCCGACTCCCGATTTCGTTTCTCGCGCACGTACCTCGGTTTTCACCACGGCCGAAGCGGGTCTGTGCTTCGGGGCGACGGAATCGCGGCTCGACGAGCTCTCCATCTTCCTGCCGAGAGCCGAGCATTCGAGCCTCACCTTCATCACTCCCGGTCTCCTGCTGTCCATCGCCGGGCGATCGGCCGCGAATCGATCCCCCTCCGATCGGACCCTCCCTTCTTCACCCGCGGCTCGTGCGATCGGAATCCGTCGAATCGAGATCGGAATTCGAGAGCAAGGCGTCCGGAGAAGAAGAAGAAGAAGAGGAAGAAGATCGAAGCTGCATACGGAAGTTAAAAATCCGTTTTTTTTTTTTTTTTTGCCCATCTCTAACTACCCCTTTTAACTCAGTTGGTGTGGACTGGGCGCGGCCGGAAATGACTCGAATGCCCCTCGCCATCCGCCACGTGGGCGGCGGCGGCGGCGGCGGCGGCGGCGGCTGGTCCCCGTCGCTCACGATCGGGCTGCCGGAGGAAGCCTTGCCCCTGGCTGCGACGAATCTCGTCCGTGCGATGCGGCAGCCGGGACTGGATTCCCGGCCGGAGGTGGACGTCGCCGATGCACACGCCGGGAAGTAATCTGATTGGATACCGAGGATTCCTATGGGCGAAAGGGTAATTTTCTTCTGAGAAATATCTTCAATTACAAATGAAGTTATATTTTGAGATGATAAAAAAAATTATTATTATCAAAAACGAGAAACATGTGACTAACTTTCGATTTTCTTAATATGTGTGGGTGGTGCAAATTTACTCATATTCCACCGAAAAGTTTTAAGGAAGAGGGACTCTTCTAGTGATTTTGCAGACCCGTTAATTTAATTAGGGAAGAACTCCAAGAGATTAAAAAATATATATAATTTTTTAAGTATCTATTACTATGCCGACCCAAAAAAAAAGTATCTATTATTATGATTTAGAGAACGATTTTCCTTCTTTCAATTTCAGAGACACTTTTCAAAATTTAACCTAATACTTTCTCGAAATTGTTTGAAAGTCAAAAAACTACACAATTTCATGAACCAGACATGCCTGAACTCTTTTTTTTTTTCGCCTTGCATTAAACTTTAATGAAAGTATTAACGGTCTCTTTATGAAATTTCATGAAATTTAAATGTTTTGTGGAGATTTTCCAAGGAGGCGTAGCATTACAAACCTACCTCAAAAGTGCAATTTGCATCTTTACGGATTATTTAAAAGATGCAACATCGGTCAGGAATCTTTGCTAGTGGGTTCGGCACAAAGGAGGCGTGGAACATTTCTTTTTTGCATGGGAACGGGAGTAAAGCAAAAATAGACAGGTTGAAAAAGCACAGAATAAAGATTTGACCCAAAAATCAAAGCACAGAATAAAGCATTCATCCTCCATTTGCTTTCCTCCCATGCTTTTCTCTAAGGAACAGATCACCGGCTTGGTACTAAAGCCACACCGCTTCTTTTGCTCTTGCAACATAACACATGACCAGAATGCTCCTTCTGTACATTTCCTCGTATGGTTCTGTTTCGGTTTTCGCCAACGTGCAGTTCATTCATTATGCACATCATTAAACTAGGTCCGATATGCACACGGGCATGTATCGACAAGAGAAACCTTCAGTGTTTACATCGACCGGGCATGAAAATGAATGATCTTTATTTGTGGATACTCCCACTGGCAGCGGCAACTCTTGCTGCACATGAATGGTTCTCAGATGTGCAAGTATACTGGTGCACAAATGCAGCTGATAACTGAATAACTGGTAAACAATGGAGAAGGAAATAGAGGACGGGTGTCTGTACAGTATACATTTCTCGCGAAAAGCCACTACCTGAACCACTTATCTACATCTTCCTATTTACCATATCTACCTGGGGTTAATTTGGAATACCCTGTTGAACCAAATCGAGTGGAGTATCATGTGAAAGATGTCGTACTTAACCGGTCTCCTGTGCCAAAGGAAATGCTGCTGTACCTTCTTGACCCGCATCTGCATCTGCCGGAATCTTCTCTCCGGGATGGAGAGAAGTATGTCCTTCAAGTTCGGGATGTCCTTCTCCAGTACAAAAATGGCAAAGGATTCCCAGTTCAGAGTCTCAAAAAATGGGGGCACAAAATTGTCGGATATGATCACGGGCACGCACTCGTAGAAGATGGCTTCCACAACTCGAGGACTGTTTACTTCGTAACCTTTTGCACATATGCAGTATTTGCTGCTTCTCATGTGCTGAATGTAGTTCATATTACCCTTGACGTGGGGCATGGGACCGAATATCCTCATGTCTGGATCTTTGTTGCCCCAATGCTGTAATAGAATCGGCCTAACATATCCATGCATGTTCCCAGCAAAGAAAGCTAGGATTGACCTCTGAGATGGTGGTTTGCCTCCAACATTTCTGAGAGGTCTCTGAGCTGACCGCACATAGGTTTCTGGTAGTGAGACATCCTTACCGAAAACGAAGCCTTCTTTAACATCAGCATTGCAGAGCGCCCTTATGCAACTGGCCATAATTCTCCTTGTTTCAGATGGGGCCTGAGGAAGGTTTTGAAGTAACTCAGAAGATGGTGGCAATAAAAACAGCATATAGTTACAGTAAACAAACTAATGTGATTTGCATCCATATGAATGTGCTGAGTAAAACTTAAAGCATACCCAGTCGTGGCAAGCTACAAGGAAATGGTCTGCTCCTCCAGTTCTATTCCAGAATGGGTGCTTTCCCTTGATAACATCCAAATAAGTTCTCAAAAATTGTATAAGGTTCTTACTACTGTGGGAATTGGGGACATACAAGGTTTCCTCGAGCATCCGAGAACTGAATGGCAAGTAAAACAGGTGGGCCTTTCTAGCATTCTTAGTGACGAATTTCTTGTTTGCTTCCAGTAGCTTCATAAACCATCCTTCAGAAGCATATATTCCCTGGAGCACTGGTTGATGTAAAATTGGTTTTTGTCCTTCTTTGTAAATGTATACTTTGAGCATCTCTTCCATTAATTCATAGCTCCTGCAATTTTCAGTTATGATTTTAGAGCAGAGTAGTGAGACATCCTCTTTCCAGACATCATCTAGGTGTGTGAACCGACTTGCATTTCTTTTATGGACATAGAATAGGTTGTGAACCTACCGTCTCTTCTTATCCAGAGCAATCTACCGTATGAACAGTAAACATGCTGCCCACACTGGAATTAAGCTGACTAGCTGAGCCACTGATTTAACTCAAGAGGTTCTCAAACCTCATAAGGAGCACTTCCAACTCATGTATACAACTTTTATGCCTACTCACGAAGATAAAGCTATAAGATATAAAATAATATGCTATATTAACTTCACTCAGCTTGGTCCCCAATGTGCATTTTATTATATATAATAACTAGAATGTTTTTAATAGAAACAGTGCTGGTAAAAGAAAAGAGAAATTAATGAAGCAGGCTCTCATGTATAAAGGAAAAAAACCAAAACAAGAAAGAAAAGAAATAGGATCAAATGCATATAAGTGGTTATTGATCCTAGTATTACCTTTTGAACATGGAAACATTTCGATAAAGAGGGGCGTAAAGGCTCGGGTCACTCATGATGGGAGCATTCTCAATTTGCAATTTTGCTTTTAACAATTCTTGATCAACTACTGAAGACCACCGTGGCTTCTGCAACCACAATGCAAACATGTGAATTTCTTAAAAAGGAGTTCATGATACCACAGTCAAATAAATAAATACTCCAGCCCCCACCATTGACCGGTACGCAACAAGGCTCTGAAGCAACAAAGCATTCATCTCTGCTATTGTAATTACTGCTGATTTTTGTGCCTGAGGTGTTTCATGCCTATCACGGGTGGTGGTGGTAGGAGAACTGTGATTTAATGAGGAGACATCGCCCTGCATTTGGTTAGACTTGTCGTCTGGCTTATGAACTGGAGGTGAGTATATTTCAGTTGAGGAAGTATCAAAAACAGGTGATGGAATGGAAATCATCAAATTTGGGTCTTCTTTTATTGATGAGGTTGAGTTTGGAGATGAATCTACAGGTGGAATTGCAGGTGAGGGAGGTTTGTAACTGACTGAGTTGTCACCATGTTCAGGTATTCCGACATTGTTCTTCTTGTTGGCAGCTGATGAGTCGCTGTACATAGCTGAACTATTTAGAGAAAGCTTCTCATTACTCTCAGGCACCATAGCTTCCTCTGATGCATATCCACCAATTGATTTATTGGCACCTGGAGGCGCGGTAGTTCCATTTATCTCCACTAGATTCTCCATTGATGACTTTTCATCACCACTTGTATAGTTATTTACACCATAAGATTCATTGGAAACAGTATTACTCTTTGGTACAGTGCCATCATCCAAAATTGAGCTTCTCTCTTCAAAGCCATTGTCATCCACTCTTTCATGAATGCTAGAGGCAGTAGTTGTGTCCGAGTCATTTGAAAGTGTCTTGTTACCTGATATATCCGATATAATTGGCGATTCTTCCACATTGACAACATCCCCTTCTAATGGAACCTTGCTTGCAGAAAATAGAGATGCCAGGACATTCCCATGAGGAAGTTCGACAGACTGAAGAAATAGAACAATAGCAAATAATACTCCCAGAAGCCATAGCAACTTTCTTGTTTCCAACTGACACATTGAATGAAATTTATGATCCATTGGGAAACAACTCATTAGTTTGTAGCCTCTAAGCTTGATATAAAACCGTGCACGCCCTCAACCTGCACATTTTTCCAACTGCAAAAGTCAGCATTCCCAAGAAACTGAACCAAAAATCGTACAACATTGCCGGTAGTTCTGCGGAACCTATAAGTACATGTCACTGAAATTGCTAACTAGAGTTCCAGATGCAGGAGAACAGAGCAACTCCAGCTCCACAGAGTTAATGATACACAAAACATCACCGATATTTGCTCTGCAGCAACTCTGTTTCCCTGGTCCTTCTATTGAAATACAAGAGCACAAAGAAGACTTAATCAAAAAATTGAAGCAGTCCAAGCAATTTCAATAAGGAAAGCATAAAAATTTTGCAGCTGCCACTGCATGCTCAACCAACCACTAAGACAGTTCACAAGAATGCAAAAGGGTCCTCTCTATCGCATCATTAGTCGGCACAGCCAACTTGCCATGCATCTACACAAAACACATAAGTAATATAGCATGTTCATCGGGAGAACTCAGCCAATAGATCCTTCACCCACGCTTCGCGCCAATCTCGTGATTGCTAACACATGCATAATGAGGACAGGGTCTGAACGGGCAACGATATGGCGGGGTCTTCTCAGTTCATAACACCCCTACCCATCTACATTTTCTTAGAAAACAGAAAAGGGACTCGTGAACTACGCTTTCCAGTTCAAGAACAGCCTACGGTTTCATATCGTGAGAGCTGGCGACACACTCTGATTATTCCGTCTTGACGAAACTTTGAGATTGAATAGGAATATGAAACAAAAGCTCCGGCCTCATGCAAGGCACTAGATGAAATTCGAACCGGAAATGATGATTCACAATCTTCTCTCGTCGAGCTTTTCTGCTGCCGACGGGAGAGATCTGTCCGCGCTAAACGAGGTCAAATTTCGAACTCCCATTTGACCACGTCCAACTCCCTGCCAAAACCCACGACTCCATTCACGACCCCTTCGCATTCCCCAAAGCTAACGCGACTCAACTCGCCCGTCCGAAACGCGACTCAACTCGCCGCCCCGTAGCAAGCACCGAACGACACCAACCAACACGGCGATCACCCGCCGTCAACGAAGCTGAAGAACCGGGACTCAGCTTCCGACCAAACAATCCCTCACGGCCCCCGCACCAACCCCACCGGATCACGCGAAGAGACGCGGACGAACGAGAGCCCGTCGCCGGCGGAAAAACCAGCAGCACAGAAAAGAAACGGCGATCGGGACGCGACGACTCACCGGCGCTCGATTCCGCCGCCGCCGCCGGAGCAAAAAAGGGTCAACGCCGGCGGTCGCGGAGGAGCGGCGGCGAGATTCCCCGGAGCCGCTCGAGCAAGCAAGGCATCGTCAGCGTCTTCCCCGTCGGATGGTTTCGGGATTCCGAGGAGATTTTCTCCGCTGTCGTGACGAAAGCAGCGACCAGTATTAAAATGAGGAGAGAGGGAGAGAGAGAGATGCTGCGTCTGTCTGTCTGACTGGGGTGGCCGACATCCGGAAATGGGGCTTGGTTCGGCGGGGTATTTACGGCGGATGCCACCAATCATTTTCGGTTTCATTACACACGGCGGGGGGGAGTCCTGCGGTTTATTTGGCCACGCGCGTTGCGGCGCGTGCCGCGAGGTCTTGTCCGAGCGGGGAGCGTGCCATACTAGTGGTAAAAAAAGTAGAGCCGGAAAAAAAAAAAAAAAAAAGAGAGAGAAGAGAATTTGGCCCAAAAATAGGGAAACGAAGAGACAGTACTACGTCTTTTACTTTTACGTCTTTTAAAGAAAAGTTTGAAGAGGAGGGGTGGGGGGAGGGTTCACTTTCCACCATTAATCATTTGTTCAATTTTACTTTACAGTTGTTAATTAGCCAATTCTCTTGTTTATATCTTCGAAACTAAATTGCATTAATATACTAAAGGTAGAGAAATGTGGTTGCATTTGGTAAAGCTTTTGTGGAAAGCAACTTTGATTAAAATATTATTTGAACAAAACTATATTTGTAAATAACTTTTGCCACTTAAAAAAAAAAAAACCCAAACCTTCTTTGATGAGCTATAGTTAGCATCTGTCAGTTTCACTTGGGTTCACAATCTACTTATCACTAGATCTGGACTTACCGATGACTTCTCAAGATGAGGGCATTTTCGAAATTTCAAAAGTTTAGTGAGAATAAAATTGTAAGAAAAACATGTGTTAATATTATGAGAATACTAAACTCAAAGCTCCTATGGATTGATCTGCCTTAAGAAATTTAAGAGGACTTTAGCATTGTAGTATTTTTCCCAAAGCTCTCTATAAAAGTTTATCAAGCAACTTGAATCGATTGCCAAATACAATCATGTAAAATGATAGAATGATGCCTAACTTAAAAATAAATATATTAATGAAAATCCATAAAATGCTCGGCTAAACGGAAGAAACAATCCTCCCAAAAATTTATTATTGGGTAGTTTCATACAAAAAAAGAAAAGAAAAGAAAAGCGTGGCTATCACGCGCCTTCAAGGAGAATGAGCATAAAGTCCCCGTAAATTGCTGGCTTGGGCTGCTTTGGTGGGCCACATGGACGGGGCCCAGATGCAGATGTGACTTTCATGGTTTCATTTCCGAATCAGCAAAATCCTTCCCCACTCTTCTCGTCTATCCACGTGCCGTCGCTATCGTATAATCTCATCACCACCATCCTCGCCGGAAAGACTTCCATGCACGCTAACCAAGAATATAGACTCATGCTAAACCCGTGCAAGTCCACCAACCCCACCCCCTATTTTAGGGATTCCAAAACATGATGTGAATATTAACTTGTGCTTTAATTGATTATCGACGCATTAATTATCTTTCTATGGTAAACCAAATTGAGAAGATAGTTTTCACGTCATTGTCCTACTAGCAAAATAAACCGAAAATCTCCTGTCTCTTTACAAAATGAATTATTTGTAATGTTTCAACATCAGGCAATTATCATGATTCCTTATAATTCTAATTAAGGGTGTGTAAAAGAAGATCTTCTTTCTCTATTTGATTCTTAGATCCAATTTATTAGAATTGGTAAGTACCAGTTCAATTTTTGGTTATAAATGTGGAATTACTCACCCTCTCATTTAGATCGGATTGGTACATATATTTTAAGATTAAAACCATAATTTCATCCTCATCTGTCTTTGTCTTTCATCTTACACATCTCGCGGTCCCCACTTCCCTGTCTCTCCCTCTCCCTCTCAACTCTCAATGGTCTTTGGCCTCATCAATCCCCTTCTCACCCTTGCTATTGAATGCCTTTGGCCTCATTGCTTCATCTATTACTGTCGCTTTTCAGTTGTCTCGATCTCGTCACTTACTTTTAAGTCTCATGCCTCTTTCGAAATGTGGCTTTTCAACTGGTTTTATAAACCTACCAAGTCTGATTCCTAAATGGGTCAATGGAATCAACAAGTGGTTCGCGATTTTAATTTTTCATAATCGATTTTTAGTAGACATTTCCCAATTCCCAATAGGAATTGTCCACCCTTAAACTGATCAGCACTAAGCCTAATGGCAAGTAGAATTAAAATTCGCTTATCTTTCACCTTCTTAGCTAATTGAGATCATCTTTTGTTTTCGACTTATTCTTCTGAATCAACCAAGTCTTAAAACATTTATTATTATCTTATTATTTCCCTCATAGAGTGCGTGGTTTTTTACTAGTTAATTAAGAGGGCAAATAGAGATTTTTTTTTTTTGGTCAAAGGTGAATATAGATTTTACTTTGCACTATTACTATCTCATGTCTTTTACTCTATGTTAACCATCCTCATCCTACAAGTATTTATTTCTTTTAAAGAAATATGCTAAATCTCAACTTTAGGAAAAATTTCAAATGAGCATATGAAGTGCATTTATTTTTTCAAAGAAAGGCCTGAAGTGAATTTTCTTTCTAATAAGAACATGAAATAATCAAATTATTCCAAATAAGGATCTAAAATGGTCAAATTATCTCAAATAAAGGCATTTGGCTAGCCAGTGATTATTTTGGTCATCATAGAAAGAGTATTTTGGTAAAAAAAAAATTGTAACCAATTTTTTTTTTAAATTTTTTTCCTTTCCTTTTTCCTATTCCCTCCCCCACACATCATGTCAATGGCTGGTGAAGGTTGCACGCCTTAGGCACCCTTGCTCAGGCTAGCGAGGGTTGGGCCAAATCTATTGAGGGTTGTCTTGCCTGGGGTGGGTGGATGCGTGGGAGGAAGGGGGGTTGCCCTTGTTAGCCCAAGTGGGGAAATTCTCGCTTGACATCATTAACGGTGGCCCTCGCCTGAGTGGAAGGAGGAAAAAAAAAAAAGAAAGAAAGAATAAGAAAAAATATTTGGAGGTGAAAAGACTAGGCCTTGACATCTTCTCTTCTTGGAGTGGTCTCCTTCCTAACAAGAACAAGAGTGAGATCTTTATATCTGGTGGTGATCTCTCCATTCGAAATAGAATCCTCTGGGCATTCGGATTCAAGAAGGTAAGCTCCCTGTTCGTTACTTGGGAGTTCCTATTATTTCCTCTAGACTGAGTAAAGCCGATTGTATTGCTTTTGACGGACCGCATCTTTGCTAGAATCCAATCTTGGACTCACCGGTTCTTATCATTTGCGGGTAGAAAATCCGTTCGGTGCTCCTTGCCATTCAAAAATATACAAATTTGAAAAAAAACCAAAATACCTTTCCAATGGTAAAATTTATATGGTTTTAGAGGGTTATGTTCATTTTTTTGAAATTGATATAGTCATTTTAGACTTTCATCTAAAATAAGTTTTATTTTAGACTTTTATTTGAAATGATTTGGCTATTTCATACTCTTATTTAAAATGAGGCTTACTTTGGATTTTTATTTAAGAAAACAAAAGCATTTTAGGTTATCATTTGAAATTTTCCCTCCGTTTGATGTATAAAATACCTCGTAAATCTAATAATAAAATTTCCTCAGTCTCTTTTTTTGGAAAAAAAAAAAAACAAAAGCGGGGCGTGGGGTTTATAGTCACTTTAGATTCCCATTTAAAATAAGAACCGCCGAAAACGTCTTTTAGGTTATTATTTGAATTTTTCCCTCAATTTGATGTAAAAAATACCTCATAAATCTAATAATAAAATTCCTCGTCTTGCATCCGGCGAAAGCCCTTAAACCCTAATTCCCAAAACTCCGCGCAGAACGGAAATGGAGATCGATCGAGCCGACGGCCGTAACCCTAACCAGCTGAGGCCTCTCTCTTGCTCCCGGGGCGTCCTCAACCGGGCTCACGGCTCCGCGAGCTGGGCTCAAGGTACTCCTCTCTGCTCCTTTGCATTGCGTTCCTTCGCGTGATCGTTCTGATGATCGAGGCATCCGGCTCGTTTCGCGAGCTGTTCGATAAAGGTGCTTCTTTTCGGCTCAAATTCGTCTGAAATCGAAGTGGGTTCTGTTTTTTTTTTTGGGGGGGGGGATTTGGGTTTTGCTGCTCAGGGAATACGCAGGTTCTTGCCGCGGTTTATGGCCCGAAGGCGGGGACGAAGAAGAACGAGAACCCGGAGAAGGCTTCCGTCGAGGTCATCTGGAAGCCCAAAACGGGGCAGATTGGTGAGAATTCTTTTGCCCTTTTTTGGGCGTATGTTGCCGCGGAGGAGTGCGCACGCATTGTATTGATTCTCGTGTGATTGCAGGAAAGCAGGAGAAGGAATACGAGATGGTGCTGAAGAGGACGTTGCAGAGCATCTGCATCCTGACTATACACCCGAATACCACGACCTCGGTGATTGTTCAGGTTAGCTGCTCGCTTTATGCATGAGTCTCTGTAAATTCGATGTGCGGATGCATTGTTTTACTTCATTGAGCAGAGAGCATGGTAGATGTTAGATGTTGGTTGTTGTCCTTCAGTTGAGCTTCACGCCTACTGTATGGGTTTCAGTGTCTCTAACTGGTCTATCGATCCTCACCTTATTTTGGCAGCTAGATGTAACCTGTAGGCCAACATTTTTTCAGAGTTAATACTGTGTTTAATCAGCACTACACCTATTAGCTTCTTTATTGGTCTTGAGCTTTGATGGTCACTTTTGCTGAATTCTGGTGGAATGAATCTAAGTTGGCTCATCTGGAAAACTTTGGTGGCTTGAGAGTTCTAGAATCTGAGACAAACACCCACCGTGATTTTTTAATGCATTTTGCACACCTCTGGAACTTCAAAGGTTCCTTTTAGCTGGATTTTGCTTGATTTCCTGTCCAGTTGCTATTTATGATGCAAGACAAGTTTGCTATTCATGATGCAAGGTGGTCAGATACAATGATTTAAGTCTGTCACCTTTTTTCCTTATGCTGGGCGATCTATTCTATTTTGCAGGTTGTCCATGATGACGGTGCTGTATCCATGGTGACTAAAATTATACATGCAAGTGATTTCTGCAGTCTTTCAAAATGCGTCATCATTTGGGGGTTACATAGGTAGATAATTTAACGAAGGCAGAGATGCCTAAGATGAAGAATTAGTTAGAGGTCGTTCACATGGAGATAGGTCTTGTAAACTTTGTCTGTAGTGTGGTGTATGACCCATTAAAGTACCATTTTCTGTTTGTTGTCAGACATTGTATCGCTGATCAGAGGCTATTTGATGATCGAAATATTTTAGATGGAAGTTGGCCTTAGATGCTTGTGATGGCTGAGATCAATCTTAAAGGATGTTGTTTGATCTGGGAAAATATTGGATCAGATATTGTTTTTGGGAACTAATAGTGGGTGGAAAGAACAGAAGCAGCTTTGAGAGTTTCTTGGGTATGAATTTGTCCATTTCTGGATTTTTCCCATATTTTGGACAGTGTCATAGCTTGAATGGTGGTTTAGATTTTGTTGTGAGCTCTTCTTGCCTAGGAAAACAACTAATACTAAGAGAAGACAATGTGTCACAGTTCACTCTCAAGTACTACAATAAAGGCTTTATTAGTTGTGACTGTTCTCAACGTTGGATTTATCATTTATTGACAAATGGACCAATAGAGCATCTTTGACTTTCTTGGCATGCATATTTTAGCAAATATTGCATGCAAAATTTCAATTCTGTTACTTATGAGTTGTTATGATGAAGCTTCCTTGACTGAATCTTGGTAGCTTCTCCCTTGTGCCATAAATGCATCATGTGCTGCTCTTGTAGATGCTGGCATTCCTCTGAAGCATCTTGCTGGTAATTGAAGCTCATTGTTCTTTGTATAGCTTTTCATGTCTTGTAACAACACAAATTGAAATTTCTACTCATACAATTGTTGGTTTATGCAGTTGCAATATGTTGTTGTTTGGCTGACAGTGGACTCGTGATGTTGGACCCCACTAAGTTAGAGGAAGAGGTGACTTTTTCATCATGGAGTTTTATCTCTACAGTGAACAATTGCATTAATTGATAAGTGCAACCCTTTCTTTTGGCCATTAAACATCTAGATGTATGTGATGAATAGCTTTATTCATAGAGAACTTTATGATTCATGGATGGTGAAACAAGGTTCTATTTGTTTAACCTAACACAGACGAGATACCATTGCTTGAAGTTTCATTGATGTGGGCAGTTTATTTAAACAGTGAACAGGTTTTTCTCTTGACAATCTTTCATTGTTTTCTAAAGAATAATTGGAAAATATGCAATTTTTGTTGGAGTCTGAAGTATTTATTCTTTCCCTGGACTAGCTATGACACGGAATGCATATTTGCATTTAGTCTGGGAGCCAATGACGTATGTTTTCTGTTGAATTTTTTGGCAGAAAATGAAGGCATTCGTGTATCTGGTTTTACCAAATTCAATCCTCTCTGTCCTTCCTGAAGAATCATCCTCAGTAAAAGGTGAACAAATGGAACAGGGGCTTATCACATCTGTCACTCATGGTGTCATGTCAGGTATTAAGTCCAGATGATTAAATTTATCATCAAATGTTTCCTGTGGGAAACAGACTTTTTCAATGCATGAATTTAAGATAGCTAAAGCTTTTGGTTTCAAATTGTTCCTGTTTTGGTTTCACGTATCTGTGTGCAACCTAATTCTGAAATTTTGTTTGCTTCTCTTTTTCAAGTGGATGATTATCTTCATTGCTTAGAACGTGGTCGTGCGGCAACCTCAAAAATGTCTGATTTCCTCCGGAGAAATTTACAACCACAGCTTTCTAGTGACTCATCCAAGGCAGGATGAATTCACTGCTGCTATCCGTAGTTTGTACTTGATATTGACCCCTTGTAATTGTTTTCTTTCTGAAAATTTCATTAACTTTAGGGTAGATCTTTCAATGATGCTGCACATAGCGGGTATATATGTGGCTGACTTCCACAGAGTTGTTTTAGACATCTATTGATAAGCAGTTACACATATATAATATATGTATGTTGGCGATCTTGCCGTGATCTTTCTTTTGGAGTGCATGTTTGGTTGCAAACAAGAAATTTCAGGTAATGAATAACCTATAATTCCTCTCATCCACTCGAGCTAATAAACACGCATGCTCATTTATACAAGGTAGTTTCAACTTAGTTTTGATCCCCAGGTGCACTTCTTTCCTTCTTACTAAGGTTTTGGTCACGAGTGGATGGCTACATACTCGTACATGTTAACCTGTGTAGAGATATATCCTATTCTTGGTGCATGTGCACCTTTCTGCTATAAACATTGTCTTAGCCAGTGGACATTTGACTATCCCTCTTCTGTTAGCCACATGAATTGCAAAATTACTGTAGGATTGTCGTTCACTGGCATTTACAGATGACATGCTATTATCAGTTTTTTTTTTTTTTTTTAATGAAGAAAAGTGGGTGAGGAATTTGCCTTGGCTGGGTTTTCACCTTGAATTCGAGATGGCAAGAGTTTGAGGACAAGTAATTTGAATCAGCTATAGGTTTATGATTGTGGATGATAGTTGCCATCCGCGCTTCTTCTGACTATTGAAAATGGAAGTTCAAGCTTTGAAGCTCATTTTCCAGCATTCGTTTCAATTCTTTCAACCGATTTGGCAACTTTCAGCTATACAAAGTTAGGTGATTTACCGGGTCGACATTCATCTTGATTTCGGCCTTTCTTTTCTTCCTTTGAAACGATTGACCGGCTTGAAACTTGATTTGATTATCTAAGGAAGCCGGGTTGGCGTTCGAAGCCGAGCCAATTGAAACTATATTTTTTCAAACGAAGACTTGTCTTCTTATGGTTAATAACACGTGTTGACATTTAAATTTTGGCAGTTCAGTTATTTATTTATTGTATAAAAAATTAGAGATTAATTTTTAACCCCTAAAATATATATATATTGACTTAAACCAAACTATACAACTCGGAATCTAGCATAAAAAACTTACACTTAACAAGGCAACAAGCAACAAGCCAGGTCGAGTGAAAGGATGCTAGGAAAAGGAAGCCGAAAAGCTACCAAGGTAGCAACAGGCAACCAAACGGCATCCACGAAAAAGCCAAACAGAAAGAAAAGCTACAAGAAAATACAACCAGACAAGCAAAAATAGCCAAAAGGAGCCAACGGTCAAGAACAACACCTTTGAAAGAAACGGCAATTGAGACCTTGACACTTTGGTAGGTGATGAAACAACAAAGGCCGAAGCACTTAGTCCGCAAAGATGATCGGGTCAATACCCAAAATTCGTTGAGTTCTTCTATTTCTCGGAGTATTCGTCACTTGGCTAAAGGAGATGGCTTTGTTCCTCACAACTTTAAGTAGGTGGTTCTTCATGATAGGCACAGTGAGAGTCTTGTCTCGAAAGAGAATGCCATTTCTAGTTTTTCAAATAAGATGGCAAAGCGCAATAAAGGAAAATCTAGCAATCGCTAAAGTAAACTTTAAGGGCCCAAGAGATAGTATCTTGCCATGGTTTGGTACCAAGCCATATAAGGTTGCATTTAAAAGCCCAAAACAAAGCCAAGCTAGTAGTAATTCGGCACTCAAAGAAGAGATGATTAATGGAATTCGGTCTAGAGTTACAAAAAACACAAGCACCATTAGGAATCCTACCAAAGGAAAGAAGAAAGACTTGAGTGGGAAGACGGTTTCTCGTGATGAGCCACAAATGAAATTGGTGCCTCGGGGTGATAGATTTACTCCATTGGGTTATTGCATAGCATTTATTTATTATTATTGCATTTGCATTGGATTGGTGAGGATGGGTTTGATTCGGTTGTTCTAAATTTTAAGTTGATAAGTTGGACTAAGTTTACGAATAGAGCAAATCGGCCCAAATTAATATTCTCGTTGAGATATTACGAATTAATCATTGCGAGATTTCAAATTTGAGAAAAATTCTATTATAATTTTGAATCTTTGGTAATATGTAATAAAATCGGTGGAGAATATTTATTTTTGCAAAAGAAATCTAGAGGAGGTATCAAAAAGAAATATTGTGTTTGGAAAAAAATCTTAGTGGATGTTGATTTAAAATCCGAGTTCACTCACCTATAAATAGGGTGCTGCACTACAGAAGAGTGGGCTTTTTTATTTTTATTTTTATTTTTATCAAGGGGCTTTTTCTCAATTTCTAGGTCAAAATTCAACACAGAAAAAGAGAAAGCCTTTTGTTTCTTTCTGTTTTTCTTTCGATCACTCGGCGGCAGAGGGGCTTTCTCTTTGTTCGTTGGGGAAAAGCAACACAAAAGACAAAAAGGAAAAATTCATTTTGGGGGAAGGAAGGAAGGGGTCGAAGTCAGCAGAATTTATACCTGAGAAAGGACAACAGGAACAGCGAAACAGCAGAGTGAGGGAGACGTGAGGATAGAGGGAGAGAAAAACCAAAAAAGAAAAAGAAAAAAAAAAAGGAAAAAGGCGTGCCCACTGTTCTTCTTCGCAGGTTCCTTCTCTGCGAAGCCGCACCGCCGCTCCGCCACCCTCCTCGCGCCACCGCACCTCCGCCCACGAGCTTGCGTCGCTGCTTCTGCTCCAGAAGCCGCGAAGCCGCCGACGCCGCCTCTGCTGCTGCTCTTGTAGCACCTCCCGCTTCGTCGCTCCGCAGCGATCCGCGAGCCCGGCGCCTGCAGCCGCACCGCCGCTCGACCCCTCGCTACACCAGCAACCCGCGAAAGCCGCCGCTGTCTCGCTGCACCAACCAGCCGCGATCTGCTCGTTCCCCCTGCGACTGCCTCGCTGCTCCGCCCGAGAATTGATCGTCGAGTCACCGCCCGTCTCCGTCGCCGACGCCAGCACTCGCGAGCAGCCCTTCGCCCGAGCGCCGACGTCGACTCTGCTGCAGCCGCAAGCAGCCCTCCGCCCGAGCGCCGCCCCTTTGCTGCTGTGCCCTCCTCCGCTCGCTTCGCGTCTGCTGCCTCCTCGCCGGAGCTCTGACGACCGCGAACTCCGCCCACAGCTGCCCACCATCGCAGCGACCATCCTCGCGAGTCACGCCAAGCCTCCATCGTGGGTAACCGCCGTTTGCCTCGCTTAGAATCCAAAAATCGTAGATTTTTTATTTTTTATTTTATTTTTTGTTTCCTTGTTTGAAATATTTTGTGCTGCATGATTGAAATCCCCGACGCTCCACCTAATTTGCAATTGCACACATTTTTTTTTTTATTATATTTTTTTTAGATGGAATAATTAATCGCGTGAATAAAACTGATATCTTGATCTTTAAAACTTAAAATTAATTTATCGATTTTATTAGCGAATTAATCAAGCTTCCAAATTTAAAGGATAGATAATATTTTTAATGACCGTGGATGATTTGGTGTTTATTTTTTAATTATTTTATTTATCCCAAAAATACAAAAAAACTGCATTTGCATTTCATGTAGATTAGAATTGATTTTCTTAAATAAAATTGCATGAGAGAATAGTTAGATTTTTTTTTTTATGTGCATGATTAGATGGTATCTAGGTTAGATAAAATCTTTTGAATTAAATTGCATGATGAGATAATTTTCTAAGTTAAGATAGGATTCATATTAGTCTATTCCTAATTTAAAATAGATAATATTTCACTTTAGTTAGATTTTATTTTATATATTTTAGCAATTTTTAATTATGAATTTTTATAAAAAAAAATCATGCGTATGTCATATAGAACTAGGTTCACAAAATGTATGTCATTTAGTATTTGTTGCTAAGTCCATTTAATTAGAAATTGTCCGTCATTAGAATTAGGTCATTTATTGCATATAATTTAGATTTCATTAAACAAGAGAAATTATATCTAGGGCTGTTGATGTGAATTCTGATTTAATGTTGCAGATGCTTTCGTTGCTATGAGGTAAGTCTTGCAATTTATTCATGAATTGATTTGGGTATTAAATTGGTCGTTTGCACACTCGCATAATCACCTCACATGTTAGGGAAGTGAATTAAAATTAATTCAAATTGCTTGCAAAACATTTTTTCGAAATAAAAAGAGAAATGTATCGAAATGGCATTAGAAAAGTTTAGTATAACTAAGTCTTCGTATCCAAAGTTTCTGATTCGTAGGAGTAAAATAATTACTTAGTTGTTTGATTGACCTATGTAAATTGATTAGTAGTGACTTTAGCTAATAATCTATTACATGTTAAATATTTGAACCTAAGTCGTGAATTTGTATGGTCTTGGTATGCAACAACCAACTAGAGCACGCCAAACATGATGCTAGTTTCAACCCATTTTAGATATCATAGACAGAGTGGAGTTAAATACCGTAATGACTATTAGCATGTCACATCAATTAATAATATGTGTGACGATAGATATAATGACGATAGATATAATATCGTGTTGTCCTTGGTAAATTGAGACATCTTTGTCCAATATGGTCCAACCTAACTTAATGTCCTCTTTCATCGTATGCAAACTAAGCAATGACGTTGGCTGGATAGATCTTCAAATGATAAAATAATCCTTGATTTTATGTGGATAATTAAAATACATAATTGCATTGCATTGACACAATAATTATGAGTATATAAACCCTGTGTTAACCCCTTAGGTAGAAGGAGAGACAGAGAGATGTTATCTTCACATATGGCGCTTCAAGTGAACTGCTCTGTGCAGAGGCCCTCCATTTTCATCAACTTTGATCACTTCAAAAGCAGCATCTCTCAAGTTCTTAAAGTATCTCTCTCTCTCTCTCTCACTCACTCACGCACGCACGCACGCACGCACGCTCATATCAGAGTTGACAAGGTTGATCCTTCTCTTTGGTTGAGCTCCCCATTAGAGTTGACACTAATCTGTAGTCATGTCTATAAGGTGATCAATTAGATTTTCCTTTGAATGGCAATGGTTTCCTTTGAATGGCAATGGTTATGTCACTTCTCCTTCAATTACAAGTTTCTTAAATCATGATATGCTCATCTAAATTAGAGTCCATCATCAGGAGAAATGGAGTTAATAATTCGAATCTTGTAGCAAAAATTGATCTGCTAAACTGAATGAATGTTGCTACTCCATGAGCAGCCATTGTCAAAGAATTTGCAGCAAGCCCCTATTCGACTTGATTTTCCTAGCGCAATCAAGAATGTTTGTGTGAACACGTTGGATGTATTTGTGAGTTCAGTGTTTGAGTTCATGGACCAACCATTGCTACCATCTCAGGTAAACTTATCCAAACTATATTTCATCTTAGACTAGTTAGTAGGGGTGTGCAAAAGAACTAGGAACTGCTTAGATCGGATCAAAATCAGCAGTTCCCATGAAAGTCGGTTTGGTTCCTCGTTCCAATTTAATAGAATTGATGAGTACCAGTCCAGTTCCCGGTTTTAGGCGTGAAACCGTCTGCCTAGCCATTTGGATGGGACCATGTATATATATATTAAAAAAAGACATTCCATCTCAATTACTTAATTATTTTGTAGTTTTTTGACCAAATATATATGAACATACATGTATATTTGTAGTTATTGAACATTATTGACTAATTTTTTCTCTTGGGTGTGTAATAGGATTAACCTTCCATTTTTTTTTTCATTCTAATAATCCATTTATTTGCTTTCTCAACCAAAATATAAAAAATAAAAAAATATAAAGAAAGGAGAGAATCGATTGGAGATGTCCATAAATGTTGCGTCGTTTTGTTGTCATGATACAAAATTAAGAGCCAATGGCTCATTTTTAATAGTATAATTATGTCTATCCTAGGCCATTTCCATGATTAAATTAGGTTGACGTTGAAAAAAGATGGATCGAGCAATTAATATGTTAGGAGTCTAACTCTCCACATGTTTCTAGTGCTGGGAAATTGTAAGAGGATCACCCTATGACCTTAGAAGAAATTAAGTTTCTAATTAACGAGTATTGTTTATTCGTTTCACCCTATAGTTCTCAATCTTTAATCAAAATTAATGGCTCGCAATTTTACCCAAATATAAGGCCAAATAAACTTCGGTGCTCTAAATAGAAAATAGGTTCATCGTGATATTAATCAATGACTCCAATTTTGTAGGGATTGAGAATTGATTCCATGGACCCATACGGGAATCGGACTAGACTGGCGGTTTGGTTCCCGGGTGGATTCATGAAACCAATTGATGGGTCTCGGTTCCAATTTTTTAGAATCAATTCTTAATTGGCGGTTCCCAATTCTAAAGTAGGAATTGTCCACGTGGACCATGCTCACCCTTATAGTAGTCACAACACTGTAGTTATATTGAAGATCTTGTGAGAAGACCATTGGTTTCTCCTTGAATCATTTGAGTTTTGCAGGGAAATTTCGCTCCAGTCAGTGAATTAGGAGAAGCTGTTAACGTCGACGGCATTGAAGGGACAATTCCGGATGATTTTCCGTCGGGCGTTTACATTAGAAACGGTAAGGACACGCACTATGCCAAAATTGTGTCTTGTAGTGAATGGTTTATCTCAATTTTTTTACACAAAAGCCAGACATTCAAATGATAGGCGTATGGAAAAAAAAAACAGATAAAGGAGACATAACATAGTGAGCTATGCTATACTTTTTATGAATAGTCGAATGCGATGCAAGTGCTCGACATAAATCATCTTACAACAATACAATATGCAAAACAAAATGGCCTAGTCGTACAAATTTGGCTATGGCCATGGAAAATGAAAGAATAACAACATAGGACACTCGTTCTTCTGCTGTATTTATCTAAACTTCCTACCCGATAATCCATAAAAGGGTAATGTCCGCATGAGATAAGGAAAATTCAAATATGATTCCCTTTGTGACTAATTCCAAGATGTCTGGCTTTCCCGAATGCTTTTCGTATAAATAAAATTTCGTTTAGCCAGCAATGTTGATTTTTTTTTTTCTGTTTCTCACGGATCGCAGGGCCAAATCCTCTCTTTGGAGGGCTAAAATCAACCAAATCCGTATTTGGACAGTCGAGTCACACTTGGATTGAGGGAGAAGGCATGCTTCATGCCGTGTACATCGACAAAGATAGTGATGGGAGATGGACTGTCCACTACAACAACAGACATGTCGAAACTGAAACATACAAACTAGAAAAACAAAGGAACAGACCATCCTTTTTACCCGCCATAGAGGGTGATCCACCGGCCATTTTGTCAGCTTATCTACTGAATTTGGTGCGTTCACTGATCTACTTAAGTTCCTCTTTCATACTTAGCTTATTTATTGACACATGCAGTCTCGGCAATTTAATTCTGCAGTGCTGTAAGAGCAGTATTTCATGAACATCTCATATAAAACATTACTGCCATTTTAAACTTCTTTTCAGTTGAGATTTGGGGCAGTGAACAAATTGATTAGCAACACTAATGTTTTTGAGCACGGAGGGAAATTCTACTCGATTGCAGAAAATCACATGCCTCAAGAGGTTGACATTTTTACACTAGAGACTCTTGGCAATTGGAATGTAGATAGAGTTTGGAATCGACCATTCACGAGCCATCCAAAGGTGTGTCTTCATGAACCTGCACAGACATAAGCATTGTGCATTTCTTGAATATGACAAATAAAAACCAAACTCCCTAGTGTTTTTCTTCATGTGGCAGAGAGCTCCAGGTACAGGAGAGTTAGTTATAATTGGGGTTGATGCAGTAAAGCCTTTCATGGAACTCGGTGTCATCTCAGGTATTTTTCAAAGAACTTATGAAGGTCAGCTTCATCCAATTTCATTGTCAAAATTGGTAGTATCTTGATGGCCTTCTGATTCAAATTCAGCTGATGGGAAGAAATTACTTCATAAAGCTGATCTCAAACTCGACCGATGTAGCCTCTGCCACGAGATTGGTGTTACTCAGAGGTTAGCAATATATTTGACCAGTACACATCATGGTTCCGGCATCTATATAAGCTTGCAATTATAAATGTAGACACTGGCTCTTCAGGTACAATGTGATCATGGATTTTCCACTTACAATAGACATCAACCGACTCGTCAGAGGAGGACCTTGAGTTTCCTGCTGTCCTTATTAGAACATTCATTTTCTTGCCAATTCCCATTCTTTCATACAGGCGAAAAACTCCATGCAATGGTTTGACGTTGAAACAAACTGCACATTTCACATTCTGAACTGTTTTGAGGATGGCGATGAGGTAAAATAATCTGGAGTTAAGCATTCTTTTTTCTGAGGATCATTTTTCGAAAAGCTACGGACTTATTTCATGAAGCTGAATTACAGGTTGTAGTGTGGGCGTGCAGGGCTCTCGAATCAATCATCCCGGGCCCTGATTTTGGGTTGGACAAATTCCAATCGTTCTCTAAGAGATTCAAGCCAACTAAACCAAGTGAAGAAAATGTCTCTGCAACAGCTGAAGATGAAGAAGAAGGGTCATTTTTTTCGCGTGCATATGAATGGAGATTAAACATGAAAACCGGAGAAGTTCAGGAAAGAAATCTCACTGGGACAAAATATTCGATGGACTTCCCTATGATCAGCAGTAACTTCACAGGTCTTAAAAACAGATATGGATACACCCAAGTTGTAGATTCCTCAGCAAGCTCAATCTCAGGTGACTATAATATAGAATACATTTTTCCTCCGAATTTACAGGTCTTTTTTACCAATCTTTCTCGAAATTGATTCTGATATGTAATTGTGATGAGCTCAGGCATGCCCAAGTATGGTGGCCTAGCCAAGTTATATCTTGACCAACCGAGAACTGGAATTTCCTTAGTAAACAAAGGCTTTCCTCCACTTTGATCTTGTCACCTTTTCTTTGATCACAGTAAGGTCATTAACGTGCCATTTGTTCTTCTATGCACCAGAAAGAGAACCGGTTCGAAGATGCGATCATGTTGGATTATCATGAATTCGGAGAGAACATCTTCTGCACTGGTGCTGCATTTGTCCCTAAAGAAAATGGATTCGAAGAGGATGATGGCTGGATAATCACTTTCGTTCACAATGAATCAATTGATACCTCCCAAGTACATGAATAATCGCAGCACTTACAATCTTTATTGATGATTTTTTATGTTGCATCTAGATTGAGGCATTTCTGTTACTGGATTGCTGGTATATCTAATCGACTGCAAGAATTTTTCTGGCGAGCCCGTCGCCAAGATTACATTGCCCTGGCCGAGTTCCATATGGCTTCCATGGAACTTTTATTTCCCAAATGAAGCATATCGATCCACAGGCATTAGTAAACTATGCACATATATGAGAAGTTGCAAATTGTTAAAGTTACTTTAATTGAGTTATTTTTTTTTTCAGAGTTTTATTTTTTTTTTCACTTACATAAGAGGGTATTATGGTCATATACAATTTATATTTAATATAAACACAATGAGTGTAGGGTTTTTGTTACTATAGAAATTTATAGCCCCCTCTTTGTTTCTTTCTTTTACGTTCTCCTTCTCCTCCTCCTTTTCTCTTTTCCTTCTCTCTTCCTTTTTTCTCTCTTGCTATTTGCTGCGGGTTCTCTAATAAGCTTTGTGACATGATATCAGAGCAGATTTAACTACGTGATAACTTGATCCTATTGCTTAGGGGTATGCAACCGAACCGGGTTTATCTGGTTCCCGTTCTGGCCCACCCGGAAAACAGAGTCGGGAACCGGGTTCCGGTTGAAACTAGTCCGGGAACCGGTTCCGGTTGAAACTGGGAACCCGTTCCCGAAACTCAGACCCTGTTTGAATCAGTCCGGGAACCGGTTCCGAGGGATTACCCACCCAGGAACCGGATCGATTGGACCGGTTTGGGAACCGGTTGAAGAACCGGTTTGTAAGCCGCCCCCAAAAAGACCAAAATGCAACCATAATCTGTTTCTACTTTCTATCTTTACCTCTCAGGGCTAGCCTTGCTCTGAGCGGAGATCGACCGCCTGCCACGTCGGGACGTGCTGGCGCATGTCTTCTTCATGATCTTGTCCTTCGCCGATTTGGTGCGGTACGTCCTCTTGACCACGGGGAGTTCCCATTCTTGCTTTCTGGTTCTGAGGAAAGAAGTTGTTTTGTCTGTGGTTCCGTGTGGTGTTGATGATTCTAAGACGTGGGTTGTGATAAAAAACCGAAATTTCCTCGCAGGGCGAGCGGGGTGTGCAGGAAATGGAAGTGTGTGGTGAAGCTGTCGCTGGGGCGGAGGGAGAGGCTTAGCTTCGCGGGGCTGAAGATGGACGACGATTCCACCACCCTCGTCGTTTGCCGCGCATTCGCCCTTCGTGAACTCGACATGTACTCCTTCTGTCTCTGTCTCTATCTCTCTGTTTACCGTGCAACATGATTGATGGAGGGTTGTTGGCAGTTTGTTAGAATTCTTCTTGAATTTGGAGATTGGTACATGGAGGATTAGTTACTTAGGAATTGTTTGATAATTAGCTTATGATGTGTCTTTATGGATTTTTGAACTTTTGCTGATTGAATTGTCCGCAATTCGAAGATTTGTTGGGGCTGCCATATTATCGATGAAGGGCTGTATAGAATTTCACTGACGAAATGCGCGGCAAAGCTTACGTCCATCTCTCTGTTGGGGATGACAGGGGTCACCGACCAAGGTGTTGTTAAGCTGGTATGTTTGTCGTTTCAAAGTGATGGTTCGTTTCTGCATATGTTATGTGTGTAGGCTTTAGTCTTGTTTTGTGGTTAGAGCGATTCTGGGTGTTGATGGTCGTTTCTTCATTCAGAGTTCTGATGCTAGTGTTCCTCAGTGATAGTATCGGTGTTGCTTATTAGTCTTATTGTGCAATCTGATAAAAATCAGTGCAAGAACTTGAAATTGTCAATGTACCTTGCTCGGTTGATGATTATCTGTTTTATTCGCATGTCACTTGTTTCTGGGATAACTGAGTCTGAAGTTTTCTCACAATCCAGTCCTAACTTTTTGGAGAAAAAGTTTGACCATCAAGTCCTTTTGATGCACGAGGCTTAGAACTTCTTGTGTGCTTTCCCCATCATTTGACATATGGTAGTTGGTATATCCTAAGAGACCTACTCTTTAGATCGATGAAGTGTTGCAACAGTTTGGCACTGTTATCATTCTATAAAACAATCACGATCCATACACCTGATTTTTTGTCTCAACACATGCTCTCTCGTGGACGTGTTGTGTAGCGTTGTCCACCTCATATGTATGTAAATTTAGCTTCCTAATTGAGCCATTTCTTTAGATTGCAAGAGCTATTGCTTTGCAACATCTGAATATCAGCAGCACATTCATCACCGATGAATCATTATATGCAATTGCCAATAGCTGTCCACATCTGAAGGTGAGTTGCTCTGGGTGTTTACATGAGTGTTGTACAGCAATTTTTATGCAAAACAGGTTCCAATATAAACAGGGTTAACCCTGTTCTCAGACTGGAAAAACAGGATGGGTCGGGAACAGGGTCCAATGCAAATAGGGCCGGGTACATGGTCCAAAAAAAGAGAACTGGTTATAATAGGGTCGGGTATAGGGTCCAGGTCTAGACCCTACCCACCCTGGACTCGATCACCCCTACTATTACTGGTTTGAGAGTCCTCTAATAACCCTATTTTTTCTCTGGTGCGCAGCCACCTAAAGCTGCAATTTTTATCTGTTTTCTCTTCAAGTCTTGATACATATGAGATCAGAAGATATCAGATTCATTAGGTTTGGTTTGTGAACATAGATTACAACACTTACTGATCAGTGGATTCAAGAATCATAGTACTTCATTGATTATGGTTGACTGGTCTTGTTGGGTTTCCGTCAAACATATAATTATTTAAATCGATATTTCTAGTCAGATATTTTCTTCTATACAGCAGTTTATATTTATGAGTTTTTAGCATCCCTTTGGTTAATTGATGGAGCCAATTACATTTGATTATACACATTTGATTATACATTAGTGTTGCTGTTTTGTTTCTCATACTAAAGTTTCAGCCTTCTTGATTAGTGGTAGATATATTTATATTGAGATTATCGTCATAAGTAATACTAAGGCTCCTACAGATAGTGTCAATGTTCAAATTATCACTATTAAATTAAATGGATCCTCCAATTACTTATCATGGGTCGAAGTTGTAAAGGTCTATATTAATGCCAAATGAAAACTCCATTATCTTACCACAAAACCTCTTGCTGAAAATTCTAGAGACTATAGTGATTGGATGAGAGAGAATGATACACTTTTGGTGTGGTTATGAATAGCATGGAACCATCCATCGCTGCTAATGTCATGTTCACACAACTGCTAAGGGAGTATGGGATGATCTTATGGAGAGTTATTCACAAAACAAAAATATGTCTAGAGTTTATGAACCATATGAGAAGATCTTTAATTTTAAATAGGGAGACAAGTCTCTTGGAAAGTATTATAGTGCTTTGAAAGGTATGTGGGAAGAACTCAATCTTTATCAGCCCATCACTACTGATCTTGAGAGACTTAAGACACAATGAGTTGAATTTCAAGTAGCCAAGTTTTTATTTGGCTTGGATGTTGACTTATAGCCTATGAAGAGTTAGTTTCTTGCTGAAGAGAGAATTCCTTCTATGAATGAAGCATTTTGTTGAATTCAACGCATTGTGCCCCCGTCTTCTACATCATCTAAAGACAATTGAGCATTTATGGCTAGTAGTGGAGGTCGTAGTCGTGGTGGTGGATGTAGTTGACAAAGTTTTGATCGAGATAGCTGCTAGTGTATATACTGCGGCAAATTCGGTCATATTGTTGACACTTGTTGGGCCAAGCATGGCAAGCTCGAGTTGTGATATCCTGAATTTCCAGTACTTTTTTTAGTTGAATAAATCGGGCCTTTCATCGACACTTTTATAGTGCTATTCTTAGAGTCGATCACTCGTGAGATAATTAGACTATCTGGGGAAGTCATTAAGAAATTTTAATATAATGAACTTGATAATTCGACCAGAAGTCGACTATTCGACCGTGCTAGTCTGCAAGGGTCACTACGGCATTGTCAAAATCGATCAGAGATTAGAGATAGGTCGATTTGACTGAGATGTGTGATCAAAGTGTGGGTGATTCCATCTGATTGCAAAATTCTTGTCGATCGGCACTAAACTGATTTTCTGTCGTTTTGAGTACCTTGTGCCCGTAATTGAAACCTTAAGATTTTCATGACCACCGAGAGTCGCCAAGGTGTTGAGTGGGTTCATAGTGGCTCGAAGAAAATTGACCACAAGTAATTTGTACTAAAAATCTTTGAAAACTATCCGGTCGCCTAGGTCACGCTAAAAACGCGCAAGAGTGAAATTAACTATGAATTTGAACTCGATTTCAGAAATTAAAAGTTCTGTAGTGTCACGATTTATTTTAGGAGCGTCGACTCATCCTCCGAATAATTCTCGAAGATTTCGAAATTTTTATGAAAAATAGATTTGGAAGTTGCGGAAAATTAGTGGAAATTCGTATGGGCCAAATGAAAGGAAATTTGGACTTCAAGTCGAGGATTTACAGAAAATTGTTCGGGATTTTTCTTTAGTGAAATCATGCTTGAATTGGAGAAATTGAGGATGAAATGGAAGCCAAAGTTATGTGAAATTCGGATTCATACTTGGGGATGGAATTTTGACACCAAAATTGGATTATCTGGTGGTATTTTTAGTGGATTATAGGGCTGGAAAGTATTGGGGAAATTGCATTAAATTAGATGGCTAAACATGTGGACTTTTTGGGTGTCTTTCTCTCTCTTCCAGCTTGTTGGACAAGCTCGACCGACCTCCCTCTTTCTCATTCAATCCTGGTCTCAGCGAAAGAAGCGCTTTGCTTCTGTTTTTCGTTCATTTTCTTTCGGTCGTCTTCAGCATCTTTAACGCCACCGAAGCCATCGATTTCCTTGCTGCCATCTCCATAGCTGACGCGGCTTCAAACCGCATCATCATCATCATTTTCCATCCACCCAAAAAACCATCGAAATCCTCTGTCTCCTTTCAAGCGGTCACTCCTATCCACTGAGTTCTCTCTCCGTTCCTTGCTGCCACTCACACGAAGCTAATTTTCCCTTGCAGCAACTCCACGTGTCCATCGCAGCATCCGTGAGTCAACTAGCAACAGTTTGTTTACCCTTGATCATCCACCGAAGCCGCAAACCACATGTCTGCTCCACCATCCCTCGTGTCTTTAACCCAATAGCTGTCCACCTTCGGATTCCCCTCTGTCTTCGCTGTTTCCCACGGAGTCAACGATCCAGCTGAGTTTTTCCCATCGTTGATTTCCCCAATTGGCTGTCATTCAAGCTGTGTCTTCTTCAATCAGTCGAGCGAAGCCGAAGCAGCTCCCTTCTTCAACTCGTGGATTAGTCGCAACAGCCTAGCCCAGCGGATCCAGTGAATTGGACAGCCTATCTTCACAGCATTTGGCCCAGCTTCTTCAACGCAAGTCAGCAGCTTGCAGCAACCCAAATCCCCAACGAATTTAGCCTAATTGAAGCCCACAAGCCAGTAGTAGTTCGGCCCAGCAATTTCTTTTGTTGCTCGGCCCAGCTTGCAAAGATCAGCCCATCCGAAGATAAGCCCAGACTTTGAAGCCCAAGAATTCAGCAAGCCTAAGCCCATCAACCAAGCTTAGCAATTTGCTGTGGGCCTACAAGGCCTTTGGGCCTAGTTTGTGTGCCCGTCGATGCAGCCAAAAATTTAGAATTCGGTCGCCGTCGCAGTGTTCTAGTCTCTGCTTTTAATCAAGTGAGTTTTGCTCACTAATCCTTGCTTAGTTTGATATTATGCTCAAGGATTGATTATATTTAAGTAAGTACAATTAGGTGGTTAGATTAGAGCAGATTAGTGATTATTAGATAATTGTGATGCATGTTAGACAATTGAATTGTGCAATTAGCAAGTAGAAACTTACTATTATTTATTGAATGCTTATCGGGATTTTTCCCGACCTGTCTCAAGCTTCAATTAGGCATTACGGACATAAATTGGATTTTTAGTATTTAATTATTAATTTTTTAAATTAATTTAATTAATTACTTATTTTCCGGAAATTAGGCAGGGATAGTCGACAACCAGAATTTTATGCCGATTGTCGTGGCACAGTCCGCTTATTTAATTGAGCTTTATTTCATGCTGAATTGAATTATTTGTGAAAGTGAGAATTATTCTTTAATAGGATAATCGTTAGTTATTAATTGAAAGTAATTGGGCATCGGTTGATAATGCCAAAAATATTTGAGTGGACTACATAAAATGTGGGAGTTATGGAAGGGAAAATATTATAGTTTGGTTAAGGCCAACCATGTGTCTACGCATGATATTTTATCGGGTATGATAAAAGATGAAAGAAAATGCTGTGTGGCGTGGCTTGATGATTATTATATCGCTTTGGCATATAGGATGCCTTAGAGAATGCACATAAAGTGTTGAATATATATCATGCTTGTGTAGCGATAATTAATCATGCCTGTGTGGCGTAGAATGTGCCTATGTGGTTGTATTTTTGCGTGTCGAGTATTGTGCCTGTGTGGCTGAAAGAGAATGCACTTGATTGGTTTATATTAGCTCTGTGATTAAATATATCACCACGGCGAAAACGACGCCTCAGAACATGCACATAAAGTGTTTATTGTACATCACCTTGGTGAAAACGACACCTTAGAAAATATGTGGGATCGGTGATTGGTACATTGTCTTGGCGAAATCGGCGCCTAAGGGAAAATACGTGGTTTAGTGACTAGGTATTATACTGGAAATTGTATAGTATGGTTGAGAGTGACCAAGAAATGATCCGACTGACATGTAATCGACTAGGTTGATTGATCATTGCTTTGATCTGATGTTTTGAATTGATTGATTGAATGGAAATGACCGGTGCATGGTCTGACTGACATGTAATTGACTAAGTTGATTTAATCGATGTTTCGATCTGTGATATTATGATTGGGTGCCTATTTGAACTGTGCTAATTTGCAGGTGGAATCTGAGGCCAAGGTAAGTTCTTTGACCTGTGTGTGCATAAACAACCAGAATAGTGTACTTTACCAAAAAAAAAAAAAAAAAAACAACCAGAATAGTGTATTGGTTTATTAATCGAGTCTTAGAGGGTAGAACTCGCCGAGACGTGGTCTCAATGGTTATTATATAACCATTTCAGGACCTTAATGAGGAGCCTGAGAATGAGGAATTTGAGGAGGAGAACCCTTATGTGAAACCTGAGTAGAAGGAAGATTTTGAAGAAGAAGAAGATTCAGAGAAAGATCTTGAGTACGACCCGGATGAGGACTGAGATCCCATCTTGTTTTGTGTGAACCTTATGTTCTTGTAGATAGGTGTGAGATCAGACCTTTGTGAAAATATGGTAAAATACTATGGGTGGTGTTATGTATAAAAATAAGGTTGTGAATTTCATTATGAAAAATTGTGGTCCTACTTTTCTATCTCATTACTTTACTGTCTGGGAATTTATAATTACTTCCGCATGTGCTTATTAAAAGGAAAGGATCATCGATACGTAGTCTTGAGATATCGCATTTAAAATCGACCAAGGTAAGGGATGTGCGCATGCTTGAGGATTGGGGTGTGACACAAGTGGGCTCAACAATTAGTGACTACAAATACTGCTGTGTCTGAAGGGAGTGTTGGAAATGTGTCTTACAGCGACGTGAACCCATCTATCTCACCTAGGGGTAGTTCTTTTGAGTCTACGGCTCGAGATGATATGGTTGCAAAACTCATCAAGCGTGTCCAACAACTAGAGGCTTCCAATTTCACATCCACTACCACTCTTGCAAGTACACGTAACATGGCCTCTTTCTCTACTTTGTCTCCTAGCACCTCCTGGGTCATTGACTCGGGAGCTTCTAGTCATATGACGGGCAAGCAATAACTATTTTCTTCCCACCATAACTCTAGTCCTTCATCAGAAGTTAGTTTAGCTAATGGTTCCTCGATTCAAGTGGTTGGATTAGGGACTATTTCACTTACATCTTCCTTATCTTTGTCCTCTGTTTTACATGTTCCCCAATTTCCTTTAAATTTGTTATCTGTTAGTCAGTTAACTAAAGCTCTTAGTTGTTCAGTTACATTTTACCCATCTTATTGCGTTTTTCAGGACCTTCAGACAAAGAAGATGATTGGTGGAGGGCATGAACATGATGGACTCTACCATCTAAATGGTGTCTCCACTGCTAACGCCAATGGTCTAGTTGCTAGTTCTATTAACCCCCTATTATGGCATTCTTGTTTGGGGCATTTATCTTTATTTAAGTTATAACAAATAATTCCCAAGTGTAAATCAATTTCTACTCTTGAGTGTAAGGCTTGTGAACTTAGGAAACATCATCGTAGTTCTTTTCCTAGTCATAATGATTCTCGTGCATTTACTTTACTTGAACTTGTTCATTCAGACATCTGGAGACCTTCCCGTATTGCTAGTAGAAATGGTCTTAAGAACTTTGTTATTTTTGTGGATGATTATTCTTGTTTAACATGGCTCTATATGCTTAATAACCGTTCTGAATTTTTACATGTTTTCCAATTATTTCATCGTGAGGTTACTAATCAGTTTAAGACATCCCTTAAAATTTTGCGAACAGATAATGCTCTAGAATATACACAGAAATCAATTTCTTTATTTTGTTCTAATCTTGGCATTATACATTAAACAAGTTGTACTTATACCCCTCAACAGAATGGTGTGGCTGAGAGAAAGTACCATCACATTCTAGAAGTTGCTCGTTCACTCTTATTTCATATGCATTTGCCAAAATCATTTTGGAGTGATGCTGTCCTTACCGCATGTTATCGATGCCTTCCACTATCCTCAATCATTAGTCACCAATCAATGTTGTATTTCTTGACAAGCCGTTATTCTCTCTTACCCCACGCGTCTTTGGGTGTGTCTGTTTTGTTTATAACCTATGTTCTGGTTTTGATAAACTATCTCCTCGCGCCACTAAATGTATTTTTCTCGAGTATTCACGTACGCAAAAGGGATATCGTTGTTATGATCCTACAACTTGTACCCAATATGTTAGTGCTGATGTTACTTTTTTCGAGGGCACATCATACTATTCTACTGAGGGTAAAGAGTTTTCAACTGATATTGTAATTGATCCTCCTATCCCACAACCTATCCCCTTAGATTCTGTTAATCCTTATCCAATACCTCCTCCCTTGTAGGTGTATCGGCGACGAAAGCAGTCTACGGCACCATTAGTCTCCAGCTCTTCCATGCCCTCCGTTCAATCTTCCTCTTTGTCTCTTGGTTCAGACAATCTTTTGATTGCCCTTCGCAAAGGTACTCGGTCTTGCACACAAAAATCCTCTTTGGCTTACCCTATTGAGCGTTATGTGTCTCTTTCACATCTTCTTTCTCCATTACATGACTTTGCTCTATCATTACAAACTCACACAATTCCTACTTCTAACACTAAGGCTTTGTCTTGCTTTGAGTGGAAGAAAGCTATGGATGTGAAAATGGAAGCTCTGGTGTCTCGCCAAACGTGGTCATTAGTTGATCTTCCTCTTGGGAAAGATGTGGTGAAGTGTTGTTGGGTGTACATTATCAAGTACAATCCAGATGGCTCAATTGAGCGTCTTAAAGCTTGGCTCGTTGCTAAAGGTTTTACTCAAACTTATGGAGTGGATTATTTTGAGACTTTTTCTCCTGTGACACGTCTCAATTCTGTTTGTGTTATTATTTCTCTTGTTGTGAATCTCGATTGGCCATTATATCAATTGGATGTCAAGAATGCTTTTCTCTATGGCGATTTATCTGAAGAAGTATATATGGAGCAACCTCCTGGGTATGTTGTTTAGGGGGAGAATCGTAATAAAGTATGTCGACTACATAAGGCCATTTATGGGTTGAAATATTCTCCAAGAGCATGGTTTGAAAAATTCAGTTTAGTGATTTCCAAATGTGGTTTCCACCAATGTTATTCTGATTATTCGTTTTTGTTCACAATAAGGAATCGGGGGTGGTCATTCTTGTGGTATATGTGGATGATATAATTGTCTTTGGTAGTGATATAACCGACATTTATGAGGTTAAGTCCTTTCTTTAGCAGCAATTTCAGATTAAAGACTTGGGAACTCTTAGGTATTTTTTGGGTATTGAAATTTTACGAAGTAAAAAAAGGTATTAATTTGTCTCAGCGAAAGTATGTTCTTGATCTTTTGTCTGAGACTAGTACACTAGCTTCCAAGCTAGTTGTTACTCCTATGGATCCAAATCAAAAGTTTGGAGTTGATGATGGAAATGAAATTGAAGACAAGCATCAATATCGACGTCTAGTTAGGAAACTAAGGGCGCGTTTGGTAATGTTTCTGTTCACAAATTTTTCCAGGGAACAAAAATAGAAAAAACTATTTCTGCTTTGGAGAACAATTTTTGAACAGAAGAAGGCGTATGACAAACTTGTTTTGGGAATAAAAAATGAACAGAAACGCGTTTAGTAAATTTGTGTTCTTTTTTTTGTTTCTTTTAATTTTTTAATATTTTTTTCTTCTTTTGGCCGGTTGCTGGCCTCGGCTATGGCCGGTGATCGGTCAACGAGGGTTGGTGACCTCGCCCGAGCTCGCCCAGCCTTGCCCCGCGCTGGCGAGGCTCGGCCTCGCCGGGGGCCGGCGACACTCCGGCAAGGTAGTTGGCCCTCGATGGCGTCGCCGGCCCTCGACGGCCGATCGCCGGCCATGGCCAAGGCCGGTGACCGGCCAAAGAAAAAAGAAAAAGAAAAGAAGAAAAAAAAGAGAAGAAAAAGAGAGGAGAAAGAAAATTTGTTCTAGAAACAAAAAAACATGTTTTTCTTGTTTCTCGTTTCTATTTCAAATGTGTTCGTGGGAAGAAAAAAATAGATTTGGAACAAAAACGCAAACAAACGCGTTTTTGTTCTTTTTTTGTTCCATGGAACAAAAAAACAGAAATTTTGTTCATAAACATAAAAAAAGAACGTTAACAAACAGGGCCTAATTTATCTTACTGTTACATGTCCTAATATTTCTTTTGCTGTTGGTGTGGTGAGTCAGTTTATGGAGTCATCTAAGAAGTCTCATTGAGATGCTATCTGTCGCATTTTTCGATATCTTCAAAGCTCTCATAGTAAGGGACTAATTTATAAACCTAATAGTTCTTCCACTTTGGTTGGCTATTCTAATGTTGATTGGGCTAGGTCAATAAATGATCAATGGTCTACAACTAGGTATTGCACCTTTACTAGTGGTAATTGGTTACGTGGAGAAGCAAGAAACAAACTACCATTGCCAGGTCTAGTGCGGAGGTTGAATATTGTGCTATGGCACATACTATGGTTGAATTGTTGTGGTTGAAATCTCTTCTTCAGGAGTTTGGATTTTCTATTAATCAACCTATTGATATGATGTGTGATAATCTAGCAACTATTTATATTGTTTGTGATGCTGTGAAGCAGAAGCTGGTCGCTACTCCTTACGTTGCCTCTAGAGATCAGTTTGCTGATATGTTCACCAAAGCATTATTTCATCCTGCTTTTGTTGTTGGTTGTTCCAAGCTGGGCATTGGTGACTTATATGCTCCAGCTTGAGAAGGAGTGTTAAAGTTACTTTAATTGAGTTATTTTTTTTAGAGTTTTATTTCTTTTTTACTTACATAAGGGTATTATGGTCATATACAATTTATATTTAATATAAACATAATGGGTGTAGGGTTTCTATTACTACAGAAATCTACAGCCCCCTCTTTGTTTCTTTCTTTTACTTTCTCCTTCTCCTCCTTGTCCTCTCTATTCCTTCTCGCTTCCTTCTTTCTCTCTTGTTATTTGCTACGGGTTCTCTAATCAGCTTTGTGACACAAACCAAACTAGTTAAGTGTCCTATCTATGATGGATGTAAATTTTGCCAGCCTATACATGCATCCTTGTGGTCTGATCTTCTTAGAATGTCCTAGAAAATCATTTTTTTTTTTTTTTTTTGGTGTGGGGGGTAAATGAAATTTGGCAATCTATGTTGTCTCCAACTATAAAATTGATTGGTATTGGTGGGTGCCAATCATTTTTTATTCTATCCTCTTGATTATTTCTTAATTCTCTGCATGATTGAGAATCTTACCAAATATATAACGAAGGCCTAACTGGGCTTCCACAATAGAACAGAAACAAGCAACGGCTATTGCTTGTGGATTTTGAATACCATAGATGTCAAGACATGGAGTATTCACAATCGACGAAACACAGTTGATTGCATCACGTTGGAAAAATGAGTTTTGAATGACATGTTTCCTTTTGATTACTCTTTGTCAACTAGAAGAAGCATCTTCCAATAGCCTACAATCTCTCAACAAAAAGCCAAAATAAGACAGCACTCAAACAAATGTCAACTTTTTATCAACACGACTAGCAAGCTAAGTTTCCAATTCAATCAAACCATCTCTAACACGCACGATAAAAAAGAGGGCTTTACTAGCATA
The DNA here is from genome assembly GCA_017140475.1 of Eucalyptus fibrosa. NCBI lineage: Eukaryota > Viridiplantae > Streptophyta > Magnoliopsida > Myrtales > Myrtaceae > Eucalyptus > Eucalyptus fibrosa. The sequence goes on along the minus strand of CM029507.1, from coordinate 49,197,573 downwards.
ACGGTCTTTGGGGTACTGTGAAAATGACAGTGTGTTATGAGCAACGAATTCTTGGAGAAATTGGTCCCAAAACAATTTATAATTATTTGCGATTTGGTTTTTTGTGGTTCAAAATAAATTTTTATTCTTACAGTAGATTAAATACCGTCACACAGTCATTTTTCTAAAAAAGAATTGTTTGTTTTCATAATACTGAAGGCTTAGAAACTAATCCCCCTGCTCACACTAGCAATAAAAAAAATGAAAAATATTGTCGTGATGTCTTTTTCTAATATGAGTGCATTGTTGTGATTTCATCGTACCTCTAATATAGTTTTTGTGACATCCTAATTTTCAGGTTTTGTTTTCGATTAAATAAGTTGAGCTTTTCATTAATGTGCCTATAGTTTTTTTCTCTGAGTTGGTCACTCATGAGATAACTAATCTATTAGGTGAAGCCGTTAAGAAATCTAAACATAATATACTTGAGAATTTGACTAGGAATCGACTGCTCGACCATGCTAATCTGCAATGGTATTACGGTATAATTAAAAATTAATTAGAGACCGGAGATATGTCGATTCGACAGAGCCATGTGTTTGTATTTGAAACTTCGAGATTTTCACGACAATTGAGAGTCGCCAATGAGTCAAAGATGTACAATGTGGCTCGAAAATAATCGACCATGGGTCAATTGTACCGAAAATTTCTAAAAGCTATCCAGTAGGTTAGGTCACGCTAAAATTGTGCCCGGTTGAAATTAATTGCGAATTTAAACCCGATTTCCGAAATTGAAAGTTCTGTCATGTCACGATTCATTTTAAGAACATCAACTCATCTTTCGAAGATTTTTCTGCAAATCGGGATTTTCGACGAAATTTCAAAGTAAAGCTATTTTGGACCGAGAAAATTAGAGAGCCGTTTTTGGTCGCATTTTTGGAATTCAAGTTGGTTCTGACGAGGAAAAATTATGAGATGGACGATGACACCTTGGCTGAATTTTTGGGACTTCAATTGGATCAAATTGGAGAGGAATTGAAGTGGAATTTAATGAAATGGGATGACAAAGGTCCTAAATTTGTAGCCAAGGGGGGAGCAACATTTGGACCACATTAGAGACTTGCTAAGGAAGCTTGGATGCTGCAATTTGGATGTGGAAGACAACCATGCATGGTGGGGCATAGAACTTGAGAGCTTTGGATATTTTGTGGCCCCCTTAAGTTGCAGCAACCTTCTTCTTCTTCTTTTGGGTTGCTTTCTCTATTGTTGAGTGTTCGTGAGCTCATAAATTCTAGAGAAAACCAGCCAAGAGCCAGTAGCAGCTGCCGGAGCTCCCTTGTTGCCCATCTGCTTGACGCTGATGTCCAGCGCCACCCGCGAGCTCGCGTGCACGTCCCCCGTGTCCGCGCCTCTTGCTCATCGTCCCGTCGTTTAGATTGTCTCGCACCGTCGTTTGTGCCTGCTCGCAACTCCCATGAGTCACTTGACCACCGTTTGCAGCCGTCCAAGCCGCCGAAGCCACCGCTGTCGCTTGCCTAGCCCCGCTGCACCGTTGGCGTCCCTCCTTGCCGCTTCCTACCGCTCGAGCAGCCCCTTCGGCCCAAGGACAGAGGCCAAAGGCCATCAAGGACCCTAGAGATTCTAGGCCCATTTTAAGTCTCTTCTGGGCCTTGGTTGGTGGGCTTGGTTGTCGCCTGCCTTCGCATCGTCGTCGCCGTGAACTCATCGGATCGCTAAATCGGTGCTAAACTCTACTTATGGAGTTAATTATGCTTAAGGGGTGATTAGTTTAGGCTAATGAAGGATTATGTGGTTAGTTAGTTTATATTAGTGATTTAATTGTTTAATTATGCATGTTAGGTGGTTATAATAGACTAATTATGGACTAGATAGATTGTACTATATATCTAGATAGGTTCGGAAATTTTCTAGGCCCGTTTAGGTGGTTAGATTAGTATTTTTCGGCCTAAGTTGGTATTTATTGTGTTTAAATTACATTATTTAATTATTTTTGTAATTTTTGTAATTATTTATTATTTTTCGGAAATTATACCGAGATAGTCGGTGACTGGAATTTCATGCTGATTTCAATGATGTGCTTAGTTTATACAATTGAATGTTAATTTGTTCAAATTAAGTGGTGATTGTGATTTTGAATAATTATTTCAAAATTGGAAAATTTTGGTATTTAAGCAGAAAATGTCTGGCGTCGGTTTTTAACGCCAAATATGTTTTAGGTACTATATTGAATAGATGAATTTTTAAAAGGAAAGATATCGCATTTTTGTCTCAAATTGAATGTGTATCCACACACGATTATTTTTATTGGTTGTTTTTAAAACGAAGAAAATATGCCAAATCATTATTTTAATTGAGTCATTTGAGTGCAAAGCACAATGTCCTTGGCCGGGATTGATTAATCATGTGATGGCTAAGTGAACCTATCCCTGATGTGCGTCGGTAAGACGTTGCCCCTATATGGGATGCCCTTGGATAACGGATGTTGGCCGCAGTAGATTTTGGACTGATGCTCCTTCGGGAATGCTATCCCTGATGTGTGTCGGTGGATGTTGCCGTGCTCAAAGAAGTGAGACGAAGCCTGGCTATGTCAGAAGACCGATGTGCGTTGGTAGATCATACTTGTGCGAGCAATAATCGAATTGGAACATGTGGTTGATTGAAATTGACGCGACAGATTATGGAACAAAATTGTGTGGCACGGTATGAGACGTGTTATAACAATTTCGCCTTATAATTAGGACCACTGTGATCGATTGAATTGATTGATTGATCGACTGTATTGATGGACGGATGTATTAATTGATTGAGTATGTGAATTATACTAACAAGCAGGAAGGAACTGGGGCGAGGTAAATCCTCTGTTTTGTGTGTATATACTGCCATTAGACGTATTTCCTTCCTAGTCGGAGTTTATGAGGTGAACTTGTTAAGACATTGTCTCACCCCATTGTGGGCTCAATCTTTTCAGGTCCTTAGATGGCGGTTCCTTCGGAACGTTTTGGTTAGTTGCGGGCTATTACTGAGCGGGGTATAGACGTTCCTGTCCCTAGTAGTCATTGGGTCTACGAGTTGATCGTGACCACCGTTTGGGTCGATGAGGGCCTACCTGAGAGGGTACCTCGTCGATTCAGGGCGTGGTTCCGCCATGGACTCAATGTATACAGAGTGGGTCCCCTCCAGGGTTTTAAGATCCCACTATGATAGTCGACGCCGCTTTTGGGGAGGGTGCAACCGACCCTCCTGATGGTGCTGTGGATGACCTGGCGCCCTCGGAGCCCGTGGAGTCCGAAGGATCGATGAACGTGTCCGACTAGTGGGTCATAGGACAGTTTCCTTTGTGAGGACTGATCTTTTGGTAGACAGACTAGTTTTGTATATAAACCTAGTTTGTTTATAAAAGCATGTTTTGGTTGTGAATGTGTTATCCTGCTTTTCTATCCCATGCCGTTTGCTGTCAGGTGATTTGTTTATTCGCTTCCGCATGTGCAATAAAATGAATGGGTTGGTGACACGTCCTGGGACGTCGTAATTTCATTGACTGCCGAGGGATGTGTGCGCGGTCGGAGCTTTGGGACGTGACAGTTTGCATGAACGGGTCATGCCAAGCCCGACAAGCTTAGCTATGCTTTATACAAACGAGTCATGTCATGGACAAATTCAGTTAATATGAATGCAATTAGGATTAGGAAATTGACAAATCATTATGCAACTAAGTCCCAGCTAAACAGAAGTAAATGCTAGACTATCTGAAGCAGTTTGAAGATACGTTTAAGGTCGAGTACCAAAAATTCGGAGAGAACATCTTCTACAGCGGAGCAGCCTTTGGTCCTGAAGAAAATGGATTCGAACAGGAAGATGGTTGGATAATCACTTTCGTTCGCCACGACACTGACATCTCCCTACTAGGTGAATAATCGCGACAACTATGTCTTTCGATGGTTTTCTCATCTATCTTAAAATTCGAATACTTGCTACTTAATTGCAGGTGCATATAGTTGACGCCCAGAACTTTGGTGGCGAGCCAGCCGTGAAAAATAAGGCTTTCCCCTCGAGTTGCATACGGTTTCCATGGAACTTTCATTTGTCAAACACTACGTTGATCGAATACCATGGTTATGTTCACCATAGCTTCAGTTATGAGATGATCCAATTTGAGCTATGTTCTGTTAAAAAGCCGAAAATGTCAATCTTGCAGGTCGGTATAGGCATTCTTGTAAATTGAAAAATCTGTTATGACTTCAGAAATTCCTTCGGTTTTCTTTTGGCGTTGAGTAGAGTCCTCGTTAATGTTTAAGCTACAAAATTTAGGGATATTTGCAAAAAGGAAAGTCAACTTTGTTCTTAATACCAAGAGATTGGCACATTGCAAGACCCAAAACTTGTGACAAAAGTGCAGTTGAGTCTAAAACTTATAAAAAATGTAACAAGTGCTAAAATTTATCAAATTAGTACAATCAAGTGCTTATTATTTACTCTGTCCAATTAGACTAACGAAAAATGCCGATGGGTCCTTTTTTTTTTTTCTTTCTAATTTATATTGTTTGCCTCCTACGTGACATTAACCTTACTGAAACATGAGATATAAGACTAAACCAACATAGTTTTGGCCAAAATCGTAACTTTTTTTTACCCAAAATGTTAATCAAATTAGATTAAAAAAAAAGTTATTTAAAAAAATAAAATAAAAGATAAAAAGGCAAAGGGCAAGGACAGTCCTTGCCATTGCTGCCCCACCATTGCCGAAGGGCATTGAAGGAGGCTTAACCGAGACTGGCAAGGGTTGTCAATGCCTCGGTGAATGCCAACGATCCTCGTCAACCCTAGGTAACGACCCTCGCCTATTTGGGTTGGGGGCTTTGGTCTGGGCTATAATTACAGTTTTTTTTCATTGAAACTTCGGGTACGATGGACGACATACCATATCTGTTAAGGCAATCTCAATTGCAGTCTAAGGGTAGTACGAGGTATATGTGGACCTTCAATGATGACCACATAGGGAAAGTGTGGTCTTATTTCGTTAAAGAGAAGAGTAAGGTGTTTGGTCGATACAGAGATTGAGGGGCAATGATCGAAAAACAAATAGGAAGGAAGATCAAGTGACCGACATAGGTTTAGATTTTAAATTCGCAGACTTTAATTTGTTATGCATAGAGAATGTCTAGTAAGACACTACACTATTGCTGAGTTACCACAACAAGGAGTCACTGAATAGAAAAATAGAACTACATTGGAGCTCGCTCGCTCATTATCCTGAATTATTGGAATAGATGAGGATTTCTAGGTTGATGCAGCTCATACTTCTAAGGATGAGTGCGAGGGTCAGTATAGGTTTTACTTGAAATTTAGAACTTACCCTATCGAAATTGATTCTCTATTTTTTAGAACCTAAAACCTAGCTTGTATACTTTGGAACATAGAACCCCTACCTTATTAAATTGGTTAATTTCTTATTCTTTCTTTTTTGTTGGTTTTTCTTTGTTTCATTTTTAGCTAAGTAAAATGAGAGTGAATACAACAACAAAATCTCCATTTGTCAATAGTATTAGAATACTTAAATAATAAATTATACTTTCATCTAACAATTTAAGCTTTTAGAATAGTTGATAGTGATTCGACCAAAATTTTACATGATATTAAAGTTAGAGGTTCTGAGTTCAAATCTTTCTAGGTCCTCTTTACTTCCCCAATTAAATTTTAATGCTTAGTACTAAGCAAAAAGACCAGACTAAACATGAGGGAGAGTATTAGAATATTTAAATAGTAAATCACGTTTTCATTTAATAACTTAAGTTTTTAGAACAATTAATAATGGTCTCACAAAATTTTACAAATAGCAACAATCCACCCTAACATAAAATTTTAATTATAGAACTTCAGTTCTCAATCATCCAAGAAAAATTGCTCTAAGTTCTAACCACCTGAAATCAAGTAGGTTCTTCCACTCTCAAGAAGTGCATAAAGCAAATCCAACTCATTGACAAGTATATAACACAACAACGACAGAATAAACTAAGTAGATTCTTCCATTCTTAAGAGTATCTATGGCATGATTCCTGCTCCAGATCACGATCAGAATACCAAATATATAGTGATCTGGGAATCAATATGCTCTACAAAACCAAAGCTATAACAGCTGATTCAGCCGAATACTTTTGAGCCTGTGGTTTGGTAGCCAGCAAGCCAGGTACAACAAACACGTCCATCCAAAAACGTGCGTACTGGCCACTAGAAAATCACATCTGATGTTTCTAGATCATGAACAAAAGTGCCTAGGTTCACGATAAAGTTGTCTTACATGCAATTGAATGTAGACGTCCTAAAGAGACGTGGTCAAATGAACTTGTTGATTACACTAGACTGAGGATCTTCGATTTCCTCGCTTATGCTCATGTGAGTGAAGGTATGCTGGAGCAAAGGAGGAGGAGGTGGTGCATTTTTGTGGGCTATGCACAAGAGGTGAAGGGGACTCATGCTATGGTGCCCTGAGAAGAATTCACGTGGTTTTAAATTCAGCAAGGACGTCGTCACCTTTGACAGCTCTGCTTTGGTTGTCTAGTTTTGTCTACGCTTCTGCCATTTTGCGTATAATATCGACATCATCAAACAAATATGTAGCCCAGGAGAGAATATTAAGAGAATATTTCTTAGTACAAACAAGCATATCACGAATAACGATGGGTTTGCCATACAGATAAGTGCAATATAGAATTCCATTTCCTCTCCTCTTTTGGTGAGAATATATATAAGGGAACAAAAGCATGCAAACAAGGGAACAAACAAGAGGAAGAAGGGGGAAAAGATGGCTCTCTCCTCTTTCGCTTTGCATGTGAATGCATCCGCCTCCAGGCATTCTATCTCTCCCAACGTTGAACGCCTCAGAACCTCCATTAGTTCTCTAGCCCTAAAGGTACGTACGTGAAGCCACACTACATAGTTTCTGTAACTGCGCTGCAGCAACAACTGAGGTCTGTTTCGTTTTAAACATGTAAATCTTGTTGCTCTCGTCATTAATATTCAAAAATTTCATCCTATGTAAATTGAGTCTGTGATCAGGCAAATCAAAGTTTAAAATTCATTCAAAGCTTGAAGCTCTAACTCGGACGGAGATATCATCTGTTCTGACTGAATGATGCAAATCTGTGAGCAGCGATTGTCAAAATATTTGCAGCAAGCCCCTCTTTGAGTTGATTTTCCGAGCATAATCAAAATCTCATGCTTGAATGCATTGGACGCATTTGTAGGTTCGGTTTTCGAGTTCATGGACCAACCACTGCTCCCATCTCAGGTAAAACTCATCAAGACTGGCTTTTAAGACAATATTCACAACACGGTGAAGTTCATATATCGAAGATCCTGTGAGATGCTAATTGTGCAGAGAAATTTTTCTCCAGTTAGTGAATTAGGAGAAGCCATTAACGTCAACAGCATCAAAGGGGAAATCCCGGATGATTTTCCGGCGGGTGTTTACATTAGAAACGGTAATGATATGCACTATGCCAAATATGTGTCTCGTAGCCAGTGTTTATCTCAACCTTTTTCACACAAGAGCCAGACATTCACATGATAGGCCTATATAAAAATATTGCGAATGCTTTGCTTTGGGTTGTTGTAATTGTTGAACGAGGTGCAAGTGCTCGAAACCATCGTACAACAATGCAATATGCAAAACAAGATTGCCTAATCATACAAATTAGACCATGACCTTGAACAATGAAAAAATAGCAAAATAACACTTGTTCTTCGGCCGTATTTATTGGAAATTCCTACCCTATTATTATATGAGACAAGGATGTATGTACTGATTGTGAAAGGTAGAATATCATTTGGTTTATGACTAATTCAAACATGTCTGGTTTTCACTGATGCTTTCCATAATAATGAAATTTCAATTAGCCAGCAACGTAATTTCATTTTCTGCTTTTTACTGATCGCAGGGCCAAATCCTCTCTTTGGGGGGCTAAAATCGACCAAATTCATATTTGGACGGTCAAGTCACAATTGGATCGAAGGAGAAGGGATGCTACATGCCATCTACATCGACAAAGATAGTGATGGGAGATGGATTGTCCGATACAACAACAGACATGTTGAAACCGAGACAAACAAGCAAGAAAAACAAAGGAACAAGCCATCCTTTTTACCTGTCATAGAGGGTGATCCGCTGGCCATTTTGTCAGTGTATCTGCTAAATGTGGTACTTTCACAGATCTACTTACGTTCCTCTTTCATAATTCGAGTCCTTCTTTTTAAAAGATCGTGCATTTAGCTTATCCATTGATGCATACAGACTCTTGTCTAGACATGGAAAATAAGTTTTGCTGTACAGCAAGAACTGTAGCATATTATGAACATGTCATTTGAAGCATTACTAATTTTTGCCCACATTAAACTTCTTTTTTCCAGTTGAGGTTTGGGGCAGTGAACAAACTGATTAGTAACATTAATGTTTTTGAGCAAGGTGGAAAATTCTACTTGATTGCGGAAAATCACATACCTCAGGAGATCAACATTTTTACACTGGAGACTCTAGGCAATTGGAATGCAGATAGACATTGGAATCGACCATTCACAAGCCATCCAAAGGTCTGTCTTCGTGAACCTGCAAAGACATAAAGCCTGTGCATTAATCGCATACAAACAATAAAAACCAACATCTCTTGTTTATTTTTTTTGCCTTTCATCTGGCAGAGAGCTCCAGGTACAGGGGAGTTAGTTATAATGGGGGTTGATGCAGTGAAGGCTTTCATGGAAGTCGGTATCATCTCAGGTATTTCTCAAGAAATTTGTTGAGGTGAGCTTTATGCTGATTTATAGTCCAAATTAGCAGTATCTTGATGGCCTTCTGATTCAAATTAAGCTGATATGAAGAAGTTAATTCATAAAGCTGATCTCAAACTTGACCGATGTAGCCTCTGCCTCGAGATCGGGGTCACTCAGAGATTAGCAATATATAGAGTGATCATTTTATGTAATCTTACCAGGGTATGTGACTAGTATGCATCATGGTTCCAACAACTATCTGAGCTTGCAATTATAAACGCACGCACTGGCCCTGCAGGTACAATGTGATCATGGATTTTCCCCTTACAATAGACATAAACAGACTGATTCGAGGAGGACCGTGAGTTACCTGCTGTCCTTATCAGAACATTCTTCCCAGAAAATTAACTTCTTCTTTTTTTCCCCAATTCCCACTTTTTTTTTTTTTTTTTTCGGTAAATACCAATTCCCACTCTTTCATACGGGGAAAGTACTAAAACAACGTTGACCAGTTGCGATCCTTTTTTTCGTTGTGCAGGTTGATACAATTCAATAAGAAAGACTATGCTAGGATTGGGACAATGCCTCGCTATGGTGATGGTAATTCGATTTGATGGTTTGACGTCAAAACAGGCTGCACATTTCACATTCTGAACTGTTTTGAGGATGGTGATGAGGTAACAGATGATCTGGAACCAAGTGCTTTTTTTTTTTTTTTCGGAGGATCATTTCTCAAAAGCAATGGACCTATTCAAGAAACTGGATCACAGGTTGTAGTGCGGGGGTGCAGGACTCTTGAATCGATCATCCCAGGCCCTGATTTTGGCTTGGACAAATTCCAGTGGTTCTCTAAGACACTAAAGCCGATTAGTTATATCAAGCCAAGAAAATGTCGCCCCGATGATGAAGGAACAAGAAGGGTCATTATTTTCGCATGCATATGAGTGGAGACTAAACATGAATACTGGAGAAACTAAGGAAAGAAATCTCACAAGGACAGAATTTTCGATGGACTTCCCTGTTAGACGCATATTGCGCAACCCCAAGATCTCCATAACCAGAACAAGAGCATGCATAATTGAGTAGAAAGATTAACGCACCTATTTTGGGATCCATCGAACATAAAGCGGAAGCAGAAAAGGATTACCCACATGTTATCAAGGGGATCCACGCAACAAGTCCTTCTCCTCTATTGCCCTCCATATCACTGGCTCAATGAGGCGGCCCCCTCACGTTTAGCGTTAGGTAAACGCCCCTTAGGTGAGGATACATGTGAGAATTAGGGTTAGAGGAGAGACTTGAGCACTATTTATAGAGTTTCCAGCCAATCCCTCTCATTACGGGCCGGAGCTCAACTCGGCCCACATTAGCCAGCCCATATTAGACTAATTAAGAAACCTTCTATCTCTCTTTAGACCAACCCTATTTTACGGTAATCGTAAAAACAGTAAATTACAATATCAATTAATTTAGTCCACATTAGGAAAACTCTTACATTCTCCCAATTGGACTATATTAATTGAAATCGTACCGTATGTGCGCACATTTGGTCCAGAGATAATTCTTAATAGCCTATCCCATAAAGTCTTAAACACCGAATCATGGCGGTAACTGCGTGTATACACACAGAGCCTTCCATGGTCACGAATGTTCTCAACTTTATTGATATGGATTTAATATGGTAGTGTGTCAAATGGATAACGTCTTTCATAGAGAGATCCCATTTGTCAGTCACCATTCTCTTACCTTAGGTGTCACAAAAACTTGTGCCACAAGAGAATGCTTTATGGTTCCAATGAACCCACATATGTCTTGTCCTTATGGTTAACCTTTCTTTATGTATCACAAGACATATGCACAAGGCTAATAACCGGATGCCCGAATGCCCCTAGCCTTCACTCAAGGTTTATACAATCCCTGAGACTTTATCAATATGTATTCAACATAATAACAATACATTCAAAAATATTTTATTGAATGCAAAAGTTGATACATATCAAACCGTTACTAAGTGTAACGAACCACAGATGTGAACTTTATCAGATAAAGCCAAAATAACTCCCACTAAACAACAGTATCCGAAGATACTCCTAAGCCCATGTTAACGATATGTTACTAAAATACACATGGGCGTAGGCCTTTAGTTAGTGAATCTGCAACCACATCATCTGTGAAAATATGTTATATTATAAGTCACCTTTCTGTACCGTTTCTTTATGGTAAAAAAATATCTTACCACCATATATTTAGACCCCTTGAGACCTCTGTAGTAAATAAATAATACTACAAATTTGTTATCTCAATACAACCGTATGGGTCTATCCATCAAGTTAAAACGATCAATTCCGTCATGAGGTTTTGGAGCCTAAAAGCCCAAGTAACAGCGTAAAAGAATGTTACTAACACTGCTTACATAGCAAAAGATGACATAAGACTTTATTTACTGCACTTACTGCTAACATATGTATTCTGTTATTGATTGCATGTCATCAGAACAGCCAGCAAAGTTTACATCTAAATACCCTACTAACTGCAAGAATTGAACATGGCTATAAATTAACATATAATCTCTTGTCTTTTTTAAGTACCTTAAAACCTTCTTGACAGCAACCCAGTGATCATGTCCTGGATTTGACCAATATCTGTCTAGAAGTTCCGTCACAAAGACAACATTTAGTCTAGTGCAAATTTGAACATACATTATACTTTTAAGTGCACTGACACAAGGTACACCATTTAATTAGATTTTCTCAATATCTAAATAAGGACAATGTGATAGATTTAGTCCATCACCCTTAACAACAGGAGCAATTCCTGGCTTGCAATGATGTATATTGAATATTTTCAATATACAATCAGCAAATGTCCTCCGAGAAAATCTAATATAATATGGCAAAAACAATCCTTACAGACCTTAGTACAAAGGATATAAGATGTCTCAAGGTCACAATTTGTAAGCAAAACATGAGAAAATATAAATTTCCTTCCACTGACCTTGTAGTATTTTGAATTACTTTTTTTCCCAATTGAACAAAATAATAACACTATGAAACTTTAATAATATTGTCTGGAAACTTGCTTAAGACCATGAATTATAACTTTTCAGTCTACACACAAGTTTACTTGAATTTGCTGCAAAATCATCCAGTTGCACAATATAGATTTTGTATCTATTTGGCGTAACTTTATATCAAAATAAATTATTAATGCCACGTTCACTCTGAAAGAACATTTAAAGAAATAATTATTTCTTCACTATAAACAATCCACCCCTCTTTCAGAGTTAAAACGTTAGTTACAAATTTGGCTTTAAATTCCACAATATTTGTTTGAAATTCTTTTAGTTTTGTACGCCAATTTGCAACTAATAAACTTGTGATCTTTAGACAAGTCAATAAGTTTCCAAACATGTTTCATATATTGTATATCGCCTTTTATGGCATCTAATCACATACTTAATTGAGAATAAGAAACGACATTTATAAATATGTCATTACATCAACCATATAGTGGATATTGTAATCATGCTCTCACAAATAGACTATATAGTCTGATGGTATAACTGATCGTCTTTCCTTAACAAATCTCCTTAATAAAGCTGCAACCACTTCATTCTACACTTGAGAGGTTTAAGAAATTTCATTATAAACTATATCAAGAATAGTACCTTGAACCTCAACAAGTTTAGTCTATAGTACAGGAGATTCCATAATTATCTGTATAGGTAAAGACAAAAACACAGTAACCTCCATCATATCTTTAATAATCTGAGAGCAGCTATCCTCTACAATTACGTCAATATTTAAAAACTTTAGAGTATGTGATTCCATAATTCTTGTACCTTCTTTAGGGTCATAAAATCAATACCCCTTTTGTATATGAAAAAATTGCTTTCATAATATCAGCCCACAAAAGACCAGATAAATTAGTCTTACTAATCATACTCATCACCATGTTCAATATGGTGCATTTATGCCTTTCGCCCAAATCTTTTTGTCAGAATTTTCACGTATAGTAATTAAACTACCACCCCAGAATCTACCAAGTATTTGACAAATGACCCTTTAAGCTATTTCGCATTGTCATATTTGCCAAAATACTCATTGCCATTGTTAAACCTGACAACCTTTTTAATCATATACGAGTCGTATATGTCATTAGGATTTAAACACAATTTTTGCAGATGTGTCCTAATTTCAATATTAGACAAGACATAATTTCAAGCAACTAAGGCTTCCTTCATCTTATAGCAGTGCAGTCCACGGGCAAATCTCTTTTTAAGTGTTCCAGAATGGAACGCTTCATGGACAATAAGCAAATTCAATTGCTCTTTTCTCAAGCAACAAATCATATGTCCACAACTTAAAATTTGAAGCAGTAAAAAGCTTCAATGATGACGGAATTACCATTTACAGAAAAGGTGACTGAAAAACAAGCAGTATATAATTAGCATCATGTGAGCATTGTGTAACTTGACGTACAAGTACACATCCAGAGAGTTACATGCAAAATCACATAATCACCTTTGGGCAGAATACATGACATGCAATTGTACACTCCCCACATGATAAGGGTTATGAAAATATGTTCCAATTCTTCGTGAATTCATCACCTTTGGGCATATGAATCACTAGAATCAGTCACTCCTCCACCACACTATCATGTATCCCTCCATGAACTAATACACAATCACCTCCTTTGGGAGTATGATTACGCATTAGACCAGGAGACATCCCAATCATCATACGAGACCGAAATTTCTCAAACCCAATCAAGCGTGCCACTTTAGCGGTCACTACTCAATTGAATCATTGAAATTCTCTCATACCAGGGATATAAGCTTTACTCCTCACATACACCACTTTAGTGATAGGGGCATCATATCACCAAAATCACATATCATGCTAATTACATTGCTTTATTCATTAATAAAAAATTAATCATATATATATATATATATTGATCACAATAACACAAGAAACTTTTCATAACAGAGAATAAAACATCTCTTATGCACCCCAATTACATATTACCAGAACAACATAAAAAGAATGCTGATCTATAATATCTCTCACAAATTAACATCAATAGTAATACATGGTGCACCAAATCGACAAGCTTGACAGCTGATCTATTATTACTCATGAATTCATAAGGCAAAAATAACTCCAAGGCCAACAACTGATTTATTAATCAATTTTAGGTAACAAATATCATTACTTCACCCAGTGGCCTATTAATTGAGTCAAACCAGAGAACCAAATATCTAAAATTTAACAGTAGATACTATTGCTCTGCATAAATATTGTCATACTCCTTAACCATAAAAAATATTGAACTTGATAGACATTAACAAGTGACCGGATGAGTTCATGTACAATATGCAGTAACTTAATTGACATGCATTACCCACATTCAACAGATGTGTTAATCAGTACATCAGTTTGGTCACGAGTCCTTAAGTAGTCTATCATTCAAAAATTACCAGTGTGTAAAGGAGTATACTCGAGTAACAAAAGTTTCATAATCTTTATTGTTTCTCATCAGCTCAATACATAACTCAAATACAATCTCATATGAATTGTATCGCATTAAGCCAGCTTCAGTTCACAATAAAGTTTAATTTTTATTAATGAATCACACCTTTTATTATGTGATAACATACCTATAACCCAACACTTATATTTCCAAAATCACAGAAAATATAAGAAAAATACGCAAAAATACACTAAAAATACACGTATTTAGGGTTCCGTATGTATTTTCACATCCATAAAACTATTAAAGATATAAAATAAATATACCACAAGATAGGAAATCACCATACGAGTCCAACGCCGCCAGACACGCGCCGATCCGACACTCCACGCGCCCTCACGCGCCGCCTGAGTGCGCGGTGTGTGGAGCTCACGCGCGGCGCGCGTTCGACGCCCAGGAGGCGCGTGGCAGCGCGTGGGGACGCGTGTGGCCTCCCCCGGCGACGCGCCGCCGACCGTCTTGCTCGTCTCGTCGAGCCCAGTCCGAATTTGTGATTTAATTTTATTTTTATTGAACAAAAAATCTCGAAAATCACAAATTAGGGCAAAATCCGTACTAATTAGGGCAAATCCGTACAAATTAGGGCAAAACCTTTATGCGTTCAAGTTCTAGGGTTAGGATTGCTCTGATACCACATGTTAGACGCATATTGCGCAACCCCAAGATCTCCATAACCAGAACAAGAGCATGCATAATTGAGTAGAAAGATTAATGCACCTATTTTGGGATCCATCGAACATAAAGCAGAAGCAGAAAAGGATTACCCACATGTTATCAAAGGGATCCACGCAACAAGTCCTTCTCCTCTATTGCCCTCCGTATCACTGGCTCAATGAGGCGGCCCCCTCACGTTTAGCGTTAGGTAAACGCCCCTTAGGTGAGGATACATGTGAGAATTAGGGTTAGAGGAGAGACTTGAGCACTATTTATAGAGTTTCCAGCCAGTCCCCCTCATTACGGGCCAGGCTCAACTCGGCCCACACTAGCCAGCCCATATTAGACTAATTAAGAAACCTTCTATCTCTCTTTAGACCAACCATGTTTTACGGTAATCGTAAAAACAGTAAATTACAATATCAATTAATTTAGTCCACATTAGGAAAACTCTTACATTCCCCATTATAAATAGTAACTTCATAGGCCTCAAAAACAGATACGGATACACCCAAGTCGTAGATTCCTCAGCAAGCTCAATCTCAGGTGACTATCGAATACCGTCTTCCTCCAGATTTACAGGTCTCTTCTGCATAATTATTCTCGATCTTATCTATTATTGTGATGAGTTCAGGCATGCCCAAGTATGGTGGCCTAGCCAAGTTATATCTCGACCAACCGAGAACTGGAATTTCCTTGGTAACAAAAGGCTTCTCAGCCCCTCTTCCTTTATCATGTCGCCTTTTCTTTGACCACAGTAAGGTTAATTAACTTGCTTTTTATTCTTCCCCGCATCAGAAAGAAAACCAGTTTGAAGATGTGATTAAATTGGAGTATCATGAATTTGGAGAGAACATCTTCTGCAGTGGTGCTGCATTTGTCCCTAGTGAGAATGGATCGGAAGAGGACGATGGCTGGATAATCACTTTTGTTCACAATGAATCAACTGATACCTCGCAACTACGTGAATAACTGCGGCACTTCTAATTGTTATCGATGATTTCTTTCATGTTGCATCTAGATTGAGCCATTTTCGTTACTGAATTGCAGGTATACATAATCGACTGCAAGAATTTTTCTGGTAAGCCCGTTGCCAAGATTACTCTATCCTGCCGAGTTCCATATGGTTTCCATGGAGCTTTTGTTTCCCAATCAGCCTATAGGCATAGTCAGTATACTTTGCACACTCCCCCTCACATCTAGTCTAGTCTTTTTGCTGTAGACAAATTTAATTGAAGAGGCAAATGGAGCTTGGAAATATTTGAACTCAGGACCTCCAACTTTGATACCATGTTAAATCTTGTGGGATTGCAACTAACTAGCCTAATTTAATAAAATGAAGGTGTTGCTTATACTTAATTATACTAATAGTGATATTCTACGGTCTATGTTGTCCCTAGCTATGGAATTAATTGGCCCATTTGTGAGTGCATTGTTGCTTTTGAAATACCCTATTAAGTGTTAGAGCTGAAATCTTCACAATCAATGAAAGCGGAACGCCCTCTCGGCTACGCCCAAGGGAATGTGTGTGCATTGTTGTTTTTGAATACCCTATTAAGTGTTAGAGCTGAAGTCTTCACAATCAATGAAAGCAGAACGCCCTCTCGGCTATGCCCAAGGGAATTTCCCGTTGTTTAAACACTGTTACTTGTCACAGTGACAACAATATCATGTAATTGTTGATGAAACAAAGTTGTCTTTATCATGTTGTAAACAAGAGTTTTGCATGACATGTTTCCCTTTGTTTCCTTTTGTACGACATCTTCCAGTAGCCAACAGTATCTCAATAAAGCCAAAATAAGACCTCACTTAACAAATGATAACTTACATCAACTCAATTGGCCAGCAGAGGCATTTCCAGACGGAAGATGCCATTTTCAAGGAGGAAGAAGAAGAAAAAGGGAGAAGAAAAAAAACAAGTTATCTGTTTTCTGATACTAAAGACTTATAATATGATTTCCTTGCTCACACTAGTAATCAACAAGACTTAAGTTATATCTTTGTGATGTTTTCCTTTATGAGTAATTAGTTGTGATGTAAATCATCCCTTGAATTAATAGGATCGAAAAGCAAATATGTAGGAAGATCATGTGACCAACATGGGTTTGGAGTTATTCCCGGTAGAGTCTGATCAAATTTCTTCTTCTTTTTTTTTTATTTTTTTTTTTTCTGTAGAGAATGGCACAATGAAATATCACATTTGTAACAATTGGGCCAGAGAAATAAAATATAAAAGAGGAGCCTAAAGCCTAAATATTTCTTCAGTAAGGCCTCAGTCATCTCCTCAGTCCAAGAAGTCTCCTTCTTCTTCTCACAGCACCATTTTTTTTTTATTTATCGAAAAAGGTATTTTATTTATATCATAAGACAGAAGCACCAAAACCCATAGCTGGGGCATCAACACATAACAGAGCCCAAAGGCCTGGAGGAGGAGAGGCCTACTAGTTTGGAGGGATGGTCTTCATTCGCTGATGTTGCGTGGCCCAGTCCGCCACTGCATTAGCTGATCGTGGCAGTAAACCAAGCCCACTAGCGGCATTTGCTGCAGGAGAGCTTTACATTCGAACAACACCGCACGTGCCTGCCAGTCCATCTGCTCTTCACGCTTCAAGTAGTTGACAAGAACTTGGTTGTCGGACTCCACGATAGCCTCCCCGATTTTTTTGTCTTTCAAGTACTTCAGGGCTTCGAGAACCCCTAAGGTTTCCACTTGCAGAGCTGTCTTCGCTCGGACTGTCTTTGTGAATCCGTCTATGAGGCTACCGGAGGAGTCCCGGACGACGCTAGACACGGCTCCCTCCGTTGATCCCTCACACAGCGACCCATCTACATTCAGCTTGAAAGAGCCAACTTTCGAAGCTTGCCAGGTAAGCAGGATCTTCTATTCTTTGGTTTTTTCGGCTGGTGAATACCCAAATCCCCATTTTTGGTAGCTAGCTTGCTGAAATTTTGCTAGATCTATGACTTTACAGACCTCTGGTTTTGTACCTCGAAAGAAAAAATTGTTGTGCTCCTTCCATACTTGCCAAAGAAGATTTCCGATCCTTTCCAGAGAAGGGAGGTGTGAATTTTTCCTTATAAATTGTACCAACCATTCATCCATTCGTTTAACCTCCTGTGCGTCTACTCGCAGGTTGATTTCCGAGTGGTTCCATACCCTTGCGGCCCATGGACAAAGGAGAAGTGTGTGTTCGACCGTTTCCACCTTGGCTCGGCAAAGATCACATGCCGGATCAGGTAAGATCTTTCTTTTCCATAGGTTCTCCTTGGTTGGTATAGCATTTTGACAAGCATTCCATACAAAGATCTTCACTTTTGGACTGGTTCGCATATGCCATATTGCATTCCATAGTTCAATTGGTGTTTGATATGAGGAAGAAGGGTGTTTTGTTGCTCTGCTTGCTGTTATTTTGTCTCTTAGCAAATTATAGCCATTTTTGACTGTAAATGACCCATTTTTTGTGCCTGTCCATATTAATTCATTGTTGGTAAAATGACCATTTATTGGTATTGCAAGGATTTCCTGAGTAGTCTGCTCATCAAATAGGTTATTTATCAACGGTTCATTCCACTGTTGTGACTTAGAGAGCATCAACTCATAAACTTTTTGTTGATCATTTCTATTTGCGGGCCCTCTTATTAATCCTCTTTTCAGCCATCTATCTGTTATGATATTGACAGTTTCTCCATTTCCTATCGACCATCTGACTGAATCCGCAATAGCCTCCTTCCAATAAACAAACTTTTCCATCCCCATAAAGGTTTAAAACCTTTATCAGCATGCCAGAAATTTGAGCGACAAAAATAGAGCCCTTTTAATAATTTACTCCATAGCGCATTCGGATTTTTACCATTCTCCAAGCTTGTTTACCTAATAAGGCTTTATTAACAGTAAGCAAGTCTCTAAATCCCATTCCTCCCCTATCTTTCCTCATCTTCATGATTTCCCATATTTTCCAATGCAAACCAGCCTTTGATTCACTGTTTTTCCACAAAAATTTAGCTGTTTTTTCCTCTATAGCCTTGCAAATTGACACTGGAATTCTAAAAACTGACATGGCATATTGTGATGCACCACTGATTTTAGGAGTATTTCCTTTCCTGCTTTTGATATGATTTGTTCCTTTTAGCCCTCCAATTTCATATTGACCCTGTTTAAAATCCACCCAAACATTTGCCTCTTTGATGCTCCCCAATCAGAGGGAATTCCCAAATACTTACCTAATCGTTCTAGCTTTGGTACCCTCAATTCCCTTTTCATATTATCCTTTAATAGATATGGACAGTCTTTACTAAAGAAAATACTAGACTTGTTTAGGTTGACAGCTTGTCCTGAGGCATAATAATACTGATTAATAACAGCTGCAATATTTTGGCATTCCTATAAAGAACCATCCAAGAAAAAAATTGAATCATCGGCAAATAATAAATGAGTCAAAGTAGGGCATAATCTGTTCAACTTAATTCCTTTGATATTCCCATCTTGTAGAGCTTTACCCATTAAAGATGACAAACTATTTGCCACCAAAATAAACAGATAGGGTGATAAAGGGTCTCATTGTCTAATGCTTCTAGTGGGAGCGAAAAAGAGAGGGGTTCCCCATTAAACTTGATGCTGAAAGTGACTGTAGTGACACATTGCATAATCCAGTGAACCCATTTAGCACAGAACCCCATTTTCAGCAAGCAACCTTTTAAGGAATCCCATTCAATTCTGTCCTATGCTTTCTGCATGTCAAGTTTCAGCACCGCTTGGAAGTGTTTTTTTTTTTTTTCCTTTTTCTCGTTCTCAATTGATGCACCTCTTGAACAATATAAATATTATCTTGAATCTATCTTCCACTGACGAAGGCACTTTGCTCTCCTGAAATTAGCATAGGCAAGCATTTTTTTCAATTTGTTTGCCAAAATTTTGGATATTATTTTGTATGCAAAATTGTAAAGGCTAATAGGGCCATATTGATCAAGTCTTTCCGTATGGGGGATCTTTGGTATCAAAGTAATATGTGTTCTATTTAGGGCTGGTTCTAACACTCCCGAAAGAAAGAAACCTTGAACTTTCTCCAACACATTAGAATTTATTATATCCTAGTGATGCTGATAAAAAATCCCATTTAACTCGTTTGGACCAGGAGCTTTCTGAGCTCCAAGTTGAAACACAACAGCATGAATTTCTTCCATTGTTACTTCCGCCACTAAATATTCATTTATATCATTTCCGATGAGTGTAAGACATTGATCCAGTACTGGTTGGTAGTTGTGAGACCCTACCGAAGTATATAGCTCCTTGAAAAAGACACATAGTGAGGTGCTGAAGTTGTTGTTTTCCCCTAATCTACCGCTCTGATGTATTTTTCAGCATAGTAATTCTATTTTTTTTTTGTTTCCTTTGGATCATTGCTGCATGGAAATATTTCGTGCTTTATCTCCCCAACAAAGCTAATTGACTCGAGATCTCAAACCCCAAAGCATTTCCTCTTTGCGCCATAAGGTTTCCAACTCTTCTTTTATAAGCTTTATCCTATTTGGTTCTTGATAAAAGCTATGGCTGTTAGTTAATGATTGAAGCTCATTCTTTAGGGCTGTTATATGGATATTGCCATTGGGAAATTTCCTTTTACTCCATTCTTTCAATGCTTGGCTAGTGGCATGTAATTTATCTCTCAATCCTCCTTCAAGACAATGTTGAGATTGCCATGCATGTTTAACTATATCCCTACATTCACCATCTTCAACCCAAAAAGCCTCGAAGTGAAAATCTTTTCTTTTTTTAACAGATTCAGCACTACTCACCAAAAGGAGCGGACTATTATTGGACCCAACAGCTGGTAGAGCAAAGGCTTCAACTTCCGGGAACATGAGCCGCCAATCCATCGAGCAGAACACTCTGTCCAGTTTCTCCTTAACCAAATCAGCCCCTTCTCTATTATTTGACTAGGTAAACGCACACCCTTTACAATCTATTTCCGTTAACGAGCAATCATGAATACAGCTTTGGAATGCCTGCATTCTATAATTCTCTGCCATCCTTCTTTCCATTTTCTCCCAATAATAAAGTATTTCAATGAAATCCTCCACACATACCCATGGAAGTGTATTAGAAAGACCTATTTGTCTCAGTTTCTCCCATAGCTGTAATCTTTCCCCATATATGTTTGGAGCATGCACACAACTTATCCGCATTTTAATCTGACTCTCATGATCAACACATCAAATTAATCATTTCTTGAGAACTAAATTCCACCTCCACAGCCACTTCCTCATTCCATATCACCACCATCTCCCTTGTAATTCCTTTTGGGTTCTCCACAAAACTATTTTTAAACTTTAGCTGTCTTCTAAGACGAGTTATCACATTTTCTTTGTTTTTTGTTTCCATTAACAAAATTAAATTGGGCTTTTCCTGAGCCACAATGGCTCTCAAATTCGAGATTGTCAGTGGTGTGCCCAACCCCTGACAGTTCCAATAAATAGCCCTCATTTGTAAACTGGTGGCTTATTTGGGCTAGCCATCAAAGCCCTTCCCATGGTTTCTTCTGAAAGACATATAGAAGTGTCCTGCAAATTAGCTTTATCCAAACTTGCCAACTCTAAAGCTGAAGCGTGATAAGGAGTATACCTCTTTAATTTCTTTGTTGGTGAGCTTTTTACGATCTTGCTTTCCTTCTTTAATCTTTTTTTTTTTTTTTTTTTTTGTCTAGGATGAAGATAAAATAGCCAGCTGAACTTGTTGTTCTGGTTCGTCTATATTCATGATGTCTTTTCCTTTCTCCTGTTGCTGTTCCACTTGGTGTTCAGGTAAAGTTATATCCATATGTGCCCTATTTAGAGATTGTGTTGGTTCTGTGGATCTTGCTTCTGTTTGCTTGCCTGAGATGATAACTATTTGAGTATTGTGAGAGGAGAGGTTGTTGTCTCCTTGTAGTTCCTCCTCTTCAACCACCTTTTCATCATAGAAGATCTACCAAAACGGGCTATTCTCCTTGGCCTTTGCTCTTAGCCAATGCCCAAACCTATTCGACTTCCTATCTTCAACTTTGAACTCATCATAAGGAATTTCTTCACAGCATGTTGTGAAGTGCCCAACTCTTCCACAGGAGTAGCAGAATCTAGGTAGCTTCTCATACTTAAAATGCAGCCAAACTTTCTCCTCTCCCGAATTATATAAGGTACCTGGCCTTAAAGGCATATCCAGGTCCAGTTCCACTCTTGCTCTTCCCACCTTTTGAAATGCCACTCCTTTTTTCTCCACTTTTGTTTCCTTTACACAACCTATTATTTGGGGAATATGTGACACAACCTCCTCACTGACCATTCGATTGGTAGACCATGAACTTGAACCCAAAATTCACAGCTTGTGAACTTGTAACATTGCACAGGTTTGTTTCCAAATGTGAAACCTATCCATCTTAAAATCGGTCACTCATATGTCTATCCTCACTCTCTTACCAGATGCAGACTCAAAACCCCGTGAACTTGTAGTTGCGGATGACAAATGATCTACTCTTATGAAATCGGAAGAAATTAGATACGCATAACATGTCTCCTTTGGATCACTCTTGTCAATATTAAACTAAGCATCTTCCATAGGCCTCCAATCTCTAAGTAACGCCAAAACAAGAGTTAAGCACTCAACAGATGTTAACTCATATCAACTCAGAAAAAGCCAAATCGAAGCATCTTCCAATGGCCAGCCAATTGGAGGCGTTCTCTGACGCAACAACCCATTTTCACAAATCAGAGAGTTTCCATTTCAACCAAACCATTTCCGACTCACAAAGAAAACGAAAGGTCCTCTGCTTTTCTTAATACTAAAGGCGTAGAATCTAATGTCCCAGCTCACGCCAGCAATCGACAAAACTAAATTATATTGTCGCATTGTCTTTTCTCGTACGTATGTTGCTATGATGTTATCGTACCTCGTACAAAGTTTCTTTGTAAATGGGTCATGCTGGGCCAATCTCGAATGAGCTTTGAATATGTGTCGTGAAAACGAGCCATGTCGTGTTCCGGTTTTATCTAAGGTGGATCCTGACAAAGTCTATTCTTGGACTAATTCAGTTACATTACCTTTGATTGAAGTCATGTCGGCTTTCCCTCGAATTATTTACTCCGAGTGTCTGCGCATCTAATTGCGCAGAATTTGCAATTAATTACTCATTGGCAGTATAAATAATTGCATGAAGGGCCGGGTTGGCATACATGGCCAACCTTCAACCCTGTAGCAGAGACTTAGAGAGAGCAGAGATGGCTTCTTCTTCACTTATGGCGTTTCAAGTGAACTGCTCTGTTCAGAGGTCCTCGGATTTACTCAGTTCTGATCACTTCAAGCCTAACCTCTCCTCTGCTGTCAAAGTAAAACTCTCTCTCTCTCTCTCTCTCTCTCTCTCTCATATTATGATATCATTCCTTCAGCCATATCTAACTTGAGTTTAGCTTAGTGAAGTTATTACACTCTATTAGAATAACGTAGCCTTGAGAGTCATTGAATTGCCCGATTAGTCTCTCCACAAGGAGACGTGTTGACTCAAGTTGATCAGCACATAAAAATCTGCCAAACTGACTGCAAATTTTGCAACTTTCTGAGCAGCCCTTCAGGAAAGATTTGCAGCAATCTCCTCTTCGAGTTGATTTTCCAGATGTAATAAAAAATGCGTGTGTGAATATATTGGACACATTTGTCAACTTGGTGTTCCAGTTCGAGGACCAACCATTACTCCCCCCTCAGGTTAGCTATTTAGACTGCATTCGGTTAAGACAATAGTTCACAAGATGAAGGAAATCAAGATCACCTTTTTGAAGATATTACAGGTGAAGGACCAACTGGGTTTCATTTATTCATCTGTTCAATTCATCTGATATGTGCAGAGAAATTTTGGGCCAGTTGGTGAATTGGGAAGAGCCATTAACATCAGCGACAATATTGAAGGGCAGATACCGGAGGATTTTCCTGAGGGTGTTTACATTAGAAACGGTCAGGACATGCATGATTCTGATTACATCTTGTAGCAAAATGAGTTTTATCTTATGATGTCGCATATAGAAGCTAAAGCATGCGTGCTGCTCACTTTAGGATCTAGTTTTCCTCTGATGTGTGAATTCGTATTTACTTCATATTTATTATGTTACAACAATTGCAGGGTCAAACCCACTATTTGGAGGTCTAAAATCAACCAAATCCGTGTTTGGACGGTCGAGTCATGCTTGGATTGAAGGAGAAGGAATGCTTCATGCTGTGTACTTCAACAAAGATAGCAACGGAATGTGGGCTGTACGATACAACAACAGATATGTCGAAACGGAAACGTACAAGCTAGAAAAACAAAGGAACAAACCATCCTTTCTACCTGCAATTGAAGGCAACTCCTTGGCCATTTTGTCTGCTCATCTGCTAAATATGGTGCGTCCACTGACCTAATCATGTCTGTCCTACCATAAGTTGATACAATAGGCGTAAGTTTGTCTTCGAAGAGAAACATCAGGACATTTCAGAAATTAACTGAGATCTTGCATTTAGTTTGATATAAAAAAAAATAATTGAGGATTCTGGGTACAAACTTTGGCAATTTCAAAACTAGATGGTAGAAAATTCTGAAGATAATAAGCTAACCAGTTCTGACTGGCGCTGTTTCTCCACTGAAATTTCTCAGTTGAGATTTGGGAATGCGAACAAACTATTCAGCAATACTAACATCCTCGAACATGGAGGAAGGTTCTACTCGATCGCGGAAAATTACTTGCCTCAAGAGGTCGACATTTTCACACTCGAAACTCTGGGCGATTGGAATGTGAATGGAGGATGGAATCGACCATTTACAAGCCACCCAAAGGTGCATCGCAATGAATCTGTACATTACCTGAACATCATGCACCATCTTATGCAACTGTAAAAATCCGTTCTCTCTCATTTTGCACATGCCAGAGAGCACCAGAGACTGCAGAATTAGTTACAGTCGGGGTAGATGCGGTAAAGCCATTCATGGAAGTTGGAGTGATCTCTGGTAACTCTTCTTAATCTTTATGACACTGTTGTCAACTTGGTAACGGCTTTTTTAATGGATTTCTGATCCAAATATTCAGCTGATGGCAATGAACTAGTTCATAAAGTTGATCTCAATCTCGATAGATGTCCCCTCTGTCATGAAATCGGGGTCACGCAGAGGTTAGTATATATTTATGCCATATTAATAAAGCATGTGACCTGCTGCGCAATCTAATATCTATTAAAGCAAGTGAATTTGTTGATGTGACCAAGGATTATGTGCAGGTACAATGTGATCATGGATTTCCCGACCACAATAGACATAAATCGACTCATCAGAGGAGGAACGTGAGTAATGCGGTCCTATAACTTCAAACCTAGCATGTAATTGTAACTCATGTTGATTGGTGTTCAACTTTTCATTGACAATGTAGATTGATAAAATACAATAAGGGAGGGTATGCGAGGATCGGGGTAATGCCTCGCTATGGTGACGCTAGCTCAGTCCGCTGGTTTTATGTGGAACCCAACAGTGCGCTGCATATTCTGAATTGCTTCGAGGATGGTCACGAGGTGACTATCATCTGAACTGCGGTTTTGTCTTTCAGGGATCGATTCTCAACATCGTTAACTGCTTGTCAAATCGAACGCAGGTTGTAGTGTGGAGCTGCAGGTCTCTTGAATCAATCATTCCGGGCCCGGATTACGGTCTGCATAAATACGAATGGTTCTCAGAGAGATTGAAGCCAATCAGATCGAGTGATGGAAGCGTTGCCACCTCGACAGAAGAGGAAACATCGTTCTTCTCGCGTGTGTACGAATGGCGATTGAACATGAAGACTGGAGAAGTTAAGGAAAGAAATCTCACTGGAACTGAATACTCCATGGACTTCCCTATGATTAATGGCAACTTCACAGGCCTTAAAAATAAATTTGGATACACCCAAGTTGCAGACTTGCCAGCAAGCTCTACCTCAGGTGATGATCATACATAAAACTGCCACCCTCCGACATTATAAAATCTGCTTCGCAAATCTTTTCAATCTCGAGATTAGTTTCTTTTTTCTCATGATTGATTCAGGCATGCCCAAGTTTGGAGGCCTAGCGAAATTATATTTTGATGAACCAGTAGCTGCAGTTTCATCGGTAAAAAGAAGGCTCTTGAACAATTTTTTATTTCCTTTTTACCTTGTTTTCTTCCCTTTGATGCAATCAAATGCGTAATTTATGGATGCATTCGTCAGTTCTTTTCTTTTCTGTAGAAAGAGAAACCGTCTGAGGACACGATTAAGGTTAAGTACCATAGGTTTGGAGAGAACGTCTTCTGCAGCGGAGCTGCCTTTGTTCCTAAAGAAAATGGAATCGAAGAGGACGACGGTTGGATAATCACTTTCGTTCACGATGAATCTACCGACATCTCCCAAGTTCGTGAATAATCACGACAACTATAATTTCTTATGGTCTTCTTTCGTGTATATTCAAATTTCACTGATTCTTGCTACTTGATTGCAGGTTCATATAGTTGACACCAGGAGCTTTTGTGGCGAACCGGTTGCGAAAGTAACGCTTCCCTCTCGAGTTCCATATGGTTTCCACGGAGCTTTCTTTAGTCAAACACCAAGTGGTAGATCGTTCGCAGCTCGTGAGAGCGAGGCCAAACAAGCTTGGCGTGAGCCTGCGACTTGAGGCCAATGAGGCCGTGAGAGGTCGGCATCAAGCTCGACCATGGCAGGAGTTCAATCTCGATCGGGCCTCGAGCTGAGGTCAGCCATGGCCTCCGAAGGAGCAATGGCGGGGTGCGCGGTGGAGACGTAGAGACATGGCGGTGTTTGTGTCGAATTGAGCAAGCCTCTCTATTGGGATAAGAAAGTATGGGCGGATGTTGCTGTCTTTGTTTTATAATTTTTGGGATTGGGTGTTTTGAGAAATAAAATGGCAATATGTTACGTCATGTAAGTACAATGATTGCAATATTCTGAAATATGAAAAGGGTATTTGATATAGGATCTGAAGTTGAAGACGATTTTCGTAATTTTGCCTGATAATTACGCCCCTCACCGCAAGAATTGATGTAAAATGGGATGCTAAACGCTCATTTTAATAAGTTCTTACCAATTTTTCTGCAAGCTTTTGAAACAATTAGCAGCTTCCACATTTATATACAGTAGTGACCAACATTGAAACGTTTGCATCAGCATGTTGCCTACCTGAGCACGCGAGAGAGAGAAAATTCCAAAGAGGCATATTCCTCTGATCCTTCAGCCCAGCTATAAAGGCCAAAACTGCCTCACCAACCCAATTATTGTCAAATAGCAACTCCAACAGCTAGCCACTAAAAATTGGAAGCATATGTACACAAAAAGATACTTCGAGTTTAACTCTAAGCCAAGCAAAAAGCAAAACTTATCTTTTTCCCCCAAAAAATTCTTCAACCTAGTGGGCTCAAGACAACTGGCACTGCACCATCTTCGACAAATCTGAAAATTTCAGTGTTGTCGTTTTTTCCATTAAAGTGATTGATTCCTGATCATCCATGCTGTCAAAACGATAATTGCAAGAAAACAATCCATGGCTATGAGTCTCGTGACGCATGACATCATCATTGATGTGGTAGGAGACAACCAATCGAAGCATGCTAAACACGCATGTAATTTCGACCCAATATAGAGATCCATTGAGATAGGTGGAGGGAAATGGAATGGGTAAATATTATGGGTGAGCATGGTCGAAGTGGAAGGTTCCTACCCTAGATTCGGGAACTACTCACTAAAGATCGGTTTTGAAAAATTGGAACTAGAAATTGCCCATTGATTCTATGGAACCACTCAGGAACCGGATTGGTTGGTCCAATCCGGTTCTCAAGTGGTTCTATAGAATTGGTCCTACCAAACTTCACGCATTAGTACTATAATATGCAATAAAGAATTACACAACATAATCACCTCATAAAAAACATTCCAAGTTAGAGCCAATGAACCAACAATATTAGTATATTAGGAAGTACGTAAGTAAGAGAGCATGCTCACCAAACTTATCATAAGCTGGCAAAAGTAGACAACTATCTAACATAAATACTAGTAAGTAGCCTAGGGATTTAGAATTTTTTTTAATAAAAATTTAAATATATATAATATATCGGTCCGGTCTGGATGGATAGTTCCACATTTGGAATGAGGAATTTGATCGATTCCCTTAGGAACCATTGGTTTTTGAGCAGTTCGGTCCAGTTTCAAATGGTCTAGGCTATTCCCAGTTCATTTGCACATCCTTACTAAATACTTCATTGAGCATTAACATTTGTGGTCAATTGATGATGTGATATGTGTGACGATGGATCTAATACTTTATCATCCCTAGCAAGCGATACATGCTTATCCAATTTGGACATCCTCATTCAATTTAGACCAGCGTAACAAAGTGTCCTCTTTCATTACGTGCACACTAAGCCCATATATTGGCAGAATAAATTTTCAAATGATGCAATAATTGATTCTATGTGGAATTATTAAATTACATAATCGTATTGCGTGGGCTCAAGAAGTAGTACATAATATACCTTATCGACCCTTTAGAAAGGAGAGACAGAGATGTTATCTTCATTATTAGGGAAATCCCTTATAATGTTTTGAAGATGACAAAATAAATCAAATGCTACTAACATGTTTAATTGTTAAGTAACTGACTATGCAGATAATAGAACATGTAAAAGATATTGTCCAAAGTCTATTATGAAGATTTCCAGACTTCTGTGTTAAAGTTTGAAGACTGCCAGACTTTAGTGTCAAAGTCTGTTCTACATCAGAAATCTGCTCACTTTGACAAATTCCAGATTGAATGTGAATGAAGAACCAGAAAACAGACTTTATGCTGAAGCTGAACCAAAAGACGGACTCTATGCTGAAGATGAACTTATTCATACTGTGTTCAGACCTTAAAGTTAAATATGTTTAGAAGTAGAATATATTTAGACTCAGATTATAAAGTTTATTATACTCAGACTCAGATTGTAAAGTTTATTGTACTCAGACTTTACATCCAGATTCGACAGAACATAACACAAGCCCTAACATATAACGGCTATTGATCTGGTTTGGATTCTACATCAAGATTGATTTTATTGACTCAATCTAATTGATTGACAATTAGATCTTGAAGACAATAACTTTCTATATGAAGAAGCTCTACTTATAGAAACCAAGATTCTGTTTATATGGGCAATCAGAATTAATTTGGGATTCTACTTCTATCACTTAATGGCTAGCAAATCTTCTAGATACAGATCTGTCCAATGGGTAAATTGGAAAACGATCCTCGAGATGCTGTCCAATGGCTAGTTTGGAAGTGGATGAGTATTTAAGGAGATTAAGAACCGATGAGCAAGTAAGAGATGGAGCATAGAATTTATAATTCTAAAGTCTGAGCGACCTTCGACCATACACTTGTCTCTTGTGAGCTTAAACGTTTATGATCGTGAGAGAAATACCAAAAGAGTGACATAGTGAGATAATGTGATCTACTACTAAATGTTTACATTCAAAGTTGTAATTTCTTGTTGATTGCATAGTGGAATTCAGTCAAGAAGGCTGTTAGCGTGGGAGAGTGGACGTAGGCTTGGATTAAGTCAAACCACTATAAATCTTGTATTCTTATTCTCTTCCCCGAATCTCTTTATTTTGTTCGTAGTTCTATTTAATTACTAAAGTCTGATCTCGCTCAAAGTCTGCTACTCTTCAAACTCAGTTTCAAAAGTCTATTGTTATTCAAACTCAGATTAAAAGTAAAGGTTTTCACTGTATTTTGCAAAATCTATTTTTACACCTATTCACCCCCCTCTAGGTGTTCTTACTAGCCCAATCAATCTTCACACATGACACTTCAAGTGCTCCATTTGATCAACTTTGACCACTTCAAATGTAATCTCTCTCTCTCTCTCTCTCTCTCTCTCTCTCTCATATCAAAGTTGACAAAGTGAATCTTTCTCTTTAATCAAGATTCCCATAAAAATTGATGCTTATGTGTAGTCATGTCTATACGGTGATTGTTTTGATTTTCCGTTAAATGGTAATGGTTACCAAACGCTAATGTGAGTTACGATAGATGTCTATTTATTGGCTATTTTAACATTGCCAGCTTTTTGTATTGCTTGTATATTTTTATTTGCATTTTTTAGCAACGCATTCATCAACTTTTTGAAGAAATTACCAACCTTAACTAGTGTAACTTACCGACTTTTTTCTGATCGAGTTACTAACCAATTTTGATTCATAAACTTTCATTTGAATTACTTATCAAGTCTATTTTATTTAGTTATCAACTTTTCGTATCTTTTGCCAACTTTTATTTATATATTTTTTAATTAGACAAATGATTTACATTTTGCAAACTCTTATATGAATTTACTAATTTTAATACAAATGATTTATCAAATTTCTCTGATCAAGTTAGGTCACCAACTCTTATTTGAGTTAGTTGATTAGTTTATTAACTTTTCTATTGGGTAATGTAATAAAGAACAAAGTTGGTAAGTCACCAAATAAAGTTCAGTAATTTCAATAATAGTTGCAAATTTGAAGTTTTGGTAAGAAAGTTCAAGTAAAAGTTGCTAATGCTAAGAGAAGCTTTTCTGTTTATTTGTTTTCGTTTTTGGCCGAATGGAGAAGCCGGAAGGAGGAAGGAGAAAGAAAAAAAAAAAGAAGAAAGAAAAAAAGGAAAAAAATTTTTTGTTAGAAATAAGAGAAATTGGCCAATTAGAAATACTAAATGATGTTGGTCAAATGTGACCCAAAAACATATGTCATAACTAAGTCACGTGTGACTCTGACTCATCTCCTAATGGATGATAGAGAAAGTTCACCATCTTTCTCATTGTCATGGCACATCAGGAGATATTAAGTACTTGACCTTTAATAAAATACTCGTTATTGAGTATCTTTAGAAAAATAAGGTTCTTTTTAAATTTGGCACATGTCTCATGTCTATTGTGTGCGCTTTAACCCACATGATTCAAAATTGTTCTTTTCGCCACAACCTTATAGGCAACGTTATTCCCCATTACAACTCTACTGCCATATTTAGTTTGGTAATTAGTAAACTAGTTCTTATAAGGTGACATATGATAATAATACCGTATATCTAGCACCCATTTGTCTTCTGACGAACTGGTGGTCACACAAGATGGGCTATGCACCCATTGATACTATCCTCGGCAATGTTTTCCACACTCTTTGTGGCATTCTACCACCTTTATATCCCAATTTTGGCAATCTTACTAATGTGCCATCCTTGTTGTTGCAACCTATCCCTTGGGGGGAAGGAGTAGGTTTAGAGGTATTGCCTAAAGGGCCAGTTTAAGACCCATGATTAGGCGTGAGCTCTCCTAAGTCCATACCCTGCGTAACATTGAGATATTTTTTTAGGAATTTTGTATAAAAAGAGTCTCCATTAGCCTATAAGGGTCAGCTAGAAACCAAATGAGGCATGGGAGCGTACCTCACTTTCTACGCAACCAGAGAATTTAGGGTAGGGGACTTGATTATACTAATTGATCAATTAGTGCCATTTCGGTACCTAATTTTATTCATTTTAACAAAATGATTTTTTTTTTTTTTTGCAAGCAGTTTAGATTGATTTTATATATATCCACTAACATGTGAGGTAATCATGCGGGTGCGCAATCATTAAAATAGCAATCATAACTACAAAGATCATAATTGCCATAAAATTAAACACGTGCAATTAAACATAATAAAACATGCAATATAATCAATATATGAGTAAATAAAGACCTAATTACACTAAAAATGCAATACATAGCAAATCTTAACCAAACTCTACAATTTTTAATTTTCAAAATTTTTAATTTTTAATTTTAAATATGAGGCGGACCGGTTGACCCAACCTAAGGTCCAACTATGAGCTTTTTAACTGCAACAACTTAAATATACGCTATTGGAGCTGGAATTACCGCTGAATGGGGAGCCCACTAGCCGATGCTTGGAGCATGCAGATGCCGAAGCACACCGTGAGTCGCGTGCTGCATTCCACAATTGTAGTGGCGACGTTTCCACGGACATGAAGGAATGCTACTTGGTTGATCCTACTAGTAGTCATATGCTTGTCTCAAAGATTAAGCCCTGCATGTATAAGTATGAACTAATTCAGACTGTGAAACTGCAAATGGCTCATTAAATTAGTTATAGTTTTTAATTTTTTAAATAACAATTAAACTTTAAATTAATTTTTTTAAAAATAATATTAAAACTTAGCCGGTCGGGTTGGGTTTGATTTGACCCGACTTGGTTGGACTTGGTCGGACTTGCCCAAATTTGGTCCAGGGCGGGCCAATCAGCTCGCCCAAAAAGGGCTGGGCTCGACCACCTTTGGTCAGGCCCTCACTTAAAATGAGATTGGGCCCGGTTGGCGGGCCCAATCCCTCTTTTGCAAAAATGGGCCCATTGAGGGCCCACAACCCAAAACAGCCTAAGCCTAATCCAGGTTCGCCCAAAACCCTACCCATTTCCTTGACTAGACTTGTACCTCCTCTCTAGGGCTTCTTGGCGGCAGTGGTGTGGCAAGGCACGGCAATGTGGTGTTGAAGGTCGGTCATGGCGGCGTGGCAAGGCGGCCGAGGTGCGGTGGCCAGCGCGGGTCGTTAGCGTCGAGCAGAGACAGTGGCAGAGGCGGCGTCGCTACGGGGATGGATGTAGGTGTGGCTTGGACGGCGCCAGGGGAGTGGTAGGCAGGTCATAGGCCGGCGCAGTTTGGCTGGGACAGAGGCAGTGAGTGCAGGGGTCGGCCACGGTGGCTTGGACGGTGTTGAGCAGCATGGCGGCGGCTCGCCTTAAACGGCGTTGGGTTGAGGTGGTGAGCTCGGATGGCGACGGGTTGAGGCGGCGAGGAGGACAATGGCTTAGATGGCGTCGGGCAGGGTCGCTACTGCTCTCCTTCCCTCCATTCCTTCTCTCTATCTCTCACTCATGCTTTCTCTTTTCCGAGCTCTCTCTCCACCTCCCTTGCCTTTTTCTCTCTCAGATTTTTCCCCTTGTTTCTCTGTCCCTGCTGTTGCTTTTTTTTTTTCCTCTAGGTTCCCTCTGTGTTTTTCCCTCCGCTCTCTCTTAGCATGCTTCTGTTTTTTTCTCCCCCTCTAGGGTTTCCTACGTGAAGATGGAGGAGGTGGACTGGTGTGGGCCGAACTAAAGGGGAAATGGGCCATGCGCACGAGAGAGAGAGGCGGCGGCGGGTCAGGCCAATGCCAGATCCGGCCCGACTCGACCTCTAGGAATTTTTTCTTTTTCTTTTTCTCTTTTTTTTTAGTGATTAATTCCTAATTTTGTATGCGATTGATTCATAAATAAAATAGTAAACTCTAGGTGTCAACACTCGTAACACTCAAAACTCTTCACACAACCATTGGACTTCCATTGGTGTGATTTCAGTCTACTTTTACCTTTGTTGCTAGACTCTAGTGTAGCAATATGGTACTCTTGTAACTTTGGTGGAGATGCCAACACCATTTTATCCTATTTTTCATCAATTAGGGCCTCATCAAATCCACTAACTCCATCATGAATTTGTTAAACTCATTTAAATGGGCTCTGATAGAAGTACCTTAAGCAAATCGAATTTGAAACATCATCTTCAACATGTATAAGTAATTATTTAGATCCTTCGTTATTGTTGTGAGCTTCCTTATGGTGAATCACCCAAAAGAAAGCTAATTGATTACTAAGTCCAAAGACTTAGTACAGACCCTCTCAAGTCCCACCCATCGCAACTTGACACTAAAAAATTAAGTTATTTAAACATGCAATTTCACTCAATTTGGAGCTGCCACTAATCAATTAGAGTTGATTATAAACACGATTAAAGTATGGAAGAATACTTTACTTTTGCGAACTAGAGATTTAATAGGTCAAAAGACATGGCTACGCTAGATTAATCTAATATCATTTCAGTACATTTTCATTCTAATTTCAAAAATATTTTGCAAGCAGTCTTGATTAACTTTAATCTAAGCTACTAATATGCAAATGATGGTCATGCGGGTGCACAATACAATAACATTCAATAAACCCAAGTGATAAATTGTAAAAGAAAAAAAAAATATTATGACTAACCTTAAGTAGAACAAACTATGAATTTATTAAGGTTTATTCTCTATAAAAAAAACTAAAATATGTTAATTAAAAATGCATGCCCTAAACATGCCCTAAAATCTGCTAATTTCTCTCTCTCACCTTTTCTCATTCCCCTTAAACGAAACCTCACGAACCCTTGTGAGATAGCTAGTAAAAGCACATAGCGGGGGGTGAATAGGTGAA
The DNA here is from genome assembly GCA_017140475.1 of Eucalyptus fibrosa. Classification (NCBI taxonomy): domain Eukaryota; kingdom Viridiplantae; phylum Streptophyta; class Magnoliopsida; order Myrtales; family Myrtaceae; genus Eucalyptus; species Eucalyptus fibrosa. The sequence goes on along the minus strand of CM029507.1, from coordinate 49,163,319 downwards.
AAAATAATTTCTTGAGATAAGAGAGCAATATTAAGCAGACAATAGAAAGGAAGTTCTCCTTTGGTTAACAAAATGAATTATGATCAAAGCAAAGCAGAGAGTAGGGAAGAGAAAATTGAACACAAGGTTTATAGTGGTTCGGCTTATTCCAAGCCTACGTCCACTCTTCCGCACTGACAGCCCACCGGCTGTATTTCACTATGAACAAAAGAGTTATTATAGCAAGTCTCTCCCTTGATTCCACAGTGTAGATACTCTACCACACTTCCTCAAGGTTTCTCAGAATATAAACTCTCTTTTGCGTACAAGATTTCGCTCAGTAAATGAATTGACTAAGAACAAAGAGCTTCGAACTTTGGAATTCTTCTATCGTGCACACACTCGAACAACTGGAACGTCTTCCTTATATACTCATTTATGCCATCATACCCGTTGGCACTTACTAAAGGAATTCCTCCAATCTACCCGTTGGACAAAATCAATTAGAAAGATCATTCGAGCTATTTAAGGAACATGTTGATAGCCCATCAATCCTGCTCGCCCATCCAATCAGGATCTCGATTTCCATAAGTAGAACCTTCCAAGTATACTTCGCCAATCATCGGATCCTTAATCAATCTTGATTCGAATAAAGGAATCCGTTATGTCATATCCAGCCAAGAGATATTCTCCAATCGATAAGGTCAAATCCTTAATGAAACACCCAGTTCTAGATAGTCCTTCTTCAACGAATTAGAAATTGTCAATGAGAATAGACTTTGAGTTTGAGTCTGGCAGTCCGAAGGTTTTCAGAATTTAAATAGTAGAGTTTGCAAATCTTTAGATTAGACTGATGGAAACGTTTTGTCAGCTTCAAAATACTCAAGGAAGATTTCTCCAACAATCTCTTCCTTTTTGATGGTGACAAAACTTTTTTGCAGATTTGGATAACTTTGACCTGCAAAACATTACTCAAGCAAATATGTATATCTCATAAAGATAAATGGCTTAATGATGACACTAGAATCTGCAACCATAGAAAATATGTTAGTCTTTCATGTGAGTAAAGCCATTCATAAGATATCAATAGTACTTAATATAAGCAGTCAAACCCAAATCCCAAATTTAGTCCACATCCAAACACAAAAGTCAAGTCAAACAAAACAAACATCAAAATAAATAAAAAATTCAAGTTCAAAGTTTCAAATCTTGCATCTCTCCCCCTTTTTGTCATCATAAAAAGGTTGAGATGAAAAGAGAATGGATTTAAGAATGCTTGGGAACACGAACAAGCTGGAAATCTCCCATTGACTGGACAATGCCTTCCAGCTTTTTCAACTCTTTATTCAGTTGAGCCACCTCTTCACCCTTAGCATTTGCTTGAATCTGAAGAGCAAGGGCTTGGATATGATCATTCAATGAAACTGAAGAAGCTTGACTAGCAGTCTGCAGATTCTGAACTTCGCATCCTAGAACATATATTTGACCCCGCATTTCCAAAAGAACATCAAGAATTCTGTGAAAATCTGCTAAATTATCAATCTGCGTACTGGCTTCTGCACGATCGGATGGAGTAAAGGCAGACGATGGAAAATTAGAATAGTCACGCAGATTGGGCGATGAAACATCATGTCCCTCCTCAGGAAATTGAGAGGCATAGATGTCCTCTGGATCTGCTGGAGAGCGATTGACTCCCTCACTGGTAGCAGGATATGAGGACATTATTAATTTCTCACGGTCTCCTCCTATTTCCATGCCTTCAGGTGGAGAAGAGAGTTTCTCATGTTCTCTTTCCTCTTGATTTCCTCTTTCCTCTTCTTCTTTTTCAAATCTTTCCTCCTCCGCATCTCTTTCTTCAGCTTCTCTCTCCTCTGCTTCTATCTCTTCTGCTTCCAAATCTTCTCTTTCTCCAGTCCTCTGTTCTGAGTCTTTCTCTTGTCGTTCCATTGATTCTGGAACAGAACGACTTAGGTTCTTCAATGCCATAGCAGAAATGGTGATATCTTCCTCATCATCTTCATCCTTAACGATGAGAGCTCTTCTTTTCTTGGATGGAGCAATCATGGGCTCATTTCTTTTTCTTTTTGCTGCCGAACAGATTTGATGAGTTTTGACAGGGGTTTTCTCCTTGAATTTCTCCAACGCCTTGTTGAGTTCCTTCAAACGCATTTTAGACACCATTTTCAGTCCTACCACCATTTGATCACAAGATCGAACACAGAGAATTCGTGGAGGCTGAACATTTAAATGTCTGAATAACTTTGTCACAAGAGCTGGATAAGGAAGTTGACCCTTGTTCTTCACCACTGCTCTATACATGTGGAACATAATAGTGTAAGGAAGAGAAAACTTTTTCCCAGCATTGATGGCATACATCAGCTTTGCCTCTGAGTTTGAAACATCAATCTTTGAAGTAGATTTTGGTCTGAGGCAATTAATCACAATCTTGTGAAGCAGAATGTTAAATGCACTCATCCTCAAGTAGGAAATCTTTTCCTCTGTTCTTCTATCCTTAACAAGTTCCAACGTAGCACGAGCAATAGAGACATTGATAAGTTGATATATCCCTCTCTCAACCCTAATCACATCAGCCAACATGTCTACATCCACCACATAGTCCTGATCTCGGACACTAAAAGAGAATCTATTCGCATCCAAGAAACTAAGATTCGAATAGAAATAAGCAGTAAGTTCAACATAGGCTTTTGTAGAGTCAGAACAGAACTGTTCAAGTCGAAGAAGACTGAATTTTTCCCTCAAATTAACATTCACAGCATAAGGAAATCAAAATCTACACTTTTAGGATTTATCACCCCACGCTTCAACAACTTAGAGTATAGATGCTTTTGTTCCTTTGATCAAAACAAGTTTGTCATTTTTCCTTGAATTTTTGCCGCAACCCCCATTCTCGGTTAAAATTGACTGTACAACTTGTCATCATCATTCCCATCTATTTGATTCAGCCCTCCAACACGAGGATCGATTGGAACATTTGCCATTGCTTCTTCTGCCGATCCAGCAGGGGTAATTCCCAACCGTTCCATTGTGTGTAAAAAGAAGGTTTCATTTTTGTACCCTTTGTCTTTCAGAAATTCGTCAATGTAGTTCAAAGGAGTTCCACCTCTTTTTAAAGCGCGATAAAGCTTGTAGGTAAAAGAGGGCTTAAAGACTCTTACAGGTTCTACATCTTCAATTATTACTTCCTCTTTTTGTCGAGCAACCTCCTATTGTCTAGATGGAGAAGATGGATGCTGCCGAGAATGTTGTGGGTTTTGCTGCTGACTAGGAAACTCTTCTTCCTCGATGAGATCAAAGTGCGTAGGCCCCTCACGCATTTGCTGTGGTCCCCTGTTTGCGATCCTCGAAGACTTCCTTTAAGAAGACATTTTTCACAGTCTTTGAAAGATTCCAAGCTTGACTTTCCCAAGAAAGATGATAACTTTTCGAAGATTAAACAAGAGAAGAAGACAGAAATGGAAGATCGGTGCTCTCTTAGGGTTTTTGAGAGTAAAGTGAAAAAGAAACACTGTTTATAAAATAGTCTAAGAGAGGCATACGGAACGTCATAAAGGAAAGCAAAAAGATGCCTTTTAAAATATAACTGCCTTTTTCGAAAAATTAGATAATTGTCATTTAAAAAATAACTTTTTTTTTTTCGAAAAAGGAAACGTTGCAATAATCACGTCAATTAAGGATAGCAATAATCAAACACGGTTGATGATCATACCTTTTCAAGATGAGATTTGAGAGATAATAAAGTAAAATAACTTATGAAAGAAAAACTTGATCGTTTGAGTCTGGGAGTCTTTAGACTTTAACTTCTTCAAACTTTAAGATGTTGAGTCTGGAATGGATGATTTCAAATTGATTTTTCTCCAAAGGTTTTGTAAATATATCCGCCGGTTGGTTCTTTGAGTCAACAAAATGAATTGAAACTTCTCCATTTTGAACATGATCTCTAATGAAGTGATGTCGAATCTCTATATGTTTTGCTCTTGAGTGAAGAATTGGATTCTTGGTAAGATTGATTGTGCTAGTGTTGTCATAGTTAATCTCCGTGCATGAATCTTCAATTCCAAAGTCTCTTAGCTATTGTTTTATCCACAGAATTTGTGAACAACAACTTCCAAGAGCTACATACTCTGCTTCTGCTGTAGAAAGAGCTACTGTATTTTGCTTCTTTGAAAACCAAGACACTGTCTTGCTTCCAAGTAGTTGACAGGTACCCGAGGTGCTCTTTCTATTAACTCTGCAACCGGCTAGATCTGCATCTGAGTATCCAAGAAGAGTAAAGTCTCCATTTTTAGGATACCAAAGACCAATGCTCGAAGTTGATGTAATGTATTTGATAATACGCTTTGCAGCACTTAGATTAGATTCTTTAGGGTTTGCTTGAAATCTAGCACAAATGCAAACAATAAACAAAATGTTAGGTCTAGAAGCAGTAAGATAAAGAAGTGAACCAATGATACTCCTGTATAGCTTCTGGTCAACTTTCTTTCATCCTTCATCTTTGTCTATCTTCAAAGAGCTTGACATTGGTATATCAGTCTTTTTACAATTTTCCAGTCCAAACTTTTTGACAAAATCATTAGCATATTTTTCTTGATGAATAAAAGTCCATTCCTTCAATTGTTTCACTTGAAGTCCAAGAAAGAAGGTTAGTTCACCCATCATGCTCATTTCAAATTCATTTTGCATAGACTTAGAGAATTTCTTGCACAAGCTCTCATTAGAGGATCCAAAAATAATATCATCAACATATATTTGAACAAGCAGAAAACTTTTGTTTTCTCTTTTGATAAACATAATAGTGTCTACTTTACATTTTACAAAGCCGTTTTGAATTAAAAACTTACTCAGCCTGTCGTACCAAGCTCGAGGTGCTTGCTTTAAACCATATAAGGCCTTTTTCAGTCTGAATACTGAGTCCGGTTTCCTTTGGTCTTCAAACCCAGGTGGTTGTTCCACATGGACTTTCTCATGGATAAATCCATTCAGGAAAGCACTTTTGACGTCCATTTGGAATAACCTGAAATTCTTATAACAAGCAAAAGCAAGTAATAATCGAATTGCTTCTAACCTTGCTACTGGTGCGTAAGTCTCGTCATAGTCTATCCCTTCTTCTTGCATATATCCCTTGGTCACGAGTCTTGCTTTGTTTTTTACGACTTTTTCTTTCTCGTCTATCTTATTCCTGAAAACCCATTTAGCTCCAATAATAAATTTACCTTTCAGTTTAGGAGTCAACTCCCAGACATCATTAATGCTGAATTGCCTGAGTTCTTTTTGCATAGCTTCAATCCATCTTTCATTAGATAAAGTTTCTTCTATGCTTTTGGGTTTTATTTCAGAAATAAGAGCCACATCAGTAGATTCTTCGCGCCTTTTGGATCTTGTGCGAATTCCTTCATTAATGTTGCCAATAATGAGATCTTTGGGATGACTGGACTTATGCTTCCAGTTACTGGTTGATTTGTCAGGTTGATGATCACTTCCTTCATTTGAATCTTCAATAATCACTTGCTGCTGATCTTTCAAAGTTTGAGCTGCTTCTCGAGATTTAGACTTTGTAGAGTCTGGAGCAAGTTCAGATTCTTCAAGATGAGTCTGAATATATTCATTTTGCATAGAATCTTGGAATTTGACATTCATTGATTCCTCCACAGATTGAGTCTTCTTGTTGCAGACTCTGTAGGTTTTGCTTGAGGTAGAATATCCAAGGAAGATGCCTTCGTCTGATTTTTCTTCAAACTTGCCAACTCGATCATTTGCATTTTTCAATATAAAGCATTTACATCCAAACACATGAAAGTATGAAACAATAGACTTCTTTTTTTTGAATAGCTCATAGGGGGTTTTTTCTAGAATAGGCCTTAGAAAACTCTATTATAATATAACAGGCTGTAGAGACTGCTTCAGCCCAAAATCGTGAAGAGATGTTACTTTCAATTAAAAGAGTTCTAGCCATTTTTCAAGTGACCTATTCTTTCTTTCCACAACTTCGTTTTGCTCTGGAGTATATGGAGAGGAAAACACATGCTGAAAACTAGATTCATCACAAAATTTTGTAAAATCTTGATTTTCAAATTCACCTCCATAGTCTGTTCTTATACTTGAAATAACATACCCTTTTTCATTTTGAACCTTTTTAGCAAACTTTTCAAAGTAAGAGAAGGTTTCAAACTTACTTGCCAGGAAATATACCCAAGTAAATCGTGAGTAGTCATCCACAATTACTAGGCAATATTTCTTACCTCCAATGCTTTAAGTTCTGGTTGGTTCAAAGAGATCCATATGCAGAAGCTGAAGTACACGATTAGTGGAAAGTTGATTTATTGGTTTAAAGGAATTTCTTACCTACTTTCCCAATATGCATGGTGTACATAGATCAGATTTTTGGTATGATAGATTGGGTAAACCACAAACAAGCTTCTTTACTAAAATTTTGGCTATCTGCTTCATATTGATATGCCCAAGCTTTCTGTGCCATAAGTTTGCTTTGTCTTGAATTAAGATTAGACATTACGATTCATCTGGTTTCACATCCAATAGGTAGATATTTCCATGTCTTCGACCCATGAATGACTGAGTAGAATCTTTACTGGTTCCTGAACATATTCCCTCTTGAAAGTTGATTTTGAAACCGGTATCACATCACACATCGATGCGAGCGAGCATTGTAGTTGAGTCCTTCCACTAAGGAAACATTGCTTATTGTGAGGTTTCCAATCTTTACAGTTCCAAATTCCACAATTTTTCCTTTGTTGTTTCCTCCAAATGAGACTTTTCCACCATTTACTTGAACGAGCTTTATGAAGCAATTTGAATCTCCTGTCATATGTCTTGAGCATCTACTATCCAGATACCATTTTACCTTTTCCTTTATAGTGATCTGCATTTAAAAAAGAGACTCAAACTTTCTTTGGTACCCATATTTTCTTGGGTCCATTGGTGTTAGTATGATATGCGGTTTTTGCCCATACTTTCTTAACAGGTTTCCAAACTATAGGACATTCTTTTTCAAAATGATCTGCACTATTGCACTTTGAACATTTGAGAGCATTGCGACCAACTGGTTTTACAAAGATCTTTTTAAAATGATTTTTGTAAGTATTTCTTGTGGGTCTTTGCTTAATTCTTTCCTTTACTTTAGGAAAATTAATTAAAGGAATGGTTTCCTTGATCATTCCCAAACCATATTTATTGAAATAAGGTCTTTGAACAGAAAGAATTTTTTCTAGTTTCTCAGATCCTATAGAAAATCTTTTAGAAATATTTGAGATATCATTTTTCAAGAATGCATTTTCTTTTGAAAGATTACCTTCATTTTCTTTCAAGGTAGAAACATTTTTGTCTAAAACTTTGACCTTTTCTTTCAAAACATTTTCTTGTTGTTTTAGTGTAGAATTTTCTCTTTTGAGTTCAGAAATCCTTTTAAGAGAAGTCTTAAGATCAAAACACAACTCATCAATGTATTTAGAAACTTTAATAGGGATTTTAAAGTTACTCACCTCAAATTCACTGTCAGAATCTGAGTCTGTCTCGGAGTTCGAATCTTAATCCGATTGTGCCATCAAACATATATTGGCATAATCATCATCACTTTCTTCACACTCTATATCACTTTAGGTTTCTACTTTAAGAGCCTTTCGATATTTTTCAGCTTTTCCTTTCTTCTTCCTCAGAAGAGGACAATTGGGTTGATGTGTCCCTTTTTCTTACATTTAAAGTAGACTACATCTTTGTTTGATTCATCATCCTAACAGACTTACTCTGTTACTTTTGAAAACTCTGTTTCTTTGGATTGAATCTTTTCGTTTTTTGTTCAGCTTTTTGAATCTTCTTATCATGAGAGCAAGCTCCTCATCATCCATATCGTCTTCAGAATCTGTAACATTAGAATCATCATTGGATTTTAATGTAATGGATTTCTTACCTCTAGGATCTTCGTCTTCATTGATTCGTTCCACTTCATAAGACTGAAGAGTCCAAACCAACTCATCAACAGATAGTGGCATGATTCTTTATGTCTCTCTTATTGAGGTTTTTATGTGATTCTAATCCTTGGAGAGTCCACGCAGTAGTTTGTTTACCTTCATGGGATCAGAAATTGGTTGACTTTGATTTTCAAGACCATTCACGATTTCTGTAAAACAACTAAACATGTCAGTTATAGATTCTCTTGATTTCATTTTGAAGGCTTCGTATTGACCGAGGAGAATGTTGATTCTTGTCTCTTTTACTCGATCGGTTCCTTCATAGGTAATGTGTAATTTATCCCAAACTTTTTTCGCTGTAACACAAGAAGATATTCTGTTATATTCAGTAGGTGACAAAGCACAATATAAAGAATAAATTGCTTTTGCATCAAGATCTTGTCTCTTGATTATCTCTTCCTGAGTCATTTCACTAGACTCAACAACTTATTTTCCACTCTCTGAGACAGATGCAATTTTAGGAATGATTTCTTTTTCTATAACGTCCAATTCCAGAGGATCCTTTGATTTTAGGAACACCTTCATCTTGTTTTTCCATATGTTGTAATCCTTTCCATCAAAGTAAGGTGGTTTGGTATTGCTTTGCCCTTCTACCAGCCCTGGAGCTAACGTACTAGCCATGAATCTTTAACTCTGAAGTAAAACACTTGAAACAAAGTGAGTACACAGGCTCTGATACCAATTGAGATAGCTAGTAAAAGCACCTAGAGGGGGGCTGAATAGGTAAAAAATAATTTCTCGAGATAAGAGAGCAATATTAAGCAGACAATAGAAAGGAAGTTCTCCTTTGGTTAACAAAACGAATTATGATCAAAGTAAAGCAGAGAGTAGGGAAGAGAAAATTGAACACAAGGTTTATAGTGGTTCGGCTTATTCAAGTCTACGTCCACTCTTCCGCACTGACAGCCCACCGGCTGGATTTCACTATGAACAAAAGAGTTATTACAGCAAGTCTCTCCCTTGATTCCACAGTGTAGATACTCTACCACACTTCCTTAAGGTTTCTCAGAATATAAACTCTTTTTTGCGTACAAGATTTTGCTCAGTAAATGAATTGACTAAGAACAAAGAGCTTCAGACTTTGGAATTCTTCTATCGTGCACACACTCGAACAACTGGAACGTCTTCCTTATATACTCCTTTATGCCATCATACCCGTTGGCACTTACTAAAGGAATTCCTCCAATCTATCCGTTGGACGGAATCAATTAGAAAGATCATTTGAGCTATTTAAGGAACATGTTGATAGCCCATCAATCCTGCTAGCCCATACAATCAGGATCTCGGTTTCCATAAGTAGAACCTTCCAAGTATACTTGCCAATCATCGGATCCTTAATCAATCTTGATTCGAATAAAGGAATCCGTTATGTTATATCCAGCCAAGAGATCTTCTCCAGTCGATAAGGTCAAATCCTTAATGAAATACCCAGTTCTGGATAGCCCTTCTTCGACGGATTAGAAATTGTCAATGAGAATAGACTTTGAGTCTTGAGTCTGGCAGTCCGGAAGGCTTCAGACTTTAAATAGTAGAGTCTACAAATCTTTAGACTAGACTGATGGAAACGTTTTCTCAGCTTCAAAATACTCCAGGAATATTTCTCCAACACCTTGCACTCTCTATTTATAAAGAAAAAAAAGTTTGTTTTGTAAGTGAAAATTTTCCAAGATAATTGCATATATTCACTCAACTGCCGACGATCATCTTTTGAAAAGAGGGGATACATTCAACAAAAAAATGAGTCCAAAATCTAAAATCTTTTGTGAAGATTTTCCAAGATAATTCACTCAATCACCCATGATCATCTTCTGAAACGAGGGGATACGCTCAACAAGAAAAAGGCTCTATTATCCAAAATCTAAAATCTTTCAAAATCTCTCTCCACAACCAAATGTTTTATTTTATCAATTATTTCTTATCCTCTCTTTTTCTGTTTTCTATGTTTTTAGAACATTTTTTTTTTTAAAAGATAAGTTTGGTCCTAAATGTTATTGTTACCTAAATGCAATATTATGAAATGCTTAATGTAATTTTTATATGATGAACAAGTAAGTAAAATAATTAAAATTTAGATGTCAACAGTTATAAAACAAAGAGCCAAATGTTTTGCTCACAAAGTTGTGGCATCTTTCTCCTTTGCCATTTCTATTAACATTTCATTTGATAAGTTCAATAGGATTATACTTTTTACCTTCTCCATTAACTAATCCTTATTGGCCTTAGTAATCATTTCCAACAACTTACCCTTTCATCTTACACCTTATTTAGACTCTGGGTTGTTAATGCTTCACAACCCAATGTCATTTATCCTACTAAACTTCTTAATTTCTATTTTTTCTGTAGACATAATGTAACAACAACATTTCCGAACAATGATCGAACAAGCAAATGTCCAAATCAATTCCTTTAATTGCACACCTGTCTTAATGCTCCATAACCATACATTATTCTTTTTTTCTTTGAAAATTTCACAATTTCTACTTTCACTCCATACGTAAGTGTAGCAACAATATTTCCAGGCAGTGTTAGACAAGCAAGGGCCCAAGTCAAATCTAGAAAATATAGTCTTAGCTCCGATGGCAATTGTTAAGAAATATTGCAAAAACTAATGGATTTTGCAATTCAAATTTAATGTGAGATGACGAAATTACCAAAGGAATCAATTAGGAAAAATAAGAACAAAAGAGATTTATTTGGTTCAATGCAAGTATAAATTGCTACTCCTACGGGGAGAATCGGCTTGCAAAGAATCCACTATTCAATAGGAGAATTACAAAATTATAATCGCTTAGTCACTCAAGTATTGGCCAGCCCTTAATTACGCTAAAACCCATGGCATTTAACTTCATGCAATTATACGATAAAACAAATGACGGAAAATTGTTTCGCGGCTTCGAAAGACTTCTTAAATAATTTCAGAATGTAATTGCACGAATGTCGCAGCCACTCCTTGAAGTCCCGGCACAAGCACATCAGTCAACAGCACTCAAAGCCAGGTGTAAAGCCCTCTCGCCCAAAAACAAAGATCCCTCAAACACACTATTTATCTAATGAATGTGCGAGTGCCATTTTTGATGCAATCAAGGAAACTTCTTTTTGAAAAGAATTGGCCGACTGTAATAGGAAGTTAATTCCCTTGTATTTTTAAATCAATAAAACGGGTAACAATCCGGACTTTCCTAGTTACGGACGCCACGTTTGGTTACCCAGATAACATATGCCAAGATGGTCAAACTCGAAACACATTCTAACAAAATCATTGACAACTCCATACATATGAGGCCAAATTATGTCTAGACGTCCACAAACACACACTAGTCGATGAACACATCACAATGAGAAAATCATGAAGTTATATAATTAACATAGACATAAGAGATACTAAAACTTATTAAGCCCAGCAGAAATTTGATGACAGACATGAATTGTAGATAATCACTGTTTATTAGGCGTGGCCATGAAAGTTCCATGAAATCCATACGGCACTCTCTGCGGCAACTTTATCTTTGTCACCGGCTCGCCTTCGAAATCCTTCACATCGATGATGTGAACCTGCAAGCATAGACCACGTCCAACATTAACCTTATCTACTCTTTTAGGGACGAGTCAAGGAAAAGTGCAATATGGAGAATTGAGGTAGATAAGAACTTACTTGAGTCTCATCGGACACTTCATTGTGGACAAAAGTTGCAATCCAACCACTATCTTCACCTTCTCCTTCGCCACCATCATTTTTAGCGATGAACACACTTCCACTACAAAAGTTGCTCTCCCCAAACATGTGATATTTAACCTTGACTGCCTGCTCATTCTCTCCTTCCTGGTCCAACAATAATAGACCATTCATTAGAAACAAATCGAATTATGATTTAGTCCTAAAACAATGAAATAACATATGTGGAGAACCTTAGGTATTTGCACGTATGAAGAAGAAGAAGAAGAAGAAATGCAATTGCTTGTGAGAAAACTTAATGTTGGTTGAAGACGGTATTGACTCTATAATTCATGGCCTTAGTCAAAAGGAGCATTTGCCAGTTAGGAGGTGTTAATAAAAGACATGTCTAAAGTTTTCCAATAATGTTCACTTTCTGACTCATATTACTTAAATTTGCACCTCCTAGAAACCTTTGCTATAATATTGCCGTAGCATTCTATCTGTGCAAAAAAAATAAGGATTTCTATTTTTCTCTGCTAAATTTTAAGAAGTGATGGTAAGTGTAAAAATTATTGATAAAAATGATTGGTAACTTTTAAAAAAAAATAATTTATTGATAAATTACTAATATTTTGAATTTAATAATTCTTATATAAATTTATTAACTTAAATTAGAGTGATTGAACAACTTTTGTTAGATTAAAATTTAAATTACCAATTAGTTTTGAGTTATCAACTCTCCTTTGAATTTCCTATCAATGTGATTGGTTTTTTACTTGATCAACTTTTATTTGCCTCAATAGTCCCTTATAATTACTAACTTCTTTTAGGATTATAAACGTAAATTAATGGATTCACCAACTTTTCTATCTTTAAATTACTATCTAGGATTGTGTTGCCAACTCTCGTTAGAGTTATTTACTGATGTTTATCTAGTCTTCTATTTTGCTTCGTATCATTGAAAAATATTCTATTTGCATTTAGTAGCAGCAACTTAATTTTATCCTCTTTTTAGAGATTATCAACCTTAATTAGAGTGGCTTATCAACTTTTCTCAAATTAAAATACCAAGGGATTATCAACTCTCATTAGAGTTACTTACCATGTTTCTTTTTCTTTTAATTTGTATTTTCTTATCTTATCAAATTTTATTTACCTTTCTTAACGACACCTTAAATTTATCGACTTTGATACGAAGTTACTAACTTTAATTTAAATGATTTATCAAATTTCTTTTGATTAAGTTATTGACTAGTTCTGCATTACCAAATCTCATTTGAGTCAATTTTACCAATGTTTACTCAATATTGAAAAATATCAGGTCACTTTGAGGAAAAAGTCGTTTCGTTGCTCAAATAAAGGTTGGTAATATTCATATCAATAGTTGGTAAATTTAAGACATTGGAATGAAAGGTAAATAAAATTTTGTGAAATATATGTATGTATATATATATATATATATATATATATATATATATATATATATTTTTTTTTGGCACAGATAAGAGACGTGAGTAATTTGAAAAACACCAAATAAAGGTTGGTAACTAATTCAATAAGAATTAGTAACGCCCAACTGAGTTGGTAAATTTTAAAAATAGTGTATAATGGTGGGCAACTAGAACGAGAAATGGTAATCCAAACCTAGGTAGTAAATGCATATGAAAGTTGATAAATTTAAGGCGTTGATAAAAAAGATGGATGAAAGTTGGTAAAACATAAAAAAGCTTAGTTATTTGCAAAATGAAAAAGAGTTAGTAATTTTATAATAGTGTTGGTAAGTCGACAAATTACTGGTAGATCTAGTGACCCATTATTTTCCTTTACCAACAGTTTTTGGAAACTTACCAACTCTTTCAGAAATTCATTGACATGGAGAAAAATCAGTTTCATTGAAAAGGGAACAGTAGAATCATCCAATTATCCTCGCATGAATGTAAAGACATTGCAAAACTCATTTTACGTACATTCATACAACAATTTTGTATATCATATCATACAGCTGGATAGATGAAACAAATTGTTCTGATCGTTAAAATATTCTAGCTTACGTTTAAGGTTATCGTGTAATAAATATAGAATGGTTCAAAACCATAAGAGTACTTTATTGAGATTAGAGAGATATAATTATTGGTACCGTAGATTGCTCCACATGTGGTTCATCCAAGTATAATTTGGCCAAACCCCCATATTTAGCTAGCCCTGTGATTTAAAAGGATGAAAAATTAGTATGGACAATACATATTGTGCACGACAGTAATCATAAACACTAGCTATTTCACTGAGATAAAATCCATCATTGTTCATTACCACAACTAGAACTCGCCGCCGAATCCACGACTTGGGCGAAGCCGAATTTGTTCTTCAATCCATTGAAATTCTCATTGATGAATGGAAACTCCATGGAGGAGTGAGTGCCACTGAGATTTCTCTCCTTGACATCTCCGGTTTCCATGTTCAATCTCCACTCATACACACAATAAAAAAGAAAACCTTGTTCTTCATTTCCATTTTCCCCATCTTTTGAAGGTAATTTGTATCCTCGTGCGTACCAATCAAACTTGTCCTCACCCCAATCTGGACCCGGGAATATGGATGTCGCGGCCCTACAAGCCCTTACCACAACCTGTTTTTCTTAATCATTGGTGAGAAATAGAGGAAATGAAGGATTATGCTTGTAAGTCCACGTGATAAATCACATGATCATCAGTCTTTCATAGCTAAGAAAGTGCTAAAAAATGGACTTTTTACTATTACGATGTGAAGGCAATTAGTACCTCAGCTCTATCCTCAAATGTGTTGAGGATGTGAAATGTGCTGCATGTTTCTACTTCGAACCACTGGACCGAATTGGCATCGCCGTATCGTGGCATCACCCCAAACCTCGATGTTCCTTCTTTCTCATACTTCAACAATCTATTTTGTGGACACATTTTAAGGAACTCGTTGATCTAAGCGTGCAGGATTAATCATTTGGGAACACTATTTTTGAATGGGATTTATACTCACTGGCCTCCCTTGGCGAGTCTGGATATGTCCACTGAAAGAGGTTGATCCACTATGATATTGTACCTAAGTGAGGAAGACATGATTTCATCCCAAAATTGGACGTCAGGAAGTGATAATAGTGTCGACATTGGGAGAAAATAGTGTGATCTAATCCTTCACAATGTCAAGTCAAGTGGAATGGTAATTAAACTACTATGGTTCGAATAACATGTATTTATCGGACATGCATTTATGTACTTGTATGCGCCATCATATATTTTGAAGGTTGTTAAGGAAAATGCTAAAACCTTTCTGTGACCCCAATCTCGTGGCTGAAGACACCTTTGTCTAATTGGACATCCACCTTATGAAGAAGCTCCTTTCCATCAGCTGAAAACAGGTCAAACTAGGAGCAATTACAAGCTACTAATCTTCAATCGAGAATTAGATATAGCTATGTCGATTCATTCCCAGAGGCAAGACTGCCTTACAATTTATAAACAAAGATATCGGCTAAAACCATAGTTGAAAGTTAGTATTGGAAGATGTTATTCATTTAAGGGTCTGTTCATTCCGTGGAAAATGTGGCATATTTTTGGTGTTAAGGTGAATTTGAAAATGAAATGGAAAATATTTTCTACTATTCGGTAAGGAAAATATTTTTCTCCATATACTATTTTCAATAATTTATCATCATCATCATCATCATTATACTTTTTAAAAATCGATTTTTAATTTTTTTAAATCAATTATTAAATTATTTTAAATTGTTTTGTTTTGTTTTCTTTGTTTTTGTCTTCTTCAACCAGTTGCTGTCCATGGCATCCGGCCACAAGTGACCCTCGAACTCATCAACGAGCACAAGGCTTGCCCAACTCTAGAGAACTCAGGCTTGCCACTCGCCAGATCGACAAATGCAAGCTAGAGCCTCTACCTCATCAGCCACGGGCCTTGCAAGCTCGCAAGAGGTGGGTGAGCCTCGAGCTCGCTTGTGGCCGGTTGCTGGCCATTGCCATGGCCATCGATTGGTTGAGAAAGAAGAAGTGGAAAACAAAGAAAAGAAAACGAAAAAAAGAAAAGAAAAAGAGAAATAAAAAATAATTCAATTTTTAAAAAAAATTAAAAAAAAAAAAAAAAGAAAGAAGCGAAGGTTTGTAGGGGTGTGAGATACAAGAAAATAAGTGAGGAAAATGTTTTACGCTTTTCAAAAGGGGAAAATATTTTTTTTCCTATTTTAGAATACTTTTTCTTTTCTTTATGGAAAATTTTTTTTCCCAAGTAAAACGAACATCGGAAAATTTGGAAAATTTTTTCTTGAAAATTGTTTTCCATAAAATGAATGGATAGAGAGAAATCAATTTTATTTCCATTCTAGTAGACTTCTAAAAGATTTCTTACATGTCAAAAATCTGTAATAAAAAAGAATCATCAGTAACCTGATTTTCTAGAAACTTGTCAGTCCTTACCAATAGTTATACTTTTTATTTTTCTACTGTTCGCAAAATTATAAATGAAGTTAGTAAATAACAAGAGTTGGTAATCAAAAACTAACCGGTAATGTTGGTAATCAAAAACTAATCGGTAACTTAATCTGATAAAAGTTGGTGATTCACCTAATTTAGGTTGATAATTCCATATAAGAGTTGATACTTTCGACAGGTTAGTAAGTTATGTAAACAAAATTGGTAAGTCAACACAAAATTTGGTAAGTTACAAACTACTAAGAAAGTTCATAATTTTTTTATATTTCCTAAAAGTCACCCGTCTCTTCCTTTGTTACCGACGGTTCTACTCTTACAAACACATATTAAAATTTACTGGCACAAAATAGAGATCCTACTTGGGCACAAAATAGTAGAATTCTTCTTAAAACCCTAGAGAAATGAAAGAAGGAAGAAAACCCTGTTGAAATTTTGGTTTTCGAATCATCAACGTTTGCATTAGATGTTGCCATTAATGCTATTAAGATGTCATTCGTGTACTTTAAAAGTGTTTATGAGAATCATATGCGGCTTCTTCAAATAGACATGGAATGACTAAGAAGAGGAGATATTACCAGATACCACTCCAACCACGAGGAAAGGTTTCTTGACATCAATCCCCATTATCACGAGTTCGCCACTTTCCGGAGCTTTCTGTTCAATGCGTATAATTTTGGCAAACAAACCTCGAAAAAGATCCAGCAATACTACAAACATGAATTATTTAATAACACATTAAGGTAAAATAGGATAGAATATAGAACCTTGGGATGGCTAGTGCAAGGTCGATCCCAATCTCCATTGAAGTCCCAAACACCAAATGTTTCCAGGGTTTGTGAATCGATCTCGTGAGGCAAGTAATTCTCCGATATCGCGTATAGCTTCCCTGTGTGCTCGAACACGCTTGTATTGCACAAGAACTTGTTATCAGCGTTGAGTCTAATCTGTTGAAGTACCAAATCTTAAATTTCAGGTTATAAACACTTCAACTTCAACTACCTTAACAAAAAAATATTCAAAGAAAATGTGCAGGATTTTTTTAAATCAACTTAACTTTTTATTTCACAAATTCATAAAAAAACAATAAGAGAGATCTGACCTATTTCGGAGATAGTATTGCCCCTAGTGATACTCGAAAAGAAAAGTGTAATCCTATTTTACATAGTGAGAGTTTCTTGGGGAGCTTCCAATGTCATTTTTCTCCGGTTGGGGTTTCCCACGTCAAATCCTTGGTTATTGTTGATTGTCATTTTGTGCTCCAGTTCTAAATTATCTAGTTGATTGTCTGTGCTTATTGTTGTATTCACTTGGCTACATGAAGAGGGGACAAGCGAGTCACATAATTTGAATCCTTGTGGACTATTCTAATGTAACAAGATGAACTTTTCAATAAAACCCTAAAAGGCATACCAAAGAGTATCTCGCAAATTACCCGATTCAGAGAAAATGCAGCTATGACAGCCAGTGGATCTCCTTCAATGGCAGGGATGAAGGATGGTCTGTTTCTTTGCTTTTCAAGCTTCAATGTCTCGGACTCGACGTACTTGTTCTTGTAGGAGATGCTCCAATCTGATTCACCAGTCCTTTTGAAGAACAATGCATGAAGCATCCCTTCTCCTTCTACCCAAGTTTCATTCGTTATTCCTAAAGGCGACACTGTGGATTGCAGACATCCAAATAGAGGATTTGGACCTGAAATTGGGGATATTTTTATAATCAAGTTTGATAAATGAAAATTGCCATAAACTTATTTTCTATTTAAGAAGATAAATAAGTATGATCTTGGATATATGAAATTGCATGAGACATCAGTACCTACGCAACTATATCTAATGCAAAGATCAATATCTATCTTATGTTATACGGCTGCTCCTATTTGTAAAAGCCTAAATCTTGACGCCCAACATGCATCATACACGCAAACCTAACTGGTGAAATCTTATACATATGGAACTTAAGCGGCACATAAATTAAGAATAGATATGTACCATTTCTGACAAAAACTCCTTCAGGGAAGCCAGCTGGTAATTCCCCTTCCAAGCAAGCAACTTCAACAGCTTCTCCAATTTCTTGAACCGGTGCAAAGTTCTTCTGTTCAAGTCAATATTTCAGAAAATTCAGATGTGTGTGTGTGTGTGTGTGTGTGTGATAACATAATGATGCACATGGAAGTACTACATACATATATTTATATGAAAATATAAGGATGCACATGGACATGTGCATCCTTATGTTATCATATGTTGTGCTAATATATTATTGGGAGCACTATGCTGTTGTCCAATTGGAATCCCGCTTGCAGTCGTATTGGACCTCAAAATCATTGTTCAGGCCTTTTTCAGGGCACTTTTCTATTTTTATGTCATTTTCCCTTTATTTTAAGCATTTGCTCATTTTTCCAAAATTTTTACTGCTTAAAGTTATTTTTTGGTTTGCTAGTGTCATCTAGGGGTAGCACGATATTTATTCCATCTGTTCTGCCAATCAGATAGCGATCATTATACTTTACAAACTACCAAAAAGATATTTCTCTCTATTGTTGCCAGTGAGCATGTGCGCCTGAATTGGTGTTTCCGGAGTGACGAATCCGTGTTTACATATTGGTTGCTGCATGATATGGTGGTGTTATCAACCACGCCAAAATCGGGGCAAAAAAAAAAAAAAAAAACTGTTCATGTTTAGCTTATCGGCATCAGAAATTTTTTTTTTGATGAAATAAGCATAAGATTTTCTGGGTTTTGTAACACTTCTTCCATACGCCGATCCTGAAACTGGAAATTTTCAGATGGAGCAAATGAGTCAAGAGAGAACCTCGTTCATAAGTACCTGAGATGGCAGATAAGGTTGATCCACAAACCGGTACAAGCCATCGACCAAGACATCCAACACCATCCCTGAAGCTTTCTTGACCGTGTTGAATACATCAATCTTCTTCAACGGCAGTTGTTGCTGCAACTCCTTCCAAATAGGCTGGCCATGCAATTTTTCGAAATCAAAATCAAACCAGTAATTATTTCAATTAAAAAAAGAAAAAGAAAAAAAAAAAAAAAAAACACATGCTCAAGATCTCTTGTGTGTTCCTTAAGAAAAAAATTTAACCATAAAGATCTGGATTTCGTGTAACGTACCTTTAGAGCTGGGGAAATGGACTTTTTAAGGTGACCAAAGGTAGGAATAATGGGGTGCCTGTTGGTGGATGCATGCACATGCAAAACGAAAGAAGAGACTGCCATCTTTTGAGTCTCTCTTACATGGTTTCAATTTCTTTATATAGACAACAAAAGGCATGTGAATGAATCAGACCAATGTCTTAATCAATGACCTTGGTTCTTGAAATTAGAGACCATCGTAAATATGTATGAGGTATCATCAAAACCCTTGTTCTCAGCTTGTTCATCTACACATAAAAGAATGACTAAAAATGCCGGTGGTCCATGATATAATATTTGGAATTGCACGATATCTTTACCTTGCAATTGGCTCGCCTTCTGTCTATAGTATCATTGACTACATCCTCTTTGTCACTACACACTTTTTATATGAAACTTTCTCTAATCGGTTTTGATCTCCATCTACATAATCCATTTTTAGTAGGATTTATATAAGGTACACCACCATTGTATATTTACACAATCATCCATGGGATGGGAACTCTCATCTGCTAATGGAATGAGTTCATTAACCGAAATTAAAAACTGTACATGTGTCAACACCGGAACCTCGCTTATGAAAGAGAAACAATTCTCGCATTGCTAACTAAGCAAAATAGCTAAAAAGTTGTGCAATACCTTAAGATTGCTCTATTTGCGATACCTTTATGAAAGATACATAGATTTTAGATACACAGATGTATGGCTAAGTTTCTTAAGTGGAATACTCAAATAAAACCTTGTATAAGTGATTACAATGACAGACTGACAGATGCTCTATCCATTAAAGAACTGACCAATAAAAGACGACAAAACCCTGCTTGCCCTCCATTGGCGTTGGAATATGCTCAATGTAATAAATCCATGAAGTCTTGCACATAAGAGACAAAAAGAAGCGAAAGCCCGAAATGTGTGCTTCACTACAAAGTGTTATGCCAGCAGAATAATCTGCAATAGCCCTGAGAATCTTCAAGTTGCCTCTTAGCGGGACTGATTATTCTTTTAATAAAGATCCACTTGTAAGGCACATCTTTGGTTGACTAAAGAGGAAACTCTTTTTGTTGGGGTTTCATGAATCATGTATAAGAAAAACAACAGAATAAACGCAGCGGAAACAAAGATATATTTTTACACATGATTCTCCTTAAGCGTTGTTCGTGCGTTTTAATCAAAAATCTAAACATAAAAGGGAGTTAAACGAATTACCTCGCGAAGCGCGCTTTGAAACGAGTCGATTCGGATGTTCTACAATTCGAGTCCCACAAGCGTCGGACCTCTAGTTCAGACACACCAACAACGAACGTCAAACGGAAAGAGAACCTTCGGATATTCTCCACTTCGATCGTGCTAGCAATCACGTGGAAACAAACCGTCGTATCCTTGATGTATAATAGTCACTACCCGAACGCGATAACGTTCTTCTTTCTTGCGTCTCAAAGACACAAGAACACGCACACAATTTGCTCCCCTTTTTGGAAAAGAAATTACTCTCGTATGTTTCTAAAAACACAAGAAGCACGCCCACACTTTTCTCCGTTTTTCAACAACACCCTTTTTCTCACATCCTCAATTGCCTTTTATATTTAAAAATGACCAGCAACGGTTGCTGATCAATGGACGATCAGCAACCGTTGCTGATCGTCCATAGTGGACGATCGTGCATGAGCGGTTGCTCATGCACGAACGAGGCATGATGGTCAGCGGTTGCTGACCATCCATGCTTCGTGCATAATGGTCAGCAACCGCTGACCATTATGCTTCGTGTATGTGCACGAATTCGTGCACATGCACGAACCTTTAATTTTTTTTTTAATTAGTTAATTAATTTTAGGGCATACTTCTAACAATCTCCCACTTGCACTAAAAACAACTTGTTTGGCATGTTAATATATATCCACTTTGGGCATGCGTGTGCATCATATGCAAGTAGGCTCGTGACTATAATACAAATTAAATTAAATCTCATTTAATTTAATTTCAAATCGACTCAATTCGATTGCAGTAATTGCAAACATATTTGCAATAATATTTCTCTCTTGTTCCACGTCATCCTAGTTGTTTATGGTGTGTGACATCCCTAGGTTCATCACTAAGCTGGTAGTAAGACTTGTACTAACACATTAGTACTTCCAAAAGAATTAATTGTCCCGATTAATCTTTTAGGTCCTACAAGCCACGATTGACATCTAGCAATATGTCATGGCTACCCGGATAGTGTGAATACTTTAAGAACATAATGAACCTGTCAGCTTTGGCTACGAGTGTAATTCAATCCCTCTGTCTTACTATGTCCCGATCAAACAAAGACCATGGAATATTTGTCAAGTCATTAATTCGATCATATGCACAAATCTAATTGACATGCATTTTATTCGAGACATAAACAATTTATTCTCGATTACAACCCCGGCCGAGAATTTCAATGCAGTGTCACAATTAGATCGCATAGGACATCATTATCATACCTTGCATATAACAAGGAGACAGATTCCATATTGCGCACACGTGTAACTTCGTATATGAACAAACTATGACCATCAGGTATAAAGACGGATCGACGACCCGGCATTATGTGCACCCGTGAACCATAGTTGTTCGATACACAAGTTAACATTGTGCCTCAGGTCTAAGGATTATTTACACAAAACCAAAGCATGAACAATTAGACATTGACCACGCTAAAAGCTTCCATGTCGCTAATCGTTCCATATGCGTCACGTTCAGTGAATTTGTCTAATACAAAACACCGTGTTCTAACTCGGGCATCATAATACCCAATGACATGTGACTCATCATTCCCTTAAGTATCTAATACTTAATGGCGAAGTTAAGAACACACGGTCTCAACAGGATTATTAATATCCACTTAATAATCCATCGACCGGGAACAATTTAAAGATTCAGTCTAACTATGAACCCGTCACATATATTCTTGACGTCTCAAGAATAGGTCTAGTTGCAACTGATCTTATGGAATCATTCATCAATATAAAATAATTGGACAAATGAATGAATACGTCGTTGCCATTAATTAAATAATAATAATGAAAGTACAACTGAAATCCCTAATATGTAACTATTACATAGTAGCTTTAAGGCATACATCCAACAATTTCCCAGTTGCACTAAAGCCAACTTGTCCGGTACCTCAAACCCATTTTGTCAATATGTCTTTCAAAAGAAGAGGCGAGGTAAGGCCTTAGTGAAGGGATCGCCACGTTTTCTGCTTTGAGGCAATTTTCTGCAAGGCGATATCACCTCTCCCAACAATTTCTACGATGAGATGGAAGCGTCTCTCAATATGCTTGGACTTGGTGAGACCTTGGTTCCTTAGCTTGAGCTATCGCCCCATTGTTGTCACAAAACAATGTGATCGGTTGCTCAATTGAAGGAACGACTCCAAGTTCTGAAATGAACTTCTTCATCCAAGCGGCTTCCTTTGCTGCTTCAGAAGCAGCTACATACTCTGCCTCAGTGGTGGAATCGGCAGTTATACTTTGTTTGGAACTTTTCCAACTAACTGCACCACCATTGAATGTGAAGACAAAACCAGACGTAGACTTATAATCATTAGGATCCGATTGAAAATCGGAATCAGTATAAGCTACAACTTTAAATTCTCCTTCTCCATATATCAAGAATAGATCTTTAGTCCTTCGCAAGTACTTAAGAATATTCTTGATTGCTATCCATGCTCTTCTCTGGATCGGATGATATCTGCTAGTAATACTTACAGCATGCGCAATATCAGGTCTAGTACATAGCATAGCATACATTATGCTTCCAATAGCGGATGCATATGGTATCTTTGCCATCCGCTCTCTTTCTTCAGGAGTGTTGGGACACATCTCCTTAGAAAGACGGATCCCTTGCCTAAAAGGCAATAATCCTCTCTTGGAACATTGCATGTTAAACCGTGTTAACACTTTGTCTATGTACGTAGATTGTGAGAGGCCAATCAATCGTCTTGATCTATCTCTATAGATCTTGATACCTAAAATGTAGGTTGCCTCTCCTAAATCTTTCATGGAGAATTTCTGTGACAAGAATAGTTTTATCGATGATATCATTGGTACATCATTTCCAATCAAAAGTATATCATCGACATACAAAACCAGAAATGCAATTGCACTCCCACTTTGATCTTCTTATATACACAAGGTTCATCTGGATTTTTGATGAAGCCAAACGATTTGACTACCTCATCAAAACGGATGTTCCAACTTCTGGAGGCTTGTTTGAGTCCATAAATGGATCTCTTAAGCTTACACACCTTATGTTTTTCACTATTGGATTCAAAACCCTGTGGCTGTTCCATATAGATGTCCTCATCGAGAAATCCATTTAGAAAAGCTGTTTTGACATCCATCACGGAATATCTCATAATCAAGGTGTGCAGCTATAGCCAACATAATCCGAATGGATTTTAGCATGGCCACAGGTGAGAAAGTTTCGTCATAATCAATTCCTTCTTTTTGACGATATCCTTTCGCCACTAGCCGTGCTTTGTAAATTCCAATTTGACCTTCAACATTCATCTTCCTCTTGAAGATCCATTTACAGCCAATTGGTACAATACCATCAGGCAGGTTAGTCAAGGTCCATACCTCATTGGAATACATTGAGTCCATTTCGGATTTCATGGCTTCTAGCCATTTACCAGAATCGATGTCCAACATCGCCTCCTCATAGGTCTTAGGATCACCGGGTTGATCACTATCATTCACAATGAATAATGGTTCAATATGATCAACCGAGTGTCTATAACGAGCAGGTAGGCGAGACGTTCTCGCACTTCTCCTAAGAGGTTGTGTATCAGAAGCTCCCAGATCGAGGTTGGTATCCGAACTCGGTTATTTGGTACTTCATTATTTTCTTCTTGTAAGACTATTTTCCGCCCAGCACCACTTTCTTGGATGAACTGATTCTCCAAGAAAGAAGCGTGCTTGCATACCAAAATTCTTTGGTCTGAATGAAAATAGAAATAATATCCAAGAGTTTCCTTTGGATATCCAATGAAGCGACCTTGTTCAGATCTTGCCTCCAATTTTTCCACTTTCAACTTTTTCACAAAAGCTGGACAACCCCAAATCTTAATATGATTAAGACTAGGTTTCCTACTATGCCATATCTCATAGGGCGTAGTTGGAACAGATTTGGACGGCACTCTATTCAAGTATATATACAGCTGTCTCAAGGGCATATCCCCAAAGGGATATTGGCAAATCGGTGTAACTCATCATAGATCGTACCATATCTAATAAAGTACGATTTCTTCGTTCGATACACCATTATGTTCGGAGTTCCAGGAGGTGTCCATTGTGATAAAATGCCATTCTCTTTAAGAAAGTCCAGGAATTCAGTACTAAGGTATTCACCTCCTCGATCGATCGAAGAGCCTTAATACATTTTCTGTTTGTTTCTCAACTTCAGCCTTGAATTCCTTGAACTTTTCAAAGGATTCAGATTTATACTTCATGAGGTATAAATAACCATACCGTGATCGATCATCGGTGAAGGTAATGAAGTAATTATAACCACCTCTAGCAGATTCATTAATTGGTCCACATACATCTGTATGTATTAATTCTAATATGTCGCAGCTCGCGCACTTTGTCCCACAAAGGCGCTTTGGTCATTTTCCTAGAAGACATGCCTCACAAGTTGAGTATGACTCAAAATTTGAAGGATCAATGTATCCATCATTACTCAACTTGTTAATTCTGTCTTCTCCAATATGACCTAATCGGAGATGCCAAACATACTTTTTATTTGGACCGTCTCTAGGGCGTTTATTAGTTATAGCATTTATATCAATTCTATTTTGCTTATTGACATTGGTAATCGCATTACCGGACATTGTAATGGTATAAAGATTGTTGGTTAATAAGCTAGAACCAACACATATTCTATTATGATAGATAGAACATACATCATCAGTAAAAGAAAATTCATAATTTTCTTTACCCAAACGAGGTACAGAGATGATGTTCCTAACAGCATTCTTATAATGCAAACAGTTCTTTAAAACCAATACATGTCCAGAAGGCAAACATAAACGAAAAGTCCCTATAGCTAATGCAGCAACTCTTGCTCCATTGGCAAACGTCAAGACAATCTCATTTCGCCCTAGCATCCTGCTTATTTCCAGATTCTGCAAAGACATACAAATATGTGAAGTTGCAGCAGAATCTAGAACCCATGAGCTGGATTCAGCACTAACCATAAAATTAGTTTCAATAAGCATAGACACCATACCTTCATAAGGTCGGTTCTTGGGCTTGACCTTCAAGCTTGCGAGGTACCTCTTATAGTTCCTCCTCCAGTGCCCTTTGACACCACAGTAGTGACATTTCCCTTTATCAATCATGGGCTTTGGTTGCACAACGGGTTTAGGCCTCTTCCATTTATTCTTCTTTATAACGGTCTTACCCTTTGAAGAAGAAGCCTTAGCCATAGCCACTACATTTGGCCTCGTGTTATGCATTTCCTTCTCATAAACTACCAGCATGCTATGTAACTCCGCAAGAGTTTTATCCATTTTATGTATGTGGAAGTTTTGGACAAAACCAGAGAAGGAATCGGGTAAAGATTGGAGGATCAAATCCACAGCTAACTCATTATCCATAACGAGATTCAGCCTAGCCAATTCTTCAATGTGCCAGATCATTTTCAAAGCATGATCATTAACAGATGATCCTTCAGCCATCCTCATACGGTACAATGCCTTAGATATCTCATATCTAGAGGTTCGACCATTCTCATCAAAGTATTCCTTTAAGTGCAAAATGATCGACCCAAAGCATCTTCCATAGATTCATACTTCTTACGTAATTCATTATTCATAGAAGCAAGCATATATGACCTAACTTTTAAGTCATCGTCACGCCACTTATCATAAGTGACACGCTCCTCTTGGGTCCCACCCTCAGGAAAGGAGGTTGGCATCTTTTCATCAAGCACATACCCAATTTTTTCTGAATTGAGAACAATTCTCAAATTCCTCACCCGATCGGTGAAATTGGGTCCAGTCAAACAATTCTTGTCAAGTATAGAAGCGAGTGGGTTTGTGGTCACCATTTTCAGAGTAATAATATATCCGTTGCAGAAAATAAATTGTTAGCCGTTGTATCTTTCAAAGTAACTATTTCATTTTGGCCTTAAATGAAATAGATCCTCCCACTAAATTTATATTCGAATCCCATACTCCTTAAGATGGGAAGCGGTAATCTTTGTTGGGTAAAGATTACTAGTGGGGATTGAGTCCCACCAGTCCAAAGTCCACCTCACCTAACAGTTATTGGTGTCCTATGAACTTAGTGAGTGAACCAGCTTGTTCAACGCATCATATGCGAGTCCCAATCATAACTTCGGCCTCTAGACCATGAAAGCCTCACCTAACAGTTATTGGCATCACGATCATAGTTAAGTCTAGCCCATCGTCTCATGCAAGTATTGAAAACACAAATGATTCCCTCACGACAGTTATTAGAAATCATTTGGCTCCAACCCCACAGCATCATATGCATAATGGAGTGGTCCAATATTATAAATGGTAATTAACCCCTATGTATCCATAACCGGTTAGTTAACCACTATAATATTGGATCAAACCACGACGATGGAAGGCCACGAGTTCGAAACCCGTTTCGACTTAATATTCTTTGTAAGGAGATTTGGGTTGTTATTAACGGTCTCACTTTGCACATTAACCGGTTTAACATGCACGATATCATAAACACAATAAATAAATAGATATCACATAAACATCTATCCTATGTGGTGATCATGGAATTATGGTTCAATGGGTCTCGAGCCAAAGAGACCCATTTAGCCATTTTAATGTTTTAATTATATGGACTGCTCTTCACTTTTTCTTCAATCTTTGAACTCTTCAAAGACCGGGCCCAAAGAGCTCACCGGTTTAATGGCTCCTCCAATGGCTCCTCCTCTCTTATAGTATTTACATCAACAATTGAAATACTAAATTATACTAAAATTACATATCAAGAAATTAAAGTAAAATAAAAGGAAGGACACAGCCTCCATTTAATAATTACATCCCCAAAAAGAATACCGTAATCATCATACATTCATCCATACAACAATCACAACAATTAGGGATTTTTCCATGATCACCACCCTTCCTTATGAGCCATAAATTCAAAATTTAAAGCTCTGGAAGGCATGCATAAAATTCTGCATATTTTGTAGAATATAAACACGAAGTACAACAAGTTATGGATTTTTGATTCAAAATTGATTTAGTTCTAATTTTTGCTTAGTTGATTAAATTTATCACATAAATTAATCAACTTCTATAGGCCACATAAAAGGTAAGAGAACCGATTCTCTTAACAAAATAAATTGGCCATTAGAACGCAAAAATATATTTGAACTACAAATCAATTAAACGCACGAAACGCCTAAGGTTGGCTCTGATACCACTGTTGGGGTTTCATGAATCATGTATAAGAAAAACAACAGAATAAACGCAGCGGAAACAAAGATATATTTTTACACATGATTCTCCTTAAGCGTTGTTCGTGCGTTTTAATCAAAAATCTAAACATAAAAGGGAGTTAAACGAATTACCTCGCGAAGCGCGCTTTGAAACGAGTCGATTCGGATGTTCTACAATTCGAGTCCCACAAGCGTCGGACCTCTAGTTCAGACACACCAACAACGAACGTCAAACGGAAGAGAGAACCTTCGGATATTCTCCACTTCGATCGTGCTAGCAATCACGTGGAAACAAACCGTCGTATCCTTGATGTATAATAGTCACTACCCGAACGCGATAACGTTCTTCTTTCTTGCGTCTCAAAGACACAAGAACACGCACACAATTTGCTCCCCTTTTTGGAAAAGAAATTACTCTCGTATGTTTCTAAAAACACAAGAAGCACGCCCACACTTTTCTCCGTTTTTCAACAACACCCTTTTTCTCACATCCTCAATTGCCTTTTATATTTAAAAATGACCAGCAACGGTTGCTGATCAATGGACGATCAGCAACCGTTGCTGATCGTCCATAGTGGACGATCGTGCATGAGCAACCGCTCATGCACGAACGAGGCATGATGGTCAGCGGTTGCTGACCATCCATGCTTCGTGCATAATGGTCAGCAACCGCTGACCATTATGCTTCGTGTATGTGCACGAATTCGTGCACATGCACGAACCTTTAATTTTTTTTTTAATTAGTTAATTAATTTTAGGGCATACTTCTAACACTTTTATCCAAAAAAGAAGAGGAGGAAACTCGATTGGCAGATAGATAGATAGGCAGATTTTGACAAGGACGTGACAGAGTGAGACTAGGGAGGTCGAGAGGGACATATATACAAAGATCCGAACGCCCGCATCTCATGTGAAGATTGACATGCTACTACCCTCTGGAGCTTTTAACGATGAAACTGCAAGTTTCATAGCGGCCATTAGTGGCGAACTCCATGTTTTCGTTGCTAAAGGATCTGGATCTTTAGTTTTTGGAAAAACTGTCGCCTTTTCTTTCTTGTTTTCTAAATATTTTCATATGGGACTTTGCTCTCACAGTTATTAGGGCACTGTAAAAGTAACAATATGTTGTAAGCTATAAATTTTTTAAAAAGTGGATCCCGAAATAATTTCCACTTATTTGTATTTTTTACTCAAAATAGATTGTTAATATCACAATAAATTAAAGACAATCACATAATCATTTCTCTTGTATATGTTATGGGTTTTATTTGTGTCGGTGTCGGCTGGTAAGGTGACAACAAATTATAGGTATATTCCTCCAGCAATGGCAAGTATAAGTTCTATGGAGACCTGATAGCACGAAGTCGAGGCCTGCAATTATTTTAGCTCCCATTTGGCAATAATTTATTATTGCCTGCAAGTCAAGTCTTCTTTACAGATGGTCAGATGAACAGTGGTAATTAAATTAGCCCAGAATAGTTCAGAAAGATTTTTTTTTTTTTTGGTTAGTTTAGAAAGATTGCACGCTGTACAAACGACCATAATCATAATTTTTTTCAATGTACTATTTGGCTCTTTCCTCAACCAAACAGGAGCCACTCAAAACGAATAATAAAGCCTTTCTGTGGTGGAGGAAAGATTACCTAAATGCCAATTACTAATTAGGAAATGGTCTGAAAATATGAAAATGAGTTAAATAGTCTCAATTGAATTCCTTTCTCGTACTCGCAAGTGTCGTGACTAATTAGTTTATTGCTGATGCAAATAATTTGACTTTATATGATTGATGTGATCATAACATATGAGATGAAAAATGAGACACAATTTATTTTCATATGCATTGATTACTCATGTTGGAAATAAATCATTTTCATCCATACATCTTAAGACAATGAAGTCTAAGACGACAGTCAATTTTTTACTTGGGTTTCGTGTTATCGAGCAAACATTTGCATATACGATAGAAGTATGACCAGTTCTTCAAACAGGAAAATAGTTTTCGGTGCGCAATTATATATGATTATGTAAGAGATACACGCTGTTGGTAATAATATCATCAATTTGATCCATCCGTCCACTCTTCGCCACTATAGCCTTCCTACGCATGTGTATGGGACACGCAAAGAGGATTGAAGAAGCTATAAATACAAGTGGATTTATAACATCTTGATTTTCGGGTTTTGTTTTCGATTGAATAAGCTGGGCCTTTCATCAATGCGCCTATAGTTTTTTTCTCTGAGCTGATCACTCACGAGATAACTAGTCTATCAGGTGAAGCCGTTAAGGAATCTAAACGCAATAGATTCAAGAATTCGATCAGAAATCACTGCTCGACCGTGTTTATTTGCAAGGGTCAATACGGCACGGTCAAAATCAATTAGAGATTGGAGATAGGTCAGTTCGACTAAGGTATGTGATTAAAGTATGGGTGATTCCACATAATTGTAAAATTCTCATCGAACGGCATTAGACCGATTTTTCTATCATTTTTGTACATTGTGCCCGTATATGAAACCTAGAGATTTTCACGACAATCAAAAGTCACCAATGAGTCGAAGATGCACAATGTGGATCGAAAATAATTGACCACGGGTCAATTGCACTAGAAATTCCTAGAAGTTATCAGTAGGCTAGATTATGCTAAAATCGCGTCAGATTAAAATTAATCATGAATTTAAATCCGATTTCAGAAATTGAAAGTTTTTTTATATCATGATTCATTTTAGGAACATCGACTCATCCTCTGAAATTTTTTCTGCAAACCGAGATTTTTGGTGAAAAGTCAAAGTATGGCCATTTTTTACCATGAAAATCATAGGACCATTTTTTACTGCATTTTTGGGATTCAAATTGGACAAATCGATAAGGAAGAATCCTAAGAGGGACGATGGCATCTTGGCTGAATTTATGGGGGTCAATTTGAGCTCAAATGGAGAAGGATTGAAGTGAAATGGGAAGGGGAATTGAATGAAATGGGATGGCCAATGATCCAAATCTGTTGGCCAAGGGAGAGACAACCTTTTGGAACCTTTGGGAAGCTTGGCTACTGCAAATTGGCTGAGGAAGACAGCCATGCATGGTGGGGGCATAGAACTCAAGTGCTTTGGATATCTTGTGGCCCCTCCTCAGCTTCAACAGCCTCCTTCTTCCTCCTTGCTCCTCCTTTATCCATTGTTGGGACTTTTGATGTCACGGCTTAAACCTCGAGCACGCGCACATCCCACTATAGTCGATAGAAAAGCGACTTCCCAGGACACGTCGCCGACCTAATTGATTAATTACACATGCGGAAGCGGATAAATAATCTTCAGACAAAATTCAATTGGGATAGAAAAGCAGGATCACATTTCAAAACCAAACCACATACTTTTAAACACATCAAACCAGTTCGATTACAGGACTAGGCTAATAACAGAAGATCTATAGAAAATCAATCCTAAAAAACTGAGCTATCCTAAGACCAGCTAATCAGATCCATTCACCGGCTCTTCAGTCTCCACAGGCCTTGGGGGCGTCAGGTCCTCCACTGACCCATCTGGAAGATCAACAACACTCCCACCTAAAGTGGCATCTATAATACCGGGGGGAAGGGGGGATATCAAAACACCTAAGAGGGCCATCCAAGAATCCATCAAGCTTATAGCGATACCACACTCTAAATCGATGAGGGACCCTACCAGGAAGGTTCTCATCGACCTAGACAATAGTCACCACAAGCTCATAGACCCAATGAGATCCGGGATCGGCATAGTCAAAAATCCTCTCAGTGACCCTCATTGGTCTACCAAAAAGCTCCGAAGGATTTGCCATCTAGGGACCTGAAAATATTATCCCATAATGGGGCGAGACAATATCTTAGCGAGTCCTACCTTCTAAAACTCGATTAGGAAGAAAATAAGCCCCAAGGTGCTCTAGCCACACAAAGAGAATTGATGACTTACCTCATCTTAGTCCATTCCTACACATCAGTACATTTAAATAATCAATCAAATCATTCACTAAAAACCATGGTCGAAAGAACACAACCTAACTTTAGGTGTTAAATTACGGCCTAATGGGTGCGACCTCTAATAGGTGGCGGATTACAGCCTTATTAGGCGCGACCTTTGTCAAGTGGCAATTTATGACCAATGAGCATGACCTTTAATAGGTGGGGGATTACGGTCTTATCAAGCACGACCTTTGTCATGTGGCAAATTACGGTTTAACAGGGCACAGTCGAACTTCGATGACTTTCTAGATCCATTCATAACCTTTCACAATCAAATTCCAATCGAAAATTGATACTAAACATCTTTGGGATAAATCCCCATATAAACAACCATTCAATCAATCGATACAAACTGGTCCTACCAACCAATTACAGTGCTATAAGCCAACACCGAGTATTTTCAAGTTAAATACCAAAAACTTCTCCAATTTCACTCAATTCCATACTTTTGGAATAATTAACCAAAATCATCAATTTACACAACTTCTCAATTAAACATACAATTGGCACAAATTGATTGCACCACTGTGATCGGTGCGAAACGACCGGCCATCTAGTTAAAATTTTTGAAATTATTAAATTATTAAATTTAATTCCGAAAATTAAATAATTAAATATTATATTATAATAATATAATTTAGTAAAATAATATTTATAAAATTCGAAATAATTTATTAATTAAAAATAAATAATTAGGGCTTAAACTAGATTACACTAATTTAACATACACTTAGCCCTAATTAAACATCCATTAAACTAATCATACAACTAATCTAATTTACATTAAAATAATCTAATCTAACCTAAATCTAATTAGACTAATCTAAACACTTCTTAAGCATGATTAACTTACTAAGCGAGGTTTAGAGGATAAACTCATCGGTTTTGTGCACCGGTGAGTTCACAACGACCACAACGCCAAGGTGGTCGATAAACCCTAAGGCGGCAACACCAACGAAGGTCGGGAAGACACCAAAAACTGGCCTCGAAGCTTCCAAGACTTTACTGTCTTCAGCTACTGATCTTGCTGGAGAAGAGCTAATTAATGGCTCGGCTTGCTAGAAATGGCAAGGAAACGGCCAGGCGGTGGAGAAGAGGTGATGGCGGGGCTTCGGGGCTTGGACAGTGACTCACGGTGGCAGTGTAGCTTTGAAGATGGCAAGAGGAGGCTCGAGGACGGTGACATAGCAAGGAACGACGGCAGAGGTGTTCGACGGCGCGTAGCTCACAGCTGGGTGCACGATGGCCAAATGGCAAACAACAGGCTTGGCGGGCCACTCCAAGAGCTGGATGACAGTGGTGACGGCTCAAGCGACCACCACAGCAACCAAGGGCTGCTGGCGAAGATGGACAGCAGTAGAGGAGGCGCTGGAATGCGCGGAGCAGCAGTGTCAACTCCGGTGCTAGCATG
Source organism: Eucalyptus fibrosa (assembly GCA_017140475.1). Classification (NCBI taxonomy): domain Eukaryota; kingdom Viridiplantae; phylum Streptophyta; class Magnoliopsida; order Myrtales; family Myrtaceae; genus Eucalyptus; species Eucalyptus fibrosa. The sequence goes on along the minus strand of CM029507.1, from coordinate 49,130,202 downwards.
CAAGCTTGCGACGACGAAGGGGCGGTGGTTCAATGGCCGGATGAGCGTGCGATGGGAAGGAGGGATGGCTGTCTGGTCGAATTCTCCCTCTCTCTCTCCAATTTCAAATTCCCATGAACCAAGCTTGAAGATGATGGAGATTGGTTGGAAGTGACACCCCACCTTTTGAAGAACAAATCCTCACCCTCCACTTGTCATGATCTTAGGCACTTAAGCCTCATCATGACATCACTTGATGATGTCACACTCCACTATCTCCAATCTCCCACAACTTTATTCCAATGGTTGCAATTTCATTTTCCGCCGTGGCATGAAATCTTGAATATCAATTTCATTCAATTCTCTTCTAATTGAACCAAATTGAAGTCCATAAAATTAATCAAATGTCACTACACTTTAATTCACATCTTTTCTTATCCATAAAACCAACTTAAGTCCCAAAAGCATGACCAAAGGCAAGCTTACTAATTTCTCGAGCCAAATTAGCCATTCTTTGATTAATTGCTGAAAATCTCTTATTGCATGAAAAATATTCGAAGATGAGTCAACGTTCCTAAAATAAATTGTGACATGCCAGAACATTCAATTTCTAAATTCGGGTTTAAAATTACGATTAATTTCAATCAGCGTGATTCGAGCGCATCTTAATCTACTAGGTAGCTTTTAAAATTTTCAATGCAATTAACCAGTGATTGATTATTTTCAAGCCATGACATAATCTTCAACACATTAGTGACTCTCGGTTGTCGTGAAAATCTCGAGGTTTCAATTACAGACACAGGATACCAAAAATGATAGAAGAATCAGTTTAGTGCCGGTCGATGAGGATATTGAAATCAGGTGGAATCACCCATACTCTAATCACATATCTCAATCAAATCGACCTATTACTAATCTTTGTTCGATTTTGACAGTGTCGTAATGATTTTTGCATATTAATACGGTCGAGCAGCCGATTCAAGGTAAGATTCTCGAGTCTATTGCATTTAATTTTTTTAACGGTTTCATTTGATAGACTAGTTATCTCATGAGTGATCAACTCGGAGAATTGAATTATAAGCGCGTCGATGAAAAGTTCATCTAATTTAATTGAAATGAGAATCATAAATTTGGGATGTCACATTTGAAGCTTCAAAAATTGTAGAGAAACTAGTCCTCACTTCACTCTCTCTCCCCCTCTTCAGCCCTAAGAAATCCCAACCCTTTTCTCCCCTGTTTTCCTTCTCTGCCCATTTTTGCTCCAGCTGACCTTTCTTTGAAAAACTAATTTAAAAGTTATTTTCTTGTGAGAATCAACCTCCGTGCCACCCACCACCGTGTCCAGAAGGTCTAGTCCGTAAGGATAGACCTCGCCGCTCACTGAATGGAGCTGCTAGCTGACCTACCCGCTGGTCAAAAGCCGTCACTCATTAGTCCGTCAATCCGCCTAGCAACTTGCATTGTTTTGCATTTTCAGCCAATTTTCTCTCATTCCAACCCTTCCTCTGCCCATCCCAGCCACTAGCAACTCCCCCTTGACCCCTAGGTGCCGCCGGTTGCCGGCCATCTTCTCGCCGGAGCTCCAATAAGCCGCCTAACTCCGTTTCTCCTCCGGCAGCCCAATTTTTGGGAGTTTCAATGGGAATCTGAGCTGTTGTTGTTCTGAGCTTGGGACCACCTTGGATCGTAGTTGTTGAGGTTCCCAAGTGTAGCCTCTGTCATCGCCGCCGCATCCATGTCTCCGGCCCATTTAACGAGTGAGTTTATCTCATAATCCTTTGATTAGTGCCTAAACTTGCTTAGGATGTTATTTATACTTAAGGGTTGATTAGATTAGCTTAAGTATATATTAGTGATAATTTAGAATGGTTAGATTAGCCTTAGAATGGGTTAATGCTAATCTAATTAGTGAGATTAGCACCTTTAAGGATGGATTAGTCCAAATCGGTGGACTTTCTGCAGTTATGATCTTTGGACCCTCGTCATTTACTATTTTTGTAGATCAAAATAGGTTGCGAATTTGAAGTTGATTCTCGCTTAATAAATTTTTTAGACATCTTGATCTACAACGTATATTTTACTCAAGATTTTTAGAGATTCAAAAGTATGAGATTTCAGCTCCATCATTTGCAAATAAAATCTTGGACTGTGCTGGAATTTGTGACTTTTTGGGATTTTAGGGGTTTTATTAACTCTTAGAGTTCGAATTTCAAAATGTTTTCTTCACAAAAGTTGTTTGTCACCTCTTTTAGTTTAACATAGTCACATATCAAATGAAATGGACAAGTTTTGGATCTCGAACAAAACTAATTTTGGAAAATAGACTTTTTGGAAATGGACCCAGTTTTTGTCTTGGATTGAGCGATTTATTAGGCTTAATCTAGAAGCATATGGATTAAGGTATCTTCATGAAAAATGTTCTTTTATGTGTCCTTTACAACATCTTAAAATTTGAGAATTTGAGAATTTTCCAAACTCGGTTAATTAGATTTCTGGATTTAAACTCGAGGACATGTGAGTGGACCATTTTGGCCGAATAGGACTGGTAGTAGTTTGTAATTGTTCTTGATGCTTTGCTTGCTTTAATTAGTGTTTTAATGAATTTTGGATTTAATTTATTAGTTATTAAATTATGAAAATTTATTGTTCACGCGCACTGTTCACGTGCATTGTTCATCCGAGAATGAAAAGTTGTCCAATTTCATGTGTTTTGATTTTATGAGGTGATTTGAGAGTATAAGTGCATAAGCATCTACATGAATTGAGTAATTTTTTACAAAAATGGAAATATGCCTAGTCCGAGGGACGTTGGAAATGGATCGCCTTTGGAAGAAAATGATTTGAAAGTGTATATGCAAATGTGTATGCATTGGCTAAGTGCCCAAAGATAAAAAGAGAGTTGTGGTGGTGTGCTTGCGTGATCAAGTCAAATCCGTCCCCTATTGTGTGTCGGTAGATTGTGCTTGTGTGGCGGTAATCAATTGGGGCGTATGGTAGGTAGTGCCTGTGTGGTTGTATTGCTATGTGTCAGATAGATTGTGCATGTGTGGCCATAATCAATTGGATCACATCATTTATGGCATGCACGCATGAATTGATAACATGCAAGGTGTGGTAATGGCTAAGTGAGATCGCTTGTGACACGACTCGTGTGTGATTGATGAATTACATCATCTAATGGCCATGTGCATTGCGTGTATTGTGTTGAGATTTAACGTGCAGGGTATGGCATACTAGATATGGTTACATGCGAATCGATTTGTTGATTGTTGGTTGTTAGTCGTGGCTTGTTTGTGAAGTGGTTCTGAAGAAATACCCGAGTTGAGTTGGTGTCCTAACCGGGGGCTTGGGGGAAGGACTTATTGAGATTTATATTTCATTGGTTATTGTATAACCATTGTCAGGTCCCTAGTGTGAAGAACCAAGAGCTTGAGAATGAAGGGTTCGGAGTAGGGATGGCCTAGAGGTTCTTTTTGAAATAGACCCCTTGTAAATAGATCTTAGGGTTGGCCTCTGTGTGTAAACTAGATTGTTTGTAAAAGCATGTTTGGTTTATAATTGGTTGTCCTGCTTTTCTATCCCATGTTTGTTGTTGTCAAATGATTAGTTAATTCATTTTCGTATGTGCAATAAAATGAATGGGTTGGCGACACATCCTAGAAACGTCACAAATTTCTATCGACCAAGGAATGGTTGTTGCGTGCCCGGGATTTGGGGCGTGACAAGATTAGGATTGGCCGTCATGAGACCCTGACTACAAATGCTGAAATTTTTTATTTGTATAGAGTGCTCATGAGCCCCACTCAATTACGCCCTCCAACATAACAAATTGAGTGGCTGGGATTAAAGTGGGTTCATGGACACTCATTGCAGATAGAAATTAATTAATGACTCATAAATGCTGCCCTAGAGCACCTTTTAAGGGGTGAGCGATTCTAGGATCAATTTAGGTTATACTTGGAACCTACCTAATGGAACTAGTTCCCTAATTGTTAGAACTTAGAGCTTACCCTGCATATATAGAAACTTGGAACCTACCCTGTCACAAAATCCAGGATCGGTTTCAAGGCCTATTAGGTTCCACCTACATTATTAAATGAGTAATTATAATGAATCATCATCTCTAATGATTACCATTAAGGGTGAGCATTGGTCCAGGGTTGACCTTGGACTTATCTTGGATCGGCCCAATCTGACCAGTCCTAGTCTGGTTTCTAGGGAGACTAGGTCAATCCTTAGTTCTAAGACCCTTGACCTTGCACTATAAGGGTTGGTTATTGATCTTGGGAGTTTAAAGTTGGTCCAACCCGAACCAACCATGTACATAATATATTACTTATTATATATCATATATCTAATGTATCATATATTATATAATTTTTGTCTATTATAATTTCTAGTGTCTCCTTTTCTATTCTTTTAACAGTTTAGTTTGTTATGTAAATTAGAAAGAAACTCAGCCCTAATTTGACAAAAAAAGAAAAAGAAACCCTTTGCACTCACTTCGGCCTCGCCACGCGCCTTGGCCTTACTTGCCTACTCGCCTCTTGGCTCACCTCGTTGCTTACCTCTATTCACTTGCCTCACTACTTGCTTTTGTTCCTTCTCTTTGCATGTTCATTTTTATGGTTTGTTGCTTTTAGTAAATGTAAATTTATGTCTTTACCTAATATTTATATTTGATATGTATTGTTATTCATAGTTGGTTATTCAATGTTTTATTATTGATCGATATGCAATTTGAAATAATATGTTTGTCATTTTAAATAATACTCAATTGGTCCTAGGTTAATCTTAGAATTGGATTGGACCCATAGGGTCAATCCGGTCCTCAGTCTCAAGCTCAAGAAGGTTGGTCTTCCATCCCAAAAGTTGGGGACCAATAATGTAAGGGTTGATCCAGGGGTTAGGTGTAAGACTGGCTCAACCTAGACCATGCTCACCCCTAACCACTATCCAATGACCACAACTCATATTTGACATATGAAGGATATGAAACATTAATAAAGTAAAAGAGTCATGGATATCATCAAAAATGGAAGCTTAGACTAGTGATTCCAAATTACATACTCATTATTAGATGTCATGGAATATGGTAGGGTTGCACGAAAATATAGAACAAAAAAAAAAAAACACAAAAACTTGTTTCAAGTTCCAGATTCCAATCGCCTATGAGTATCAATTTCCCAATTTTTAGAACTTGGAACCTATTCTGCATATCCTAAAACTTATAACCAAACTAGTTTCCATTGGTGGTCCAATTTTCCAATTCCCAATTCTACTTTGAAATTATGCTCACCGTTACCTTCCAAAGTTTGTGCTATGTATTTGTCCCCCCCCCCCCCGACATTTAATTTTGGAAATACCAAAAAATGAACCTCCCTTTCACCCAAAATAGTTCTACCTTTCAAAAATACTAAATATAGATTTGATTTTTGCCTTTAAAGACCACTTGGCTCCTTTGCATCAACTATCATTGTATCCCCATCTATGACAATGCCATTTTCTTTCAAAAAAAGAGAGTCTATTTTCAAATCTTAATTTCTCAAACCCACCTAAAACTCAACAAAAATACCAAACCACCCAAACCTTAAGCAAGATGCTAAAATGAATTTGCAAAGAGGGGTAGCTTGGTCATTTCAATGTGAGGTTTCTTGCCTAGAGGTTTTTGTGGGAAAATTCTTGCCTAGAGGTTAAATGCCAACAATATTTGCCAAAATAGAGGCTCATAAGCCATCATTGGTTCAAAAGTGAGGAGGATCTCAATCCCCAAGAATTATGATGCACATCCACTATAGTTTCATAATTTTTAATTTCTAAAAAGTCAATGACACATGTCATCATTCTACTCAATCCTAGCCTCCAAAGTTGTGGGCCCCACTTATAAGTATCTCCCAATGATTGAGTATTTGAGATTAAGAGGGTTCATGAACACTTGGTGTAGGCTATAATTAATAACTCATAAATGTAGTACCTCATAGAGGCTTGTGCTATGCATTGTTTGGCCCTTAAAATATACCTTTTGGGAATTGGTGTAATTTGACATTTATATTGTGAAATTGATAAGATGAAAGAGATGATATAAATAAAAGTTGTTTTCCTGGTTAGGTTGATAAAAAGGGAAATAATAAATAAGGGTATTTCAATTAGTTGATTGGAAGAAAGATTGTCTTAGACAAAATGTGGGTGGAAATAACAATGGCCGACTTGTTTCATGTCCCTTTCTTTAGGAAAAATATTGTAATGCTACGTTTGATTGTCAAGATAAAATTCAAGATATGATGAATTTTATCCTATCATGCGTTTGAAGCCTACTTAAGATAAGATAAAGTCAAATAAAATTATTTCATGAGGAAGGTGGATTAAAGGTAGATATGATTTCTAATATTCATAATGGGAAAATTATTTTTCTCAAATAATAAACTTATTAAATTAAAAAGATTGATATTATTTTTTGATATAAATAATATTTGAATTCTAAGATAAGAAATTCAAAACAAAAAAAAAAAGACTTTAATTTAATCTTATAATATAAATTCAATGTATAAATATATATTTATACTTATGACATATTTGATATATTTTTGTATTTTAGGTACATTGTTATAGTTTACTATTTAATAAAATTGTATCGGAGAATGATGGAAAGGTAAAAAAGAAATAATAAAGAAATAATAAAAAAAAGAGAGGGAAAATAAAATAAGATGAAAAGCAAATAAAAATAAATTAGGGAATAGTGTTGCAAGAAATTTGGACAATTTCCATTTGTAAACTTTTAGGTTTATTAACACGATATGTCATTTATACAAAAAAAAAATGTATATGATATGATATGAATATATTTAATTTAATTATTGCGATTCACCAAACAACAGACATGATATAGTAAAATTCTTGGATTTTCATTCATTTTATCTATTCCTATCTTGATTAAAAATCTGGACGACTCAATGTACATATAGAAAAGTACAATATACAATGTATTAAGAGCACCAAAATTAGGGGTGTTAATGGTTCGGTTTTTTTTTTTTTTTAAAAACCGAACCGAATCAAACCATTAAGAAAAACTTCTTAATCGAACTGAATGAGACCCGGTAGTTCAATTCATTTTTTTGGTTTTTGGTTTTCAACTTTTTGCAGTATGTTTTTTTTTTTCTTTTTTTTTCTATTGTATATATTTTTCATTTCCAAGAAATAAGCTCTTATCAGTTTGTTGGTTTGGTTTGGTTTAGTTAATTGATAAACCAAACTGATAACAAAAATTTCAGTTTTTAATGAGAACCGAACCGAATGAAAACTGAATAGAAAAAAAACATAGAATTTTTTGGTTCGGTTCGGTTCGGTTTTTGACACCCCTAACCAAAATACATATAAAACCGACAAACAAGAACAGATGCAGAAAGGAGGAAGAACGTAGGAAAACAAATTGATATGCTAATTATAAATCTTAGGACTCGGATCATCACTGGAACTATAAATTTATATCCTTCCTTTTGTCTTAATTTATTGTTATCTCGAGTATAGAGATTTGCACCTTCACATGACTGCACAGTTTTGTTAACTATGCCAGGCTGTTTTCGATTGGATTTTTCCACCAAACAGGATTGTCACGGGCATATTTTTCCTTCCTTATTGGACTTTTATAATAAACATCCCATAATAATTTTAAACTATTGAAAGTGTGACTTACATTAGCTTTGAGTACCACTCTCAGGCCTAAAAATGCCCTAAGAAACGGAATGTGATATGTGATATTCTGAACATTATCAAATAAACAGTACATGAGCCTAATTAAAGGCTTTATGGGATAATTATCTAAAGTAACAAAACATCAATTAAAATGAATAAGAATCAATTAAGAGAAATATAGAGAATCTCCTAAATAAGTCTCTGACGTGTAGATTTCCATTTTCACACTTGACTTATCGGCTAGTAGCATGGAGACAAAGCATAGTAAATTTGATGCATCTTACGACTTCTTCATTTTCTTAAATTAACGAAATGCATTATAATGCCACGTGATGTAGTGGGTTTTATCTTTCAATTTAGGGAACAAAATTGCCCTTTATTCAGATTTGGAAATTAAGACACATTAAGACTCTATTTGTTTTGTGGAAATGAATGATTTGAAAAGTATTTTCTTAAAAATGATAGCTTATTTCGCTAACAAAGATGAATAAACTAAAAATGCTTTCATCATTTATGAAAATATTTAGGCATAAATTGTAAGTGAAAATGAAAACACTTTTAAAAAAAACTAATTACGTTAAATAATATAAGTAAATGATTTTTTAAAATAATTTAGTTTTGTGAAAAAAACGGATACTAAAAGTAAGAATTTTATGTTATAGAAACTTGTTTCATAAATCCATCTGTCCATCATTTATTTCCAGTTACTGGGTCATGATCTCACGAGAACAAAATAGATTGATCTGTTAAGGTCCTTAAGAAGGTTCCATGTGTTTTTACTGTACATATATCATGCAAAATACAAATCCGTGTCCTGCCCATCATTTCAAGTGAATATATTCGTTGGTATGATGAAAAGAAAGGGGAAAAAGATATTGCGGAATCTTGTGCATTGTGGGGACTTGATTGGCTTATTTCTTCGTAACTCTCGAACAAAAATCTATGTTTTCAATTCATTTTAATAAGATGAAAATAATTCGATCGAAGAAGCTTAAGAAAGATAAGAAGTTGAGCTATTCATAAAAGCAAAAAGAGTTCAAAACGAAAAGTACGAGTTTGAGTTTCGCTACTACTTGATGAGTTAGAGAGTGCCATTGACTTTGATATGTGTAAAAATGTAAGGTCATATCACCACTAACCACTCAATCTGATCGGTGTGGAGGAGATCTAAGGTTTAGGGTTTGAAGTTTTTTTTTTTTTTTAATAAAGTAATGTGTATTTATCTATTTTGAATTTTAATACGCGTTTGCAATTAATATATGAAACTGTACATGGTACTTTAATTATTTTTCTCATTAAAATAAGTAGAAAGAACTATAAATTTATTGTACGGCTGTAAATTTAATCATAACTTCTTCAATTTGCCAATATAATTCTAAATCATTTGACCACAGACTCCATCCAACTAGTTTAGACTAGGAATTCTGATATGGAGAGTTAATTAGTGCCCGCCGTTCTATATGGCATGATTGATGATTTGACTTGAACGACCCTGAGTGAAACAACGTAACCTCCACCGTTTCTTCATTCTCCCTGCCTTCACATTCGCCAGCTTGAACAACGGGAGAGGAGGAAGAAGAGGTGGACAGCGCTCACATCCGATGACCCTTCCGTCTCGTTTGCCTAGCATCGCATGGGCCGCACAAATCTGGGATCCAACGGACTCCGTGACGACCCCCAGAACTTGATCCGCCCGACCCTGCATTTATTTGCGTCTCACAAATCTGTGATGACCGGCCTCATCCGGCTTAAATAGAAACAGAATCGACCAACAAATTGGCGACGAAATTACACATAATGCAGCTCGACAAACCACAAAATATGATATTGACTGCAACGAAACCACAAAAGGAAAAAAAGACAAAACTGTGAGAATCGATGCTCGCATTTCTCGAACCGTCTGATAAAAAAATCTTCATAAAATCCACGACGGATCTGCATCAACCAAAGGAAGAACGCAAAAGTGAGAAAACAATCGTTGCAGCAAACAGATCTTTGAAGTTGTCGAGTCCATCGGACCCCCTGGATCTGTGGGGGCCCGTGCAATGCTGCGCAACCACGGTGGGGGTCGTCTTGGAGTGCGGCGGTGGCTTCAAGCGCGCCAAGGTGACCGGCGAAGGAACGAACTAGAGATGGGATAGAATTTTATATTTCCTAAGTTACATCACTAATCACTAATCCATGCTCCAAATCAACGAACAGAGTATTTTATCCGATTGGTTATTTGATTCGTTAAGTCGGATTGGATGATGGCCGCCCACAAATGTCATTAAAGTCCAGTATGGAGACGATTGGGAATTCTGCTTGGCGAACACCCATGCGATACAAGATGTAATCTTTCTTTGTTTTTCAAAAGATGTGATATGTGTTGGAAGTTTGTCTGTAAAACAAACTAAGTGTATGTTTCCTTGTTCCACATAGGAAAAGTGAGAGAAAGTGGACCAATTAATAAGTGTGGGATTTCTTTAGTGTACATAAAGAAATGATCAGGTGTGGGCTAGACCCTATCATACCCGCGTGCGGGTATGCGATTATTAGGTGCACTTAGCACTTTGATGCTTGTAAGCACCCACAATTTAATTAGCACTAACCCCTTCATTATTTTATTTTATTTTGTTTTACCGTTATCTTATTAACTTTAATCAATTCAAATGTTGTTTTTTGTTTATTGAGAAATTTGGAAATTTAAAAAAAAAATCGAAATTTTATTTATTAAAAATATATATATATATATATATATATATATATATATATATATATATATATGTATATATATATTTTCTGAATTTTTGTCTGTATCTCTTCAAGGCAACCTTTGAAAAAGATAATTATTTAGTTTGCAACATTTTTTGAAAGGTGGCATTTGTTTATTTTTTCAACTTCTTCCAAATGGACGCTTTTGTTCATCTGGGCAATTTTTCAAAAGGATACATTTGTTCACTTTGCAACTTTTCACGAAGAGTTGCTTACGTTTTTAAGACTGATTTATATATATGTCCATTTTTCAGAAGTGTGTGTGATCATTTTTATATTTTTGAGCATTCTTTCTAAAAAAACTACAGTCATTTTTTTAATTGTTTCTTAGAGAGATCCTAAAGAAATATTGGAATTGTTATCTAGTATTTTTAATTTTGAGATTTTGTTGTATTATGGAAGATATTTGTTGGTGACTATTAGCAACTTTGTGGGGCAAATAAATCTTTAAAGAAAGTGATATCACGTTTCAAAGTCCGACTTAATTACTCTAAAGATCCGATTTCATTGTTCTATCCAATTCGAGCCATATTTTCCCAACAATATGGCCATCGCACATTGAAGGACCTAATCGTTTCTGCAACAATAGTCGACATAGATCGGATTATTATTATTTTTTAGCTGTTATTTAGTGGGAGGAGGGAGGAGGAGGAGGAGGGGAATGGTTTTTTTTCCAGAGTTTCATTCATGAGGGAAATCTGCAAGAAGAAGGGGCGCAGACCGGTGCCTAGCTGCCAGGTGCGTGAGGCCGATGGAGTGGATGCCGAACCGCCACATGACCTCGATGGTGGCGATCCTGGTGCAATTTCAGAGGGAGTTCTTGCTGAGTTCCTGGGCATTGTCCCTAAAGACGTCCGAGAGGTCGCTTGAATGGACGTGGTAGTCGACACGGGCGGAAATGTGGTCACCGGGGCCATTAATGGCACTGGTGAGGAAGTCGAAGCTGGGGCTGAGGTTGGCAACGCCAAGGGTTAAATTGGTCGGAGAGGTTGTCACCGGCAGCGAGGGCTTTCCCTTCCCGCCATGCATCTTTTACCAACACTTTTTCCCTTTGCCTTCTCGGGTATTTGCCTTTTCTTTTACGTACCATTTACTTTTTCATGCTCTTGACTTTGACTTTTCATTTCTTTTTTAACTCTCTATCTTTGACGCTTCTCTTTCTTCACCTCTTTTCGAACCCATCGTTTCTGACTTTTGTGGCCTTCAGACTGTCGTCTTTCGATGCTGCTCCGGATTGCAATATCTTCTCCCGGTAAATCACTTGCCTTGCCATAGTGAGAAGATTTGGGTTTGAGAAATGAATTAAAAACCCAAAAGCGGCTAAGCAAGGGACGATCAATGTATGGAATAGAGAAATGAATGCCCGTTGTCTTTTTTAGGATGTTTCCAGCTCCCATTTGAGCTCACTCGAAAAGAATCCAAAAGAAGAATGATTCAAGTGAGGGCAAAAATATTGACTCACTTATTTACTTCTCTGTTGCCCTAATGTGGAATGATTCTTGACAGGGTTACTTTTGAGAAAGATTCTCCAAACGGCCCCGACAAAAAACGACGAAAACTTGAGTTGGTCGCTGACGGTCCTATATTTTACTATGAAACTAGTTGCGTCGCTAAAAAGCTCCAGACGGCAGCACATCGACCTTCACCTGAGAGGCGGCCGTTCGAATCTGCACATCCGTGTCCAATCGACCTCCCTAGTGTCCCTTTGACCCCATCTGGGACTTTCGTTTCTCTGTCCCTGGGGAAGGCTTCATGCATGTGTTTACAAGAATATTCCAACAACACAGGAGGCATGTTGGGTTTTGTCGTATTCTATCGATCAGATCTTTATTGGATAGAGCATTCGTCACTTTGCCATCATAATCACTTGTACAAGCTTATATTTGAGTATTACACTTAATGTCTGAAATCTACATAGGTATTCTACAACTTTTTAGCCATATTGCTTAGTAAGCAAATGCCAGAAAGTTATGCTCTAGCAATGCTTAGAAGAACCACTCGAAAAACACATATTGAGGTTAGATAGATAGAGATTCGAATGCATCAAAAGTAGTAATAAACTTTTTGAACTTGACTAGATTAGCTATTGGAATTACTCTCGATTAATTAAACACCATGCCGCCTTGATATCGCTTCAAAGGAGCGGATGTCAAAGTGCATTAATAAACTTTTGCTTGTTCAAATAACTCTCTGTACACTCCATAAAGGATGTTGTCGTATTAAAAGTGTGTAATGAGCCGGCACCAATTGTAAAGTACATTCCAAATTTTTTATCGTGGACCTCCTAGCTCTAAGTCATTCTTTAATATATAGATGAGCATGCTGACAGAAAAGTGCATATGAACAAATGTTTTGAGATGCCGTCAAGAGAGGGTTGTGAGGATTCCTCGTACAAGAGTACAATTTTAACATTTGTTCTCTAATGTAATGTATAACATATGAAGAATGATTAATTATTGATCATGTTTGTGAAATGAGCCTGTGGACGTATCTAACATATGAAGATTGCTTGTTCTCGTAAGTCTGGTCTCTGTAAACTTGCACAAATTTATCTGCACGTAAATGTCCCACAAAGGTGCACCGAAAAAGTAAGCTATCTTTCATATTTTGAGGAGAAAATGTTATTTGAGGATTTATTTTATGCATGATGCTCTACACCAAATCAATACGGCATGTATGTATGTATGTATGTATGTATGTATCGAGCTTGTACTTTGCTCGTACTGTGTTTCTTGATAGGTAATGAATATGGTCTAACAAAATATGAATCTAAACAACATATTAAAGACCGCCTAATCTGTGATTTAGTCACATGCCTAGGGTGTCTATGGAAAGGACACGAAAACATGCAACTTGTACATAGAGAGTAAAAAAAATGGCACTCTCTCCTTTCGCTTTGCATGTGAATGCATCCACCCATAGGTATTCTCTTTCTCCTACCTTCGATCACCTCAGAAGGTCCATTTCTCCAGCTCTGAAGGTACTCTACACGAAATCTAAATCCCATTTATATATAAAAGATATTCATTGTTTATTTTTTTTTTCTCAAGGCACGCAGAAGACAAATTGAGCATCTGTTATTCGTTTTGTATTAAACCTAATAATTACCAGTTTGATTTTAAATTCGAAAAATTGCATGGCCAGCCTATTTGGAAGAAGTTGCAGCAACAACTGCCGTTGAAGAAGATTGATGTATCCAACACAGTCAAGAAAGCTTCAGGGATGGTGTTGGATGTCTTAGTGGATGGCTTGTACCGGTTTGTGGATCAACCTTACCTACCCTCTCAGGTACTTAGAAAGGAGGCTCTCTCTTAGCTCATTTGGTCCGTCTGAATCTTTAAAAACCATTTACCAAAAATAATTTGTGAAAGGAAAGTACCAGATGAATATCTTGCTAATCTAACATAACTTAGGAGTTAGTAAGATAATTGTCACACATAAAGAAATATCTACTAAAGTATATTACAATTATAGTGAATTTGGGAAGGAACAAAATTTGATATGCCCAACTTTCACCTATTCTCGCAAAAGTGGAGGTGTTTATGGCAGAGCTCATAGTAGAGGTGACCATAAGGCAGGTTGGAAGAGGTGAGACACAATCCAGAAAATTTCATTATTACTTCATCAACAAATTCTCTGATGCTCGAATGATAAGCTGAAAATGAACAGTTTTTTATTCCAATCTTCGTGTGGTTGATAACACCGCTATTTGACACAGCAAGCAATAGGTAACCATGGTTTCATCGATCTGCAAAGGCACACCAAGGAGCACACGCTCACAGGCACCACAATAGAGAAAAATCTCTTCTCTACTATAAAACATAACATGATGAAAGCTATCTGATCCATAGAAAAGAAAAGATCAAATAAGTACCCTACGAACCTAGGTGACATGGAAAACTCAAGTATGACCTTAAGCAGTAAAGAATCGCAAAAATAAATAAAAGCCTTGAGTAACGAAAAAAAAAATTGACCCCCCCGAAACATGCTTAAATAATGCATTTTGAGGACCAAAACAGCTACAAATAGGGATCCCAATTCGCCCACCGTTCCGTGCTCTGAACGAGCTTTCTGGATTAGTAATGTGGGGCCCATTACGTTCTTAGATCAGAAGTTATAGCCATTCTTTCAAGCTGCCCATATTGTTGTCCCAAAGCCGCCTATTGGATTTATGTCTGTCAAAACGTTCTAGAAAGTTATCAGTAGCCGCGTCCACGTCACTATAAAAGGGTAGGAACAAATAGCTGCCAACAAGTTCTCAAAAAAGTAACTTTATTCAATAATTCGAGATTTTATCGAATCATGAAATAATCAGTGGAGTTTCTAACTAGATATCAAACTACAATTCTAATTGATGTCTTCCAAATCAGTAATGGTAAATATCCTAGCTAGAAACATACAAATATGAAATGACGGTAATATTTCAAAAAACACCTAGTATATTGGCCATATCAATAAGAAAGCACCATAATCTAATTGAAATTGTAACTCTAGAAATTTAAATCAATTGAGCAGTAGCTCTTTAGCACACTTGATTTTGCCTTGATTGTCACCCGTGTCATTTTCACTGCACACATTATCAACGTTCTATTGCTACATATGAAAACTATGAGGATGCTCAAGGAAATACAATATAATTTTACATAAGTATGATTTTTCCGAACTAATGACTTGAACAGAAGAACTTTGCACCGGTTCAAGAAATTGGAGAAGCTGTAGAAGTTTCTTGCTTGGAAGGGGAACTACCGGCCGATTTTCCCCAAGGAGTAATTGTTAGAAATGGTACGCATCTAGTCTGTATTTTTACGTGAAATTTAAGTTTCATTGATGTAAGCTTTCAAATCTTAGCTACGTACGATGCATATTTTGCGTCGAAACTGCGATAACATAGGTCAGGATATAGATCTTTGCAGTAGATAGAGTTGCATAGGTATTGAGGTCCCATGCAATATGCGAGTTGTGCACATGGCGGTCCTATATGGAAGATCATTCTTATTCATCTTCTTAACAATTAAAAAATTGATTCGATTTTCATTTGTCAAATGGTTTTATGAAACTTTCTCGATTTCAGGTCCAAATCCTCAATTTGGATGTCTCATATCCACGGCGAGCCCCTTTGGAATAACGAATGAGACATGGGTAGAAGGAGAAGGAATGCTTCATGCATTGTTCTTCAAAAAGACTGGCGATTCAGATTGGACCGTCTCCTACGAGAACAAGTTCGTCGAGTCCCAGACATTCAAGCTTGAAAAGCAAAGAAACAAACCCTCCTTCATCCCTACCATTGAAGGGGATTCATTAGCTATCCTAGCTGCAGTTTCTCTGAATCAGGGAATTTGCACGATGGCTTTTGGCATGCTAGTGCATCTTCGTAATTAGTCTACGATTTGATCAATCCGCCACCTAAATGCTTCAACATGAAGAAGCACCGTTAACCGTTAAAGAAAGGCTGGACAGAGCATTATGCACCATGGAATGGAGAATAGCGTACCCGAATGCTGAAGTTACAGCATTACCAGCCATTGCTTCAGACCATAGTCCTCTTATCTTGTCAACTCTACCTGTTCTATCACGCAAGAGGCATCAGTTTAGATACGAACCATTTTGGGCGGAGGATGATGAATGCAAGAAAATTGTCAAGCGGGCATGGGAGGCGTCTCATATGAAGAACATGGTGGACAAAATATCTAATGAGCGATGCAACTAACGGCCTGGAGCAAAAAACGATTTCCTAATGCCTCCAAACAAATAGAAGGGCTGAAAAATGAGCTGATGTGTCACATGAATAACCCTTCTTTGGAATATGATCACAGCAGAATTCAACGCATAAATAAAGAAATCGATTCGCTATGGCGTCAGGAAGAAATGTTTTGGGGTATCAGATCTCGAGTCAAGTGGCTAAAATGGGGGGATAGCAATACCAAATTTTTTCATGTGTCCACTATACAACGAAGAAACAGGAACCGTATCTCGATGCTATTGAATGCTGAAGGAGATTGGGTGAGAAATTCTGAGAACCTCAAGAATATGACGGTGGATTACTTCAAGAACTTATATACTTCGGTAGGACCGCGAAATTTCCAGCCTATTCTTGACCATATCCCATCATTAGTTAATGCAGCTATGAACACAACACTAACAGAAAAGGTGACTATGGAAGAAGTATATGCAGCTACTCACCAAATGGGTGCTACCAAAGCTCCTGGACCGGATGGTCTAAATGGCCTTTTTTTCCATCAGCACTGGCAAGACATAGGTGGGGATATTTTCAGGGAGGTACAACTCTTCTTTGAGTCTGGAGTCATAAATCCAGCCATCAATAGAACCCGAATTACTCTTATCCCTAAAACCACAAACCCAGAAAGGTTAGAACAATTTCGTCCCATAAGTCTGTGTAACTTTATCTATAAAATCATTTCTAAAATTCTTGCAAATAGACTCAAACCTTTCTTACCAGACATCATTGTTGAGGAGCAGAGTGCTTTTGTCGGGAGTCGGCAAATTCAGGACAACATTCTAATTGTTCAAGAAGTTATTCACCGATTACGAACTCGAGACAAGAGGAAAAATTTCAGGCCATTCTTAAACTTGACATGCAGAAAGCTTATGATAGAATCGAATGGGACTTCCTGCAAGAATGTTTATATAAAATGGGATTTAGTGCTGATTGGGTGAAGTGGGTTATGCAATGCGTTACCACAGTATCATATAGCATCAATCTCAATGGTGAATCTTTACCCTATTTCAAGCCATCTAGAGGTATTCGTTAGGGGGATCCATTATCACCATATCTGTTCATTATTGTAGCTAACATTCTATCTTATATGATGAAGAAAGCAATAGCAGAGGATAATATTCACGGCATCAAGCTAAACCGGACTTGTCCGACACTGTCCCACCTATTATTTGCTGATGATTCTATTTTCTTCCTAGATGGCATAGTACGGGAATGTCAAAACTTGTCAACTGTACTCAATCACTACTGTTACGCATCTGGCCAGGGCATAAACCTCAACAAATCAGGAATGTTTTTCAACAAAGGGTGTCCAAATAGCCTTAGAAGTAATATGGTATCGGTGCTACGGATTCCAGAAATTACAAAAACTGGGAAATATTTAGGAATTCCTTCAGACTGGGGGTCCTCAAAAAAAGGGTCAACTCGAAGTTGGAAAGTTGGAAGGATAACTTACTTTCAAGAGCTGGAAAGGAGATTCTTCTCAAAGCAGTAGTTTAGGCAATACCTCAATATGCTATGTCAATCTTCAGAATCCCAATTTCCATTATAAAAGCAATTGAAAGAAAAATCGCTAACTTCTGGTGGCGAAACTCTAACAAGAATTCTGCTCTACATTGGCGAAAATGGGATACTCTAAAATTACGTAAAGACGAAGGCGGCCTTGGTTTTAAAAACCTACAAGCTTTTAACACGGCTATGTTAGGGAAACAAGCCTGGAGGATTTCTCAGGGTCCGAATACACTCTTAAAACAATTCATGAAAGGCCTTTATTTCCCAAATTGTAACTTTTGGCAAGTAGGAAAAGGCTCTCATCCGTCGTGGGGATGGCAGAGTTTATTGGCTGGAAGAAATGCAATTGCTCCCTGTTGACACCTAAATTTTGACGATTTAGTTTATTTATTTATTGCATAGGAAATTATGGGTTAATTTTATTAATTGCATACCATATAGATTTAGATTTGCATTTATTTTGTTTTTTGCATTTTTTGCATTTTATTGGATTGGTGGCGGATGAGTTCGAATTAGATGGCTCGGGCCCACGAAGCGAAAGCAAAGTTGGCCCAAGCCCGTGTTTGTTTAATAATTAAAAATTATCTCATGGGAATATAATATTTTACAATTTTTCCGAGATATGAATCTTTTTTGGATAGGGTAGATGGGTAAAAAAATATTGTGATTTGGCTTTGAAAGATTTGGATTTAGAGAAAAAATTTTATCTTAATCTCGAATCCTTATCAATAAGGGATGAATTTTGCGGAAAATATTGCGGATGTTGATTCGAGAAAGAATTTGAAAATCCAATTCCTTCCCTATAAAAGGCCATCCGCGTATGAGCGCAAGGGGGGTTTTTTCTTTTGATCAAAAAAGGAGAAAAAGTTGAAAAGTGAGAGAGAAAACGGTGAAAAAAGGCAAGAAAAAAGAAAATAGTGAGCATGAGGAAAGAGAGACGTCCTTCGATTTTTAGGGTATGTAGGAGGAGGAGGTCTTGACTTTTTCCTTCTGCAAATTTGGTGCTGCAGAAAGTACGGAGGGAGCAAGGAGAGACCGGTGAGTGGGACGTGTGCTGCAGAGAGGAGAGAGAACAGAAAGAAAAAAAAAAGGAAAAGAAAGCAGAGTCCCGCTGTGCATCTTCCTCGCGGACTCCTTTCGTCAGCCGCACGCCATTCTGCCCGCGACCGCTGCGCCGCCTCTGCCAGCCCAGCGCTCGACGACGTCTTCACCTGCTACTGCTGCCTCGCCGACACTTCTGCTCGCCCATCTCGACGTGTCTCTGGTCAACCCACAGGAGCCCGCACCGCGACCCGACGCCCCTGCTCGTCAGACGCCATATCGTCGAGTCGCTGCACAACTCCGCCTCGAGTCCGACTCCTCAGCCCGTCCGCCTTGCTAGCGCCCATCTGCCGACGCCGCGCATCCGAGTCATCACCCGCCATCTCCGAGCACCACCGCGACGTGCAGCTCCCTCTGCCGGACCTCGCCGTAGCAACACCTCCGCGAGCACCACCTGCGAGCGCCAGCCCTGTCACCGAGCCGTCGCACGCCTCCTTGGTTCCCGGCGCCCGACAGCAAGCCTCGCTCCACTACCTGCAGCAGCTCGCGCCTCCGCTCGCTGATCCCCTTCTGCCCGCGACCCCAACGCTGCCCCTGCTCAGCCCGCGCTGACCCGCGACGATCAGGTGCCCCTGCAGCTGTTACCGCCTCGCCTTGGCCGCTCGCCAGCCCTTCGTCCGTGACGCCCGGTAGCCACGCTCGACGTCCTCGCGTCGCCGCAGCCGCCCTTGCCGGAGCCCCTGGCCGGACTGATCGACCCTCTCCCCTTGGAGATCCACGGCTGTGTGCGGAAAGGAAGAAGAAAAAAAAAGAAAACACAAAAAAAATCAGATTAGGTAGTTTTTTTTTTATCTTTATTATTTTTAGTTTGTTTTTATTTTTTATTTTATTTGTGTGATTATTCATTGATACATGATTGAGATTCCAACATGAAATAGTCCCTCAAATTAGGAATTGTCAGTCCGATTTTCGCGCCCGAAATCCGACTCGCAATCCCTTATAAAAATCGACAATCGAATCTCAAGCCCGAGATTCGATTCGCGATTTAATTTAAAATTGGTCAACCCGATCTCATGCGCGAGATATGGTTCGTCAATTTTTGGATATCAATCTTATCTTTTGTTTGATTTGCTATCGTCAAGTTGGTTGAGTCGAATCTTATTTTCGTAAAATAAAAAATCAAAAAATCTTAATTAGGATTAGGTTTGTTGTCATCTTGCATATTAAGATTGCAATCTTATTATGAATTTTTAAATAAAAAATCCAAAAAAAACAAAGTGCATTCATTTAGGTTGTTAGTTTTTTTTTTATATTTGAATTGCATGTTAGTTATGTATTAATTTTAATTTCGAGATTAAAGAAAAACACAAAAAATCATTGTGCATATTGGATTAGAATTGCATGTTTCATTTTAGATCATCTTTTTTGGATAAATGACATTTTAGATTTAGATAATGTCTTAGTTTAAATTAGGATTTAATATGACTTAATCCCTAGTTTAAATTAGATAGAATCTTAATCTAGCTAGATCATTTGAAATTTCATAAAATTTGTCTTAGGATAAATTAGTTGCAATTTTTAGGATATATTGCACTTTTAAAATAAAAAATGTCATTTGCATGTCATATAGATTTAAGTTCATGAAATGCATGTCATTTTAGTGATTGTTGTTAGGTTCATTTCTAATTAGAAATTGTCCGTCATTAGATTAGGTCATTTAATGAATGTTGCGTGACATATAGTTTGCATATTAAATTATATGTTGCATGTCATTTTAGTTAAAATAATTTTGTACGTCATTGCATTGCATTGCACGTCATTAGAATTAAGTCATTTTGGTTAATTTAGATTGCATATTTAACAATTGCATGTTTATTAAGAGATCATAAAAATTTTATTCATATGTTTAGGACATGTTGCCATGCCATATCATTTCATATTAGATTAAAAGCATTGCATTGCATATGGACATAGTCTTGTTTAATAAGTGAAAACAGAAAGAAAGAAATTGCGTGTTAATTAGAAACCATATCTAGGATTGTTGATGTGGATTTTAATTTAACGCTGCAGATGCTTTCGTTGCTTTGAGGTAAGTTCTGCATTATTTAATTGCTTTATTGGGTGTTAAATTGTTGGTTTGCGCACCTGCATGAACACTTCACATGTTAGGGAGATAGTTTAAAATCAATCCAAATTGCTTGTCAAACATTTTTTTTTCAAATTAAAAGAAAGGTACCGAAAGGGCGTTAGAGAAATCTAACGTAACCAAGTCCCCGTACCCTTAGTCTTTGGTTCGTAGGAGTAAAGTAAATCTCCCGTTACTTTACTAGGGTTTCTAATCGACCCACCAAAAATAGATTAGTGGCGACTCCTAGTTAAAATTCAATTGCATGTTAACAATTCAAACCTAAGTCGCGAATTGGTATGGGCTTGGGAGAGCCCGAGTTAAGTCTAAGCTTAACAATCCATTAGCCAAACCCTAGGTGGTTCAAACCCGAAAAATTGGTCGCGACAGCTTGGCGA
Source organism: Eucalyptus fibrosa (assembly GCA_017140475.1). NCBI lineage: Eukaryota > Viridiplantae > Streptophyta > Magnoliopsida > Myrtales > Myrtaceae > Eucalyptus > Eucalyptus fibrosa. The sequence continues at coordinate 49,108,970 of CM029507.1, read as the reverse complement.
CTCCGCTGGGGACTTGAGTTAAAACTCTTAGTGGATTTAGGCCAATTTCTTTTTGAAAAAACATTTTTGTTTGGCAGCAAGGATTTCAGGTACGCCCTTAACATTTTAGGTGTTAAATGTTCTTGCAGGATGGGAGGTATAAGGGGAAGTGTTTGCTAACCTTTACCTTGTAGGGAGGTGTAGGAATGTATGGTTTATTTTCACATATGAAGTGTTGCTTGATATAAACTGTTGTGCATGCTTTGCATTTATCACTACACTTTGCACACACAACCTGCCGCCGGACCTGGGCTGCATAGGATCATTTAGGATGGTATTGAGATGGATACCACTCCGACCGCATGCTCGCGGTACGAGTCGCCCATCTTAATCCCGAAGTTTCTTTTATGGTGTTAAGAGTACCCACCTCGGTCCGCATGCCCGCGACCCGGGTCGGCTCTTTGACCAAGCTGGATTCATGAGGACCCGACATAGTCCACAAGCCCGTGGTTAGTCTGATCATCCTTGTGGCTTCACTTTGCTAAGCCTGTCTAGAGTAGAAATCGAGCCTCACATCTCATGTGCATGTCTGTGTGGTTGCCATTTATTTGGTGAAGTAAGTCTTCTATCCTTATACTATGCAATTTACTTAGTTTGTCATATTTTTGGTCGGTCCATGACAATTTAGGTCAATCATTGATTTAATTCATTTGTCAATTATGAATGAAATGAGGAAATTGCCATGCAATGAATCATTTGAAAAATTGGAAATTTGTTTTCAATTCATGTCTTGGCTCTTCTTAGTTCATGTTTAGGAAATTTCGTCCTTACTCGGGGCATCCCATGTCTTTGTTTTCTTAATCCATTTTTAGGAAATCATTTTCATGTGTGAACTTTTCTTGACTAAAATAGATTGTTGTCATGGATTGGTTCTCTATTTACACCTCGTGCTTACATATTTCTGTTTATTTGGATTAGGTGATAACGGATCCTTCACGCTCTCCCATCATCACGCGATTAAGAGCTAGAATGGCTGATCAAGCTGAAATGCGTGATCGTATGTCCGCTGTGGAGACTCAACTCCAACAAGTGCTTGCCTCTATACAGCTTGTGACGGATCAACTCCAATTTCTCCAAGCAAATCCAACGGCTGCACCCGCTCTTCCTGAAGTAGTTATCCCGAAGCAAGCGAATAAGGTTCAAACAATTGACGACGACATGCCCGGGCTAGAAGATGACTCGGTCCTTGTTGGAAAGACCAAGCCTAACAGCGTTCCTAAGACAAATCAAGATGAGCGCGTTGCAAAGCTAGAAGAGAAAGTGAAGCAATTGCAAGGATCACAAAGCTCACTCCCGTTCGACTTGTTTGTGTATGAAAAGGTCAAGATGCCAAAGAAGTTCAAAATGCCGGAGTTCGAGAAGTACGATGGTACTTCCTGCCCGAAAGCTCATTTGTAGATGTACCACGTACGCATGGCCCAATATGTCAAGAATGAGCCTCTCATGATTCAATCGTTCCATGCTAGTCTGACTGGGCCTGCACTGAACTGGTATATAATGAAGAATGTAAACCTGCTTGACACCTGGAATGAAGTGACTGATGCATTCCTCAAGCAATATAAGTTCAACATGGATATTGCACCTTCTCGAGAGGATCTTGAGCGGATGGAGAAGAAGAAGAGTGAGTCATTCAAGGAGTATGCTGTGAGGTGGAGAAATCTGGTCGCTCAAGTCACTCCGGAGCTTGCTGACAAGGAGCTAATGAAGTTGTTCGTCAAGATTCTCCCATTTGAGTTTCGCAACTGAATGGCTAGCACGTACGTTGAGAACTTCAACCAACTTATCCCAGTGGGTGAACAGATTGAAGTTGAGCTAAGAGATGGATGGTTCAATGAACCAACCAATCAAGGCAAAAGGTTCACCATGAAGAAAGACAAAGAACCAAGCACGGAAGTCAATGTCACATATGCACAATCTAGCAAGCCTCCAGTTGTTCATGTCCCTAAGAATCAACAAGGGGAAGGCCGGCCGTTTGCCCCTTGACAATTTGTTAAGAGGCAGTTCACTCCTCTTCCTAGCCCTCTATCCTAGGTCTTGAAGGTCCTACAAAAGAAGGGGTTGCTGTCTTACAAGCCGAAGTGACCCAATGCTGAAAAATTTTCCTACTATGATCCCTCCAAGAAATGCAAGTACCATATGAGGGAAGTAGGACATTCGATTGATGAATGCATGACTTTGAAGCATAAGGTCCAAAACTTACTGGATACCAAGGCATTTGCCTTCAGTACTGCTCAACCGAATGTCAAAAAGAATCCTCTACCTGAGCATGAGGATAGGGTGAATGCCATTGATGAAGGACCTTTGGAAGAAATGGGCCCTGGCCCACAAGAGTAACTTATTACTTTTGCACATTCCCCTGCGCGGGAATTTTTGTCGCTTTCTAGGAATTTTATCGCATTTTAGGAGTTATTATCGCTGTCTAGCGATTGTTTTTCACTTTCTTTTTAGGACTTGAATTCGCATTTTCCATTCAATAAATGTAATTAATTGATGAATATCAATGAAATTACAATTTTATTTCCAATTTTGAGGACATGATGGAGTATACCAAACCAGTCCAATGACGATATCCAACCATGAAAAAGAAAAATATCATCCACGGAGAAATCCTGAGGGCTGGACTCTTTCATGTTTCTTCCCAAAAACTTTTTCCAAAACAAGAGCATTTCACTGTTAAAAAAAAAAAATTCCCAAAACTTGTAGTAGATTAAACCTGTTTGTTTATTTGACTCATTTGCTTCTTGTCTCAGAGCATAATTCTATAACTTGTTATGACAAGGGACATCTGAGAATAGCGTATCAAGTTTCAATGATCATAAACTTGACTTGTGATCAACAGGTTTAAAGCGCACTTGCAATGAAAAAGATTTGGGGCAAGTAAAAGAGAACCATCATTCTCTGGTAGAAGATCCTAGGGGCAAGTTCGCTCCAAATTACAGCCTATATGTGGTAAGGAAGGTACTTCCAGGAGGTGCCATCCTAGCAGAAATGGATTGTCGTGAGTTTTCAAATCCAGTAAATTCTAATGCTTTCAAGAAGTATTACTTATGATAGAATTTGCCATGTCATGTTTTGAATTGCAAACATTTTATGATGAATAAATTGCCTCATTGAGTTGCAAATTCAATTGTTCAAATTTGTTGCAAATCTTGCATTTTTCTTCCTTGATGAATTGTGTGAGATGGATTGAATGTGTGAAATGGGATACTTTGGAATGATGAAAGGCAAACCCTATTCCATACACTGTTTCATACACTAACCCCTAGTGAGTTGTGTGGAAAAATTTCATGCCTATGAGGAAAATGGTGATCTCGCAAAGGGTACGTCAACCAAGGTGATGAGAGGCAGTTTCTTCTGCTACCCAAAACACTACATGTATATCCATTGTTCAGCCCTTTGAGCCCACACACATGAAAATCTTTTTAAATTATCCCTATCAAGGATCGTCCTATACTAGGACAAGATTTGAAATGAATGATAGGAATTTCTTTACTCACACTTGCATCAATCTTCAAGTATTGTTTTCGCAGTGTAACTTGTACGATAATTTAAAGTGCCTTAGGACGATGAAGAGCAGTTCTTTCTCTATCCTATACACTTTATCTTTGCATACCCCATTGAGTCTATGAATTCATTCCACATTAAACCCAGTTGGTGATCATCCCCCACACTGGGGCAAGGTAAGAAAAAACAAACCATTCAAGTAGCATGGTTTAGACAAAAGATGAAAGGCTATGCAAGTCCAAAGAAAGTAAGTGCAAAAAAAAATATGGGGCATGAAAAAGCAGTGTGCCTGGTAAAAGCAAGGCCAATGCCCAAAGAAAAAATCAAACACTTGATGAAGTGAGTCGTATCTTCAACAAGGTGATACCCAAAAAAAAAAAAAAAAGCAGCAGTAAATGTTGAGATGTTGCAATCAGTGGAGTTGTGATGTGAAAAAAAAATCTTCGACGATGGGCAGGAAAATTGTTGGAAATGTCAAGATGATCACCAACTCTGACCCCCTAAACACTTTTTGGGCCTAATCATCCTTTCGTTTCTCAACCCATGAACTTAGCTTACGTTACGTCCCTCACAAAGTCTCTTCAGATTATGGCACTTGAATTAACGTAAAAGTTCATATGTTTGGAAGTATTGCTTGAAGAAGTGCGAGTAAGATAATTTCTGCTTCATTTTTCATGTTTCTTGGCTTGTAAACCCCAAGATAATTGCGGAATATCACTTATTTTTTCAAAAGCCTCGACTCAAAGAGTCTCCTTTGTTAAACCGTTGACCAAGCCTATATTACGATCCATGTTAAAGACCTCTCAGATTGGTAAGGTCGTACCACTTGCGAGATTGCTTGAACCCTTGTTTGGCATGATGATGGAAAGATAGAGTGATTGTCAAAAATCCTGCATCAAAGGTCAGGATAAAACAACCCATTTTAATGAGGATGAGTGAAATGTCCTTTCAGACCAAGAGATCCCCCATTTGGCACATCCATGACACTCATGTGTTCAGATTGGAACATTCTTTGTGAAATCATTCCCAATGGAAATTAGGTGATGCAGGCTTGATATAAATCATAGTGCATGAATCTCCCTTAAATTGATGCATGTTTGTGATCACAAATGCATATTGCTTCTCCTATGATCATGCTTTGCAGAAGACATTTCCCCCAGGAACAAAGATGATACCAGGTAAGTATATCTATATCCATACCTTAAATACTTGTCATTATGTAGATATTCCCTTTTGAAAACACCGACACTCGATCGAGCTATCCCCCAAAGATTTTTCTCCAGATTCAATCTGATTAAGGCGACCGAAGAAAGGTTCGGGTTCTGGTCAGATAATCTTTATTGCCCTACTAGGCGACCGTAGAAAGGTACAGGTCCTAGGAAAGTAGTCTCTTCGTTACTATTTTGGGCGATCGTAGAAAGGTACAAGTCCTGAACATGTAACAGCAACTATCTTGAATCACTCTACTCTCCTTGAAGGTAAGATATTCCAGGTAGGTTCCTTTACCATTTGCATACAAATTGCATTTCAAAATTTCGACATCTGAGTCTGGATCTGGATGTCTCAATTCTCTTCGTTAAAACATTTCACTCTGGATGTGAATGTTTGTCAATCCTTCTCATTATACCTTAGTCTGGATCTAGGTATTTTGAGTTTTTTTCAAAAATCTTGACCTCTTAGTCTGGATCTGGATGTCTCAATTTTTTTTGTAGAACATTTCACTTTGGATGTGAATGTTCTTCGATCTTTCTCGTTATACCTTAGTCTGGATCTAGGTATTTCGAGCTTCCAAAATCATGACATCTATGTCTGGACCCGGATGTCTTGATTATTTTTTCTGTTGAACATTTCACTTTGGATGTGAATGTTTTTCGATCTTTCTCGTTATACCTTAGTCTGGATCTAGGTATTTCGAGCTTCCAAAATCATGACATCTCAGTCTGGACCCGGATGTCTTGATTATTTTCGTTAGAGCATTTCACTCTGGATGTGAATGTTCTTCGATCTTTCTTGTTATACCTTAGTCTGGATCTAGGTATTTCGAGTCCCAAATTCTTGACATCTCAGTTTGGGCCCGGATGTCTTAATTATTTTCATGCAAACATTTCACTCTGGATGTGAATGTTTTTCAATTATTCTCAAATGCCTAGTCTGGATCTAGGTATTTCGATTTCCAAAATTTCGACATCTCAGTCTGGATCTGGATGTCCTAATTATTTTCGTCTAAATATTTCACTTTTGATGTGAATGTTTTTTCGACATTTTTCGTTATACCTTAGTCTGGATCTAGGTATTTCGAATTCAAAACTCTTGACATCTTAGTCTGGATCTGGATGTCTTAATTCTTTTCGTTGAACATTTCACTATGGATGTGAATGTTTTTCGATCCTTCTTGTTATACCTTAGTTTGGATCTAGGTATTTCGAGTTCAAAAATTTTGACATCTCAGTCTGGATCTGGATGTCTCAACTCAATTCTTTGAACATTTCACTTTGGATGTGAATGTTCTTCTCAATCTCACTGTCTCAATCTATTACCTGGTACACTCTTCAAGGAACCTGAGTGAGAGTTGGGTACTTGTGGAGTAAACAAAGATTTATCATGTACCTCAAGATGCTCTACCGCACTGACTGGTAAGTAATTTGTAGGTACGCTCTTTCCTTTCACATCATACATTTGCATTAGCTTTCATGCATCATATATATTGCATTTTAAAATGGAATTCATTTTCCAACAACAAAAAAAATCATTCATGGCATGTGTATGGTCAAAATTTATGTTTCAATTTGTTTTTGAATGCAATCTCTACGAGCCCACCTTCAAAGAGGGGCAGCTGTTGACACCTAAATTTTGACGATTTAGTTTATTTATTTATTGCATAGGAAATTATGGGTTAATTTTATTAATTGCATAGCATATAGATTTAGATTTGCATTTATTTTGTTTTTTTGCATTTTTTGCATTTTATTGGATTGGTGGCGGATGAGTTCGAATTAGATGGATCGGGCCCACGAAAGCGAACAAGTTGGCCCAAGCCCGTGTTTGTTTAATAATTAAAAATTATCTCATGGGAATATAATATTTTACAATTTTTCCGAGATATGAATTTTTTGGATAGGGTAGATGGGTAAAAAAATATTGTGATTTGGCTTTGAAAGATTTGGATTTAGAGAAAAAATTTTATCTTAATCTCGAATCCTTATCAATAAGGGATGAATTTTGCGGAAAATATTGCGGATGTTGATTCGAGAAAGAATTTGAAAATCCAATTCCTTCCCTATAAAAGGCCATCCGCGTATGAGCGCAAGGGGGGTTTTTTTATTTTGATCAAAAAAGGAGAAAAAGTTGAAAAGTGAGAGAGAGAAAACGGTGAAAAAAGGCAAGAAAAAAGAAAATAGTGAGCACGAGGAAAGAGAGACGTCCTTCGATTTTTAGGGTATGTAGGAGGAGGAGGTCTTGACTTTTTCCTTCTACAAATTTGGTGCTGCAGAAAGTACGAAGGGAGCAGGGAGAGACCGGTGAGTGAGACGTGTGCTGCAGAGAGGAGAGAGAACAGAAAGAAAAAAAGAGGAAAAGAAAGCAGAGTCCCGCTGTGCATCTTCCTCGCGGACTCCTTCCGTCAGCCGCACGCCGTTCTGTCTGCGACCGCTGCGCCGCCTCTGCCAGCCCAGCGCTCGACGACGTCTTCACCTGCTACTGTTGCCTCGCCGACACTTCTGCTCGCCCATCTCGACGTGTCTCCGGTCAACCCACAGGAGCCCGCACCGCGACCCGACGCCCCTGCTCGTCAGACGCCATATCGTCGAGCCGCTGCACAACTCCGCCTAGAGTCCGACTCCTCAGCCCGTCCGCCTTGCTAGCGCCCATCTGCCGACGCCGCGCATCCGAGTCATCACCCGCCATCTCCGAGCACCACCGCGACGTGCAGCTCCCTCTGCCGGACCTCGCTGTAGCAACACCTCCGCGAGCACCACCTGCGAGCGCCAGCCCTGTCACCGAGCCGTTGCACGCCTCCTTGGTTCCCGGCGCCCGACAGCAAGCCTCGCTCCACTACCTGCAGCAGCTCGCGCCTCCGCCCGCTGATCCCCTTTTGCCCGCGACCCCAACGCTGCCCCTGCTCAGCCCGCGCTGACCCGCGACGATCATGTGCCCCTGCAGCTGCTACCGCCTCGCCTTGGCCGCTCGCCAGCCCTTCGTCCGTGATGCCCAGTAGCCGCGCTCCACGTCCTCGCGTCGCCTGCAGCCGCCCTTGCCGGAGCCCCTGGCCGGACTGATCGACCCTCTCCCCTTGGAGATCCACGGCGTGTGCGGAAAGGAAGAAGAAAAAAAAGAAAAGAAAAAAAAAATCAGATTAGGTAGTTTTTTTTTTTATCTTTATTATTTTTAGTTTGTTTTTAATTTTTTATTTTATTTGTGTGATTATTCATTGATCCATGATTGAGATTCCAACATGAAATAGTCCCTCAAATTAGGAATTGTCAGTCCGATTTTCGCGCCCGAAATCCGACTCGCAATCCCTTATAAAAATCGACAATCCAATCTTAAGCCCGAGATTCGATTCGCGATTTAATTTAAAATTGGTCAACCCGATCTCATGCGCGAGATATGGTTCGTCAATTTTTGGATATCAATCTTATCTTTTGTTTGATTTGCTATCGTCAAGTTGGTTGAGTCGAATCTTATTTTCGTAAAATAAAAAATCAAAAAATCTTAATTAGGATTAGGTTTGTTGTCATCTTGCATATTAAGATTGCAATCTTATTACGAATTTTTAAATAAAAAATCCAAAAAAAACAAAGTGCATTCATTTAGGTTGTTAGTTTTTTTTTTTATTTGAATTGCATGTTAGTTATGTATTAATTTTAATTTGGAGATTAAAGAAAAACACAAAAAATCATTGTGCATATTGGATTAGAATTGCATGTTTCATTTTAGATCATCTTTTTTGGATAAATGACATTTTAGATTTAGATAATGTCTTAGTTTAAATTAGGATTTAATATGACTTAATCCCTAGTTTAAATTAGATAGAATCTTAATCTAGCTAGATCATTTGAAATTTCATAAAATTTGTCTTAGGATAAATTAGTTGCAATTTTTAGGATATATTGCACTTTTAAAATAAAAAATGTCATTTGCATGTCATATAGATTTAAGTTCATGAAATGCATGTCATTTTAGTGATTGTTGTTAGGTTCATTTCTAATTAGAAATTGTCCGTCATTAGATTAGGTCATTTAATGAATGTTGCGTGACATATAGTTTGCATATTAAATTATATGTTGCATGTCATTTTAGTTAAAATAATTTTGTACGTCATTGCATTGCATTGCACGTCATTAGAATTAAGTCATTTTGGTTAATTTAGATTGCATATTTAACAATTGCATGTTTATTAAGAGATCATAAAAATTTTATTCATATGTTTAGGACATGTTGCCATGCCATATCATTTCATATTAGATTAAAAGCATTGCATTGCATATGGACATAGTCTTGTTTAATAAGTGAAAACAGAAAGAAAGAAATTGCGTGTTAATTAGAAACCATATCTAGGATTGTTGATGTGGATTTTAATTTAACGCTGCAGATGCTTTCGTTGCTTTGAGGTAAGTTCTGCATTATTTAATTGCTTTATTGGGTGTTAAATTGGTGGTTTGCGCACCTGCATGAACACTTCACATGTTAGGGAGATAGTTTAAAATCAATCCAAATTGCTTGTCAAACATTTTTTTTCAAATTAAAAGAAAGGTACCGAAAGGGCGTTAGAGAAATCTAACGTAACCAAGTCCCCGTACCCTTAGTCTTTGGTTCGTAGGAGTAAAGTAAATCTCCCGTTACTTTACTAGGGTTTCTAATTGATCCACCAAAAATAGATTAGTGGCGACTCCTAGTTAAAATTCAATTGCATGTTAACAATTCAAACCTAAGTCGCGAATTGGTATGGGCTTGGGAGAGCCCGAGTTAAGTCTAAGCTTAACAATCCATTAGCCAAACCCTAGGTGGTTCAAACCCGAAAAATTGGTCACGACACTCCCCAAATTAGATGGGCTGTGGGAAATGGACAGAAAATCTCCATTAGAGAGGATAAGTGGCTGAAATTAGGAAGGATTGGAGGAAGGGCGAGCCTAAATGAACCGACCAAAGTTGCTGATTTGATTGATTTTGATGCTGGAATTTGGAAGGAAGACCTACTGCTGTCCTTATTTGATGAACCCCTAGCAACAACAATTAAGGAAACACCCTTCGGACTCCCAACTACCGAAGACAAGTTGGTTTGGGCTCATAATAAATCAGGAACCTATACAGTAAAGAGTGGCTACTTCTCAAACAGGAAACCAGCCATTCCTAGTGAATCTATACCATCAACGTCACACCAATTCGACCCACTCATCTGGAAGCTTATTTGGAAATCTGTGGTACAACCAAAAATTAAATTCTTTCTATGGAGTGCGTGTCAGAATGCGCTTCCTACCTTGGATAATCTTTATAGGAGAAAGATGGTACCTGAACCGCTATGCCCAATATGCAAGTTGGAGCCTGAGACGATTGAACACACCTTACTTCTCTATCCCTGGACGACCCAAGTTTGGAACAACCCAACCCTGCAAACATTTATAGATCGAGTTGGCTTAACAAGATTTGATGATTGGTTGTCTCAATCTTTTGTGAGGCAAGGTGATTCAAATAAGTTTGAAATGGTTGCCACAGTTCTTTGGTGCATATGGAAGGATCGCAACCAATTCATCTTTAACCATCAAACCTTAAACCCGCACCGAACCTTATTCAAAGCCACCACATCAAATGATTGTTTCTCTGCTTGGAATAGAAAAGCCCCAAAAAAGAATCAACGCCGAGGAGAATATGAAAAATGGCATCCTCCACCATCTGGAACTCTTATAGTTAATATAGATGCTTCATTTGAAATCATTGGTGATACCAACCTGTCGCCGGAGTCAAGAAGTCCAGCCTCGACACAATACGTACCTGTTGGAACAGAGTTACAAGTTCGGATCAGCCCAATCCTCATCGAACTGTTAACCCTGCAGGAGCACCCACCACGTTACTGCCAGTGCTATACAATGCAGGGAATGTGGAAGATGGTCATCTTAACCTGACCCGAGGAATCATTGACGCTGAACACGTTGACTTTGCAACCGAAGATCATTACCGCGAGCTTTCCTCATCTGCAATCAAAGAACAACAGCCCAGATTCCCAGCACCATTGCATTGTAAAAAACCAGTCAAATATGCTAGCTATAGCATGCATTCTGCTTCGGATCAAAGAGAAAGAAGGTCCCCTGCCTCTGCAAATGACGAACCAACACTCAGATTTACCGAATCTGTCAACCCAGGAACACAGCAGCAGCTCAGAGTGAATGTAGACACTCAGCGAAGCTCGCATTGCGACCCGGAAGGAAGGGGTAAAGAAATGATGCCCCAATATACCTGTGCTATCGAAGATTGCCCGCGTCCCACACCAGATCTAACCAGTCGCTCCCCCCTGACCAGCGGAACCATCACCGACGAGGATTTCGCCCCAGTAACTGATGAACAACCTCTCAAAGTTACTGAATCAGCACATCTAACACCTCAGCAGCTCGGAAGACCCACGAATGACGTTCACCATAGCAAGCATTGCGGTTCAGAAGCAACAGATCACCTTCCTCTGACTCTCAGCACCGGTAACATCGAAACTACGCTTGCTGCCTCTGAAACCGAAGAAGGATACCTCAGATCTACCAGATCTGATTACCCACCACAGCAACCACATCACAGTAGCATCGCCGATGCTCACCATGGAAGGCAGTATGAATCGGAAGAGAGAGAAGAAAGTATGAACAACCCACGCACCTGTGCTGTTGAGCCAAGCCAAGCCCTTCATCCCGGATCTCATCCTTCCCATCGAGCTGCAAGATCTTTATCTCCGGCATTGGGCCACGCCCCATCCAGAGAAACAACGGCAGTCGTCTTCGACTCTTTGCAGACCAGATCTGCTCCTTTTGGCCCTCAACATCCAAGATCAAGACCTCGGGCTGCTATTGCTTGTGTCTGCAGAGATTCTTTTAGGAGGATTCGAGATGGATTTGCAAAGCATATTGAGGTAAGTTCGGCTGAGCAAGCGGAGGCCGTCGCTTTGGTTGCAACCCTAGATTTTATCTCTTCAACCCTAATCCCAAATTCCCCGGAAAAAGAATTTCTTCTTTTATCTGATTGTCGGCTGCTTGTGGACAGTGTACTGTCATCTTCTAGTTTAAATTGGTTAGTGCAATCACTTGTGGACCGGGCCAAGCACAAATTGGAGTCTATTTCAGGTCTTTCTTTGGCACACTATCGTAGGAATTCTAATCGGGTTGCTGACTGGGTTGCAAAAGCTCGGCGTTTTGATTTTCTTCCTAACAACTGGGTGTCTAGTCCCCCCTCTGCTCTTTTGGATCTTCTTTGTACTGATGCTCTTGTTGTATTACTTTTGCCTAGCATCTAATAATATCAGCTTTGTTTCTCGTTAAAAAAGAAAAAAGAAAAGAAGAAGCACCGTTAACTGCCTGACTCTTTTTGTTACTTCTAAGATTTTCTGCCACGTGGGTCCCACTCCAACTGAAAAGGAACCCGCCAACATTCTATGCAAAGCATATGCAATATGAGATATAAGAACCTTTTGTTAAGGGAACCAGAGTGCCTAAAGAGCTGCAAATTAAAATTCGGTGCTTTCACAGATTAGACTCAATGCTGATACCAAGTTCATATGCAACACAAGTGTGTTCGAGCACTCAGGGAAGCTGTATGCAACAGCCGATAATTACTTGCCTCATGAGATCGACTCAAGAACCTTAGAAACATAGGGCGAGTGGGACTTCAAAGGGGATTGGGATCGATCTTGCACTAGCCATCCGAAGGTTCCTATACTATATTAATGTTTTACCTGAGTGTGTTATTAAAGCTTTCGTGTTTACGGTACTGATGGATCTTCTTGAGGTTTGTTTGCAAAAACTATGCTTCTCAAACAGAAAGCTCCGGGGAGTGACGAACTTGTGATAATGGGGATTGATGTCAAGAAACCTTTCCTTCTTGTAGGAGTGGTATCCGGTAATATTTCTTCTCTTCTTATTCACTTGGAAGCGGTAAAACAATTGGTATTGCATGTATGTTTGAAGAAGCTACACTTGATTTACGCTAGGCCAATTAAATTTGTTAAATGATAAGAAAAGTTGCTAAATTACTAAAGACCAAATGACTGTCAGTATATAATTTAAATGAAAGTTGGTAACTCAAAACTAGTTGATAACTAAATCGGGGAAGAATTGATAAGTCCCTCAAATAAAGGTTGGTATTTTTATACAATAGTTGGTAAATTTAAGGCATTGATAAGAACAATAGGAACATCTGAGTTTTCGATTGTATCTTTAATTGCTCGGGGGATGAATCAACCTAGCTATAGCTAAATCTTGACTGAAAATTAGAAGCTCCTAATTGTTCCTAATTTGACCTGTTTTCAGCCGATGGAAAGGAGCTTCGTCACAAGGTGGATGCCAAATTAGACAAAAGTGTCCTCAACCACGACATTGGGGTCACAGAGAGGTTTTAGCATTTTCTTTACCAACCTTCAAAATATATGGCGACATATGAGTGCATGTCCGATATACACAAGTTTTTTCCCCTTAGTATCATCATCATCATCATCATCATCATCATCATCATCATCATTATTACAAAAATTTGGAGATTAACTCATATTTTCTTCATTCAGGTACAATCTCATAGTGGATCATCCTGTTGTATTGGACACCCAGAGACTGGCCAAGGGAGGGCCGTGACTATACATCTCAATCAAAAAATAATGTCCCCAAACCATAAATAGTTCATGGTAAGAGCAACTAGTTCCTGAAATTTGTGTCCTTATTTTCGCCGAATAGATTGCTGAAGTATGATAAAGAAGGAACGACGAGGTTTGGAGTAATGCCGCGATACAGTGATGCCAATTCTATCCGCTGGTTTGAAGTAGAGACATGCTGCGCATTTCACCTCCTCAATACATTTGAGGAGGGAGATGAGGTACTAAATGCCTTCACATCATAACAGTAAAGAATCCTTCTTTTTCTTTTTTTCTTTTTCTTTTTGGCCTTTTCTTTGCAATTATGAATGAATGACGATCATGGGTGATTTATCACTTGGACTTATGAGCAGAATCCTTCGTTTTCTTTATTTCTCACCAATTAATTGGGAAATACAGGTTGTGGTAAGGGGCTGTAGGGCCATGGCGTCCATATTGCCAGGTCCAGATTGGGGTGTGAACAAGTTTGATTGGTTCTCAAGAGGATACAAATTACCTCCGAAAAATAGAGGAAATGGAAGTGAAAAGAAGAAGGAGGTTTTCTTTTTCATTGTGTGAATGAGTGGAGATTGAGCATGAAAACTGGAGATATCAGCGAGAGAAATCTCAGTGGCACTCACTTCTCCATGGATTTTCCATTCATCAATGTGAATTTCATAGGTTTGAAGAACAAGTTTGGCTTCACTCAAGTCGTCGATTCACCAGCAAGTTCTAGCTGCGGTAACGACGAATAATGGATTTATCCAGTGAAATCGCTAGCTTTTATGATAAATACTGCGTGCAATACGTATTATTCTTACTAATTTTTCATCCTTTTGAATCTCAGGGCTGCCTAAGTTTGGAAGTCTGGCCAAATTATACTTTGATGAACCACAGGTTGAGCAATTCATGGTACGAACAGTTACATCCCTCTAATTTCAATGAATCACTCTTGTTGTTGTCGAATCATCCTATATTCGTCACGTAATTATTTTAGACATATGCTAGAATAAGCTGACGATGAGACTAATTTATTTCATCTACTGAGTGCGCAAGAAAAGATCTATAAGTTATTGTGTTGATGTACATATGATTTGTTTTGTAGTGTCTTTATATTAATGTGAGAAGGATAAAAGAATGAGTCTACTGTTCCTAAAAAAATGATCGGTCAATAGATGTACCCGTAACTTATTAGTAAGTTACCAACACTTTATGAGATTATTAACTCTTGATAGTTTATAAGTGACTAGCTTTTCTTATCTTTTACCAAATTTTATTTGTCTTTCTTATCAATGCTTTAAATGTACCTACTCTCATATAACTTTATGAATCTTTATTTGAGTGATTTCCAACCTTTTTTAGATTGATAACCTTGATAAAGAATTAGTAAATATATGTGACATTCTGATTTTCAGGTCCTGATTTCGATAAGATAAGTTGGGCTTTTCCTCGACACAATTATAGTGTTTTTCTCGAAGTTGGCCACTCACGAGATAACTACACCATCTAGGGAAGTCATTAAGAGATTTTAAGGCAAATAAACTTAAGAATTCAACCAATAATCGACTTCTCGATCGTGCTCATCTTTAAAGGCCATTACAGCATAGTATAAAACCGATTTGAGATCAGATATAGATCGGTTTGATTGAGATGTGTGGCCAATCGTGGGTGACTCCACTAAATTGGAAAATTCTTGTCGACCGATACTAGTTTGATTTTATCGTCGTTTTGGTACCCTATGTCCGTATTTGAATCCTCGAATTCTTCATGACAATCGAGAGTCGCCAATGAGTCAAATGGGTTTATTGTGGTTCGAAGAAAATCAACCACAGGTCATTTGCTCTAAAAAAGTTCCGAAAACTACTCGGTAGCCTAAGTCACGCTAAAAATGTGTCGGAGTGAAATTAACCGCCGATTCGAGTGCGATTTCAGAAATTGGAAGCCTTGTCATATCACAGGTCATTTTAAAAACGTCGATTCAGTTTTATAAGATTTTTCAGAGATCCTAAGATTTTTACGGAAAATGGATTCGGACACCGTAAAAAAATAACGGAAATTCGAATTTGCCAAGTTGAAGGGATTTTCGACTTGCAAACCCAGCTACTTGGCGAATGGGAATTGTAGAAATTATGTGGGCTTTTTCTACATCAAAATAAGACATCAAATTTGGGAATTCGTTGAGGAAATTGAAGACCAAAATGAGTAAATTCGGAATTAGAAAAAAGGGCAGCATTTTTGGGCATCGAAATGAGATTATTTGTAAAGATAATACAAGAAAGTATATTTGACAACTTGGATAAGCTTGAAGGGTTTACGGGGACCAAACAATCAATGAAGGGATAGAATTGGTGGGCTCCCTCCTTCGGCAACTTCTCCATCAAGCAAGACCAGCCGCCTCTACCCCCCTTCGTGCGACGCCCTCCACTTCTACTTCACTTTCATTTTCATTTTCATTTTCCTCGGCATCTCTTCATCTCTCTCTGTGTTCATTTTCCCTCGCGCCATCACTCACGCTCTCTGCCCCTCTCTTCCACTCATCCTCCCTCTTGCGGCCACATAAGCCCTCAAACCGAAGCCTTTTGTTGACCACAACACTTCGATTTCCTTGTGGCTTTGCTTCAGCAAGCCAGTAGCTGCTTCTCCTAGCTTTGCCACATTTAGCCATCAGCGGAGTCACCCGAAGCTCTCTCTCTCTCTCTCTCTCTCTCTCCGCTCAACCCACATCCCACTGCATCCATCGAGCTGCCACGTTCGGTCAACCATCTTCAAGGGAGACCAAGCAATCCTCCATCGAAGCCATCCCTCGAAGCCATCCCACGAATCCTCTCCTCCTATGCTTCGTTTCCCTACCGCGTACCATCATCCCTCACGCCCATGAGCTTCAAGCAACCCATTAAAGACTCCAACAAAGCAGCTGTCCATGAAGACCGAAACACCCCTAATCGACAGTTGCAACCCATGCGTCCCCAACATCTCCTTCGTTTGCTGCTCCTTCGTCCAGCATCGATCAACCAAAGTAGCACCTCCAGTGAATTCGGCCCAGCACGTTCGTGCGTCTTCAGCCCACACGATTTCAGCCTAGATTTCGGTCCATCTCAGCTTGAGTGAGCCTAGTAGTTGGGCTATTGGAAGCCCACGAAATTTGGAGTAGTCCAGCCCAGTGAAGAAATTTACTCAACCCATTAAATAAGTCCAACAGCCTAAGTCTTGGCCCAGCAGCAAGCCCACGCCTTTTAGAAGCCCAGCAGAATCAAAAGCCCGAGATTTTGAGGCCCAAGCCCGCGAAGTCAGCCCACTTCAGGCCCATTCCAATTCAAAAGCAAATCTCAGATTGGATTGAGATTTGTTGGGCCCGTTTTAGGTCCGGCCCAAGTCCGCCGATGTTGCCAAAAATTCAGATTTCGGCTGCTGTTGCGCCGTCGTCGCGGTGAACCGGTTTCCGCAATTAACCGATGAGTTTATACTCTAAACTTTGCTTAGTAGGCTAATGACGTTTAAGGGGTGAGACGATGCCTAGCAATGCCAGAAGATCGCCGAACAGAGAGTAGGCCGTGCTATATGCCGAAATCAAAACTAGGAATGCATGATTAATTGAGTGTGGCGTTTTAGTTATTGGAGCTTATTCGTTGCTCATGCTCACATTTGTCTATGAGATAAATTATACTAACCTGCAGGGTGGATCTGACGCCAAGGTAAGGCTTTGTGATTGTATGATTGCATGATTAGGACACTTCTAGGTGTATTTCCCTCTTAATTGGGGTTTTGAACTTACACTGGCTGAGATTATATCTAACCCCATTGTGGGACATCATTTTTAGGGTCGTTGAGTGGAGGACCTGGAGCTGAGAGGAGGTGATCAGAAGTGTAGGTTATGTGACATCCAGATTTTTGGGTTCTAATTTCGACTGGATAAATATGGCCGTTTTCGTTCAATTGAAGCCAGGGATTGTGAAATTGGGATGCAAGTGGGCTACATTGGTAAGGAAAAATATCAATTGGAATGATGAGGTATTGAATAAATTAATGGGGGTCAATTTGATTTAATTCAAGAGGAATTAAGGCCCAATTGGAAAGAAA
This sequence comes from Eucalyptus fibrosa, assembly GCA_017140475.1. Taxonomy (NCBI): domain Eukaryota; kingdom Viridiplantae; phylum Streptophyta; class Magnoliopsida; order Myrtales; family Myrtaceae; genus Eucalyptus; species Eucalyptus fibrosa. The sequence continues at coordinate 49,091,539 of CM029507.1, read as the reverse complement.
ACCTAGCAAAATTCGTATGCCACCTCTACCCCCATATTTTGGCCTACCTAAATGCTTCTAGAAGGGGCAAATTTGTCTTTGAATTGTGAGTGGAGGGCAGCTCATGGTGGCCCACGTGCGGATGACAAAAGAGAGAGAGAGAGAGAGAGAGAGTGAGAGAGGAAAAAGGGGAAACCAGTTCCCCCTTTTCTTCCTCGTCGCTGTCTCTCTCCCCTGCATCTCCATCTTCTTCCCCTTTCTTTGGGGTTTCTTCTTCAGCAACAACCGAAGAAGCCGAAGCAGCAGTAGCATCTTCGCCAGTCGTCGCCTCTCGTCGTCATCGTTGCTCGCCCGCAAGCACCCGAGCTGCTTGCGCACCCGAGCCGCCGCCGAGCTGCCGTCCGCGTGCGTCCACCCCTCTCCTCCCTCTGGTTCAAACAGAACCGAGTAGTAGAAGCAGAAGCAGCATCCAGCGTCGCCGGAAGGAGCTGTGACCAGCTTTGGACGCCGCCACACCGCCTCGCCGCCGCACGCCGCCTTGCCGCCGTTCGCCTCACGCTCGCCTGCCGTGCGCCGTCTACAATTGCCCGATCGAGCTTCTGTTGCACCTCTGGTCGGTCCCGTTCAGCCGCCTCCGACCACCGCCTGACCTCCTTCGGCCACCGTCCAGCCTAACCGGAGTCCCCTCGCCCTCCACCAGCCTTGTCCAACTCGACTCAGCCCCGGATCCGTCCTCCATCGCCCCCAACCAGCAGCGATCAGAGGGTTGCAGAAATGGGTATGACAGTGGGGTTTTGGCCCGTTTTAGCCACCTTCCCGAGCCCGGATGCTCGGCCCGCTTTGAGGAAAGTCGATCCTCGCGTCGAGCCCGTCGTTTTGAGTGAGTTTTACTCACTAATGCCTTCTTAGTGTGCTAATTATAATTAAATGTTGATTAGTGTTAATTAAGTGTAATTAGGTTGTTAGATTAGAATTGATTAGTGATTATTAGTTAATTGCTTTGCATATTAGTTGTGTGATTAGTGTAATTAGATAGAGAATTGCTTATAGTATTTATTGGATGCTTCTTGGGATTTTTCCCGTCCCTTATCGGGTGTTAATTAGGCGATTCGGGCCTAATTGGAATGTTTAGGAATTAAATATTAATTTTTCAAAATTAATTATTTAATTATTTATTTTCCAAAAATTCAACTGGGATGGCCAATGACCGGGATTTTATGTGATGATGGTGGCTTAGACCGTTTATTTAATTGAGCTTCATATTGTGCTAAATTGGAATTATTGTGTTTATTTATTTATTTTTCGGAATTAAATTAATTATTTATTTATTTTTCGGAATTAAATTAATTAATTAATTATTTTTCGGAATTAAATTAATTAATTATTTATTTTCCGAAAATTCAACTTGGATAAAATGACCGGAATTTTATGCTGATTGTCGTGGTGCAGTCTGTTTATTTAATTGAGCTTTATTTTGTGTGGAAATGATTTATTTGTGAATTTAGGATTTATCCCCTAATTTAAATAATCTTGGAAAATTAATTGGAAATTAACCGGGCATCAGTTAATGATACCAAAAATGTTTTAGTGGACTACAGAAAATGATGGGATTTATAAAAAGGAAATTATTATATTTTGGCTAGGTCGTGTACCACACATGACATTTTATCGGAAAGGATAAAATCGGTTATTTGATTGTTTGCTTGGAATGGCATGTATGCCGGCTCGATGACTCTACGGAGCATCTGGAGATAGTACGGTATGATAAATGGCATGTATACCAGCTCGATGACTCTACGGAGCATCTGGAGACAATACGGTATGATAAATTGTGTGTATACCGGCTCGATGACTCTACAGAGCATCTGGAGACAGTACGATATGATAAATTGTGTGTATACTGGCTTGATGACTCCACGGAGCATCTTGAGACAGGACGGTATGATCTACCGGCTCGGTGACTCTACAGATTATCTTGAGATAGTACAATATGATATACCGGCTCGATAATCCTATAGATCATCTTGAGACAGTACGGTATGATAAAGGGTTGATCAAGAGATAATTTGGATGACATATAATCAACTAGGTCGATTGATTGATGATTCGATCTGAGTGTGACTTGATGTGATTCATTGCCTTGGTTTGATGTTGTGAATTGAATGATTGAATGGAGATGATCGTGAGTGGTCTTCCTGATATGAAATCAACTAAGTCGATTAGATTGATGCTTCGATTTGTGATGTGATTGCTTGTGTGCCTATTCAATCTGTACTAATATGCAGGTGGAATCTGAGGTTAAGGTAAGTCCTCTGACTCATGTTGTGTATAGAAAACCCTAAGGTGTATTAGTTTACTAATCGGGTCTTAGGAGGTAGAACTTGCTAAGACGTTATCTCAATGGTTATTGAATAACCATTTTAGGACCTGGATGAGGAGCCTAAGGAGCATGAATCTAACAAAGAGATCCTTGTTGAGGATCCCGAAGAGGAGTACGTGGAGGAGGACCCTGAGTATGACATCGAGTACGACCCGGATGAGGACCGAGATCCTGTCCTGTCATGTCAGACCTTGTTTGCATGTGAATAGATGTTAGACTAGAGTTGCGTATATATAGTATTGTAGAATACTATGAGATGCATGTAAAACGGTGTAGTTGTGAATTTTTAGTAAGAGAAATATATGGCCTGCTTTTCTATCCCATTGCTTTATTGTCTGGGGAATTATAACTGCTTTCGCATGTGCATATATAAATGAAAGGGTCGGCGATACATAGTCTTGGGATATCGCATTTTAAAATCGACCAAAAGAAAGGGATGTGTGCATGCCTGAGGATCGGGGCGTGACAGGTTAGTTAGGACCGCTTCTTTTGGAAGGCTAGTCTTTTGTAGTATTTTGGTCATAGACTTTTGTACATGACTTAGTGTATATATAAAAGCATGTTTGTTTTGTGAATTCGTATCCTGCTTTTCTATCCCGAGATGATTACTGTCAGGGGATTTCTTTTCACTTCCGCATGTGCAATAAAATGGAAAGGGTTGGCGACTCATCCTAGAAAGTCGCAAATTATTATCGACTAGACAGGGATGGGCACACACTCGGGGTTCGGGGCGTGACAATATAAGGGGTTGTTGACCAAGACAAATGAAATTTGGTAAGTCAAAAAAAATATTAAACATTGATATGAAACTCATAGAAGAGTTGATAACCCAATTGAGATACAATTGTTGGATATATTATTAATATAGTCCAAAATAATATGTTCACATACAAGCTTAATAGGTAAAAGCATGGTTATTTGGGTCCATATGGGCCGAAGCCCAATAACGTGCATATAAAAAATCTAGGGTTTCCCTACGCTGGAGGTAACACTGTTGAGCATTTCAAACTTGACGTCTCTTGGTGTAATACTTCAAGCAACTACTTCTTATCTCTCTCAAACCTATTACCTCCAACAATCTTGAAGTATTAGGTTCGTGTGTCGGATTTGAGCGAGTAAAGTGTCTTCTTGAAGATTTCGTCAAGACGAACTCGCGGCTGTAATTTACTTTCGATTTCCATAGTGATATTGGCCGGGATCTGAGTTTGAAGATTCGGGTGACCGAAATCTTTGATTCAAAAACCTAAAAAATTATAGCCAATTTAAGAGGGTGAAACCACTTGGGCTTTGATCTACTTGTCAATACGAACGTTTTGAGTGGTCACTCGCGTCAATCGGAGGTCGGGCGGAGATGTTACGGCACTCAGAAGTTTCCATATGAATTTCTAGCGAATTTCGGGGGCGAATTTCTAGCGAATTTTGGGGGCGAAATTTTTCAGCGAGTTTCAGCGACAAGGGCAATCCATCTTAAGGTTTTTGGGCACTCCAGATCCGTTTTTGGGGTTTGTTTTGACAAATTCCATCTTTACAGAGTGGTTTGATCAAAGTTAGGGGAGTTATTCAACTTTGTTGCTTTGAGGACTTCAAGGTGCACTCTTTCTAACACTTTGCTTTGATTAAAATGGCAAAGCGTAGTTCCTATGATATTATAAAGTTGCAATCTTTTGATGTTACCAAATTTCATGGCTGGAAATTACATGTTCAATTTGGCATGAAAGAACGTGACATATTCTACACTGTATTGAGCAATTTTACATCTACCACTGAAGATGTGAATGAATATCAATGGAATAAAGATGAGGATTTTTGTAGAGATTACTTGTTGAACTCTCTAAATCCTAATTTGGCTATGACTCATAGTGAGTATAAGACGGCGAAAGAGATATGTGATCACTTGAACGCTCAGTTCCAAAAACAAGAGGGGCTATCTAAAACCCTCATAGCGGAGAAATTCTTTGACTTTAAATTCACTATGAATTCAAGCATCACCTCTCAGTTAGTTGAGTTTGAGAACATGAGGAACAAGCTGAAAGGTGATAATTCTGATATGTCCAATAATCTCTTTGTCGGTCTTGTGTTAAGCAAACTGCCAATTGAATGGAGTTCTTTCAAGACTGAAATGCACAGACTGAAGGTACAGATGGGACTGGATGAATTAAAGAGGTATATTCACATTGAGGATCAAAATATCACTAGGAAGAGTTTGGAACAAGTGGGACAACAAAAGTTAGTTGCCAACTTAGTTTCGCACTCCAATAAACCTCAGAAAAAGTTCAAGTCACCAAAAGGTGAATCCTCTTTACAGTTAGAGGCCAAAAAGACTATCTTCAAAAAGAAGAAGAATGGCAAGTGCCATATCTGTGGAAAGTGGGGTCACTGGGCAGCAGAGTGTAAGTTGCCGAGGAAGCCAAATAATGACACACCACATAATGAGGCCAATATGCTAATTAGAGGATTTGAGCCTCGAGCCTTTATTAGAATGATAAAGAATGGAAAAATTAGCATCTCTTTTGAGTGGTGGTTGGATAGTGGTGCTACTTGTCATGCTACAAATGACAAGAATTTACTCACTGAGGTTACTGAAGTGAAAGACACTGTGGAAAATTGTAATGGTGGTGAGGCAAAGTGACTCATGCTGGAACTGCAAATTTGATGCTTTCTTCAAGTAAATTACTAACTCTGAAACATGTTAGAGTAGTACCTTTACTTAAGAAGAATTTGATATCTATGAGTTTACTTGATAAAGCTAGTATGTCGTTTTCAACTATGAATGGTAGAATAACTTTATCTGTTAACTCATATTATTTTGGTTGTGTATTCATGGTTAATGGTATGTATAGATTGAGTTTAAATGCTGATAGCATAAACCATATGAATTCTACTTTGATTGATCTAAAGTTGCTACACAATAGACTTGGACATGTGAATTATAGGAAAATGCAACACTTAGCTAAAACTCATAACATTCCATTAGATACTTCTATTCGATTTGATAAGTGTGAAGTGTGTGCACAGGCTAAAATCACTAGAAAGCCCTTTAAATTGATTTCTAAAAGCACACAACTTCTTGAGCTAATACATTCTGACATTTGTGATTTTAGAAATTACATTACTAAAGGTGGTTAGAAGTATCTAATAACATTCATAGACGATTTTTCTAGATATTGTCATGTCTATTTGTGGAAATCGAAAGATGAGGCTTTTGAAAAATTTAAAATTTTCAAGTCAAGAGTAGAAAATGAACTCAACTTGAAAATTAAGAGGTTTAGGAGTGATAGATGAGGAGAATATACTATGTCAAGGTTCAAGGAATTTTGTGCTTCAGAAGGTATAATACTTGAAACCACTACTCCTTATTCACCCCAATAAAATGGTGTTGCAGAGCGTAAGAATAGAACATTAACTGAAATGTTAAACTCTATGTTATTTACAGCTGGCATGCCTTCCTCCTACTGGGGAGAAGCAGTTTTAACTGCTAATCACATCTTGAACAGGTTGCCGCACTTTAAGTTGTCCATGACACCTTATGAGATATGGCATAAGCGCCCTTGTAGATATGATACTCTTAAGACTTGGGGCTATATTGTTTATGTAAGTATACTAGATCCTAAGAAACCTAAGGTGGGATCTAGAACTATTACTTGTGTATATCTAGGTAGTGCAGAAGATAGCGCTGCAAATAGGTTTTAGATCTATCTACTAACACAGTGATAGAATCTAGAGATGCAGTGTTATTTGAAAACAAGTTTCTCAAATATCAAAGCTTGAATGTTTCTGGATCTACAGATATGATTTCAGAATCTCCTGTAGAATCTGAAGCAGGCCCTTCTGACACTAATTACACACAGTTGGCTATTGAACCAATTCCAATAAGAGTATCTACAAGAGAGAGAATTCCCAAAAGTTTTGGTGAAGACTTTGTTGCTTACCATCTTGAGGAGATCCATTCTCCTATCAGGAAGCAATGAGATTTAGGGAATCTCCTGTGGGCAAAAGCCATAGATGATGAAATGAGCTCTCTGCTGCGGAATCACACTTGGCAACTAGTAAATTTACCAAAAGGGGCTAAAGCTATAGGCTGTAGATGGGTGTTGAAGAAGAAACTGAATAGTGATGGATCAATAGCTAGATACAAAGCACGTTTAGTAGCTAAAGGCTATAAACAACCGAGTGGAATAAACGATTTTGATGTTTATTCACCTGTGTGTCATCTATCAACTATAAGAATTCTTTTTACTTTGGCATCTATTGAACACTTTGTAGTGCATCAAATGGATGTAAAAACATCTTTCTTAAATGGGGATTTAAATGAGGAAATTTACATGGAACAACCGGAATGATGTGTTATGAAAGGTCTTGAGGACAAAGTTTGTAAATTAAATAAATCCCTATATGGTCTTAAACAAGCACCTAAGATGTGGCATCTTAAATTTGATGAAGTGGTAAAGAGTTATGGCTTTCAGTCTAGTTATTCAGATAAATGCCTTTACCATTGTTCTATGTCAAATAAGATAGTCATTATTTGCTTGTATGTTGATGACATGTTAATTCTTGGTTCCGATTATTCTGTAGTGAGTGACGTGAAAGCTACTTTAGCTAAAGAATTTGACATGAAAGATCTTGGTATTGCTAATACCATTCTTGGTATGAAAGTAAGCTTTGAACGGCAAGTCATCTCCCTTAGCCAGACTCATTATATTGAGTAGCTACTTTCTACTTGGGGATATGATAAGTGTAAACCGAGTGAGACACCATGTGATTATAATAACAGACTAAGTCCTAATGAAGGGACCAGCGTGGATCAGTTAAAGTACTTGAAATTGATTGGTAGTCTCATGTATGCTATGAGTTGCACTAGACCTGACATAGCCTTTACAGTTGGCATGCTGAGTCGTTTTACCAGTAATCCTAGTAAAGAGCATTGTGATGCCCTCAATAGGTTAATGAGATACCTTAAAGATACTAAAGATTATGCTCTCTATTATTCTGGTTATCCTCCAACTGTGGATGGATATTCTTATGCCTCATGGTGCTCAGATATTGGAAATAGTAAGTCCACTAATGGGTATGTATTCACTTTGGGTGGAGCTGCTATTACTTGGAAATCCAAACGATAGACTTGTATTGCATTGTCTTCTATGGAATCAGAACTTTTTGCTTTAGCCTCAACCGGTAAAGAGGCAGAGTAGATAAAGAATCTGATTATGGATATTCCTTTAACTCGGCTAAAGATTAATTCTTTAAGCCTATTTTGTGATAATCGAGCAGCTGTCCAAGTCGTCAAGAATACTCTTTTTAATTCAAAGAGAAGACATGTGAGACTGAGACATGCGTTATTGAATTATCTGAGAGAACAAGGGGTTATCGCCTTGATCGATGTGAGATCGAAGGATAACATAGCCGATACTCTCACCAAAGGTATGCCTAAAGATCGATTATTCAAAACAGTGAGAAAACTGGGATTAAAGACTATATAGGCAAGTCTTAACTACCATTTGCTTACCTTCTAATTGTGTGTTTTGAATTATCAAATCTTTCTTTATTGGCTACAATGATAAGCACAGTTTATATGTTTCATCGATGTTCACAGTTGCTGAATAATTCGAAGAGGACGAGTTGTCTCATTCCAAATTTGATGAAGATGACTTTAACCTAATTCAAATGTTATATCTGGGAAAATTGTGTCATTCCAAACTTGATGGTACAATTCAACTAGATTGGACTATCCTTTTTGGTTAAATGATCTCATTCCAAACTTGATGCTAGATTATTTGACTTTAAGGAATCAGTAATTGTGACATTCCAAATTGAAACATAAAAACAATTGTTTACATAAGAAGCCTATTTGTCTTGTTCTTAATTGAAACTTGATATTACATGACTAGGTTATTGTAAGTGACTTGACTATTGGTCTTATTCTTTGAAACTAGACAATAGTTATTCTCCTACAAATAAACTTAAGTTAATGGCTCTTTGTAAATCATATTGTTTAGGTCTTGTTCATAATTTATGAAACTGGTTTGATGCTTATGACATGATATTATGATGCTTTATGACATCAATATATGTTCTTCTCTGCTTAATGGAATGGTGCTAAGTTTTTATTCAAATGATTGAATTCATGATAATATGAAATTCATATTTAACTTTCTACAGGGGATGGCAGAGATGGAGGAGAGCTTAATGAGTGGGATCCTAACTAGGATGACTTACTTGATGAATGAATATATATCATTTAAAGCGTGTAGGGACTTGACAGTTTACTTGCTATTGCCTATTTTGATGAAGTCCATTTACTTGAGACTTGCATTTTGCTATTTCTATTTTGTGGACATTATTATGCTTGTTTCTTATATTTGTAAGGCCTTAGACTATTTTGACCGGCCTACTTATACTTGATTAATATGCATATATTGGTTGTGAACTGAGTCTGAGATTTATTTTGGGATTTGGATTTTGTTAATCTCATAACGGATTCATGATAAGAATGATTCACTTATTTAGATTGCATATGATGATTTAGTTTAATACTTTACTGCTGGAATACTCTTTGACTGATCGGAATTGATTATCTTGGACTGAATGTGGGTGATTCATGTTTGTTTGAACATTACACTGACCACTTTTTTGGATTGTGTTGTATGGTGAACATAGGAGGAGATTGTTGGATATATTATTAATATAGTCCAAAATAATATGTTCACATACAAGCCAAATAGGTAAAAACATGGTTATTTGGGTCCATATGAGCCGAAGCCCAATAACGTGCATATAAAAACTCTAGGGTTTTCTTACGCTGGAGGTAACACTGTTGAGTGTTCCAAACTTGATGTCTCTTGGTGTAATACTTCAAACAACTACTTCTTCTCTCTCTCAAACGTATTACCTCCAACAACAATAAGGATTAATCAAGTACTAGAACATACAAGGTTTCCTATCTTCGAAGGTTGAAATGTGAAACAACACCTCATCCTCTTCTATATACGATTATTTTTCAAAAAAAGAAAAAACTTGAAATGATCATAAAAGACCATGAAATCCAAATTCTCACAAATGATGTTAAATCTCTTTGAGCAAATCCATAGTAAAAATTTATGGGGATGCATTAATACATACTCAGCTTGGGACATCTAGAAATTCGACCCCGTTTCGATAAAGTGAAATGTGCATATCGTCGGCACGCCTATGGTCCTTTTTCTCTTAGCTGATCACTCACGAGTTAGCTAACTTATTGGGTGAAGCCGTTAAGGGATATAACCGCGGTAAAATCCCTAAAAGCTACTTAATTGGTTAGATTGGACTAAAATCGCGTAAAATCGCGGGTCGATTTTAATCATGAAATTTAATTCGATTTTGAGAATCAAATATTCAGGCATGTCATAATTCATTTTTAGGACCGTCTCATCATCTGTTAATTTATTGGCGAGTCCGAAATTTCAATAAAGAAATTATCGGAGGAAAAATCGAAGACCGAAAGAATTTAGAAAAGGAAAGAGAAAAGAAAAATAAAATAAGAATAATTATATTATTTTTGTTTTATTTTTCTCCTTTTCCTTTCTCTCTTCTTTTCTCTCCCTTTTTTTTTTCTTTTTCTCTCTTTCTTCTCTCTCCTCTCCCCTCCCCCTTCGTGCGTAGCCCCCCACCGAATACCCCATTTTGCCAATTTCAAATTGGCTTCTTCTTCTTCTCTCTCTACTTTGACTAGTCAAAGGCTTCTTATCCCTTCTCTCTCTCTCTCTCTCTCTCTTCTTCCCTCATCTCTCTCACGGAACCGACTCCTTTCTCCCCCTCTCTGTTCGTGTGAACCAGAAGCGGAAGGAGCCGAGCGTAGTAGCTCGCCGAAGCCGTCGCCGTTCTTCCCGCCGCCCGCGCTCCGCTGTTTTGCTACTCGCCTTCGCCGCCTTTCCCTCACCCCCCAGCCATCGTCACTGCCCATATTCTCTTCCCTTCTGTTTGTGCGAAGCCCAGCAGAAGCGGAAGCAGCGAGCATCACCATCCGAAGGAGTAGCAGCCAGCCGCTCGGACGCCGTCGCACCGGAGCCACCGCACCGCGCGCTCCGCCCCGCGTCCGTCGCTCGCGGCCGTCTCTCCCCCGCGTGACCCAGCCCTGTTTGGCCTCTGTCCAGCTCGATTCGGCCACCTCCGGCCACCGTTTGAAGCTGCCGGACCTCCGCCGACCCTCCATGGAGCTCCGCCCGCTCTCCCGAACCCTTCTCCGCCCCTAACCATCTCTGTTTTCCCCTGTTTCGCAGCTAACCAGCAACCCACGGAGTGGGTTTCCAGCTGGTTCGAGCCCGCTTTTGGGCCGTTTTTGGGCCCCGAACCCGAGCCGTGCTTTGGGAAGAATCGTTCCTCGCGTCGTCCCAGTCGGATTGATCCGATTTGCGCGCGATTTGGTGAGTAATCTCTCTAATCCAGGATTAGTTGGCTAATTATGCTTAAGGTTGGTTTAGATTTAATTAATTATGTTTAGGTTGTTAGATTGGAATAAATTAGCAATTATTAGTCAATTGTGATGCGATTTAGATAAATTGATTGCGCAATTAGCAAATAGACGTGATCTACTAATTATTGGAAGTGCCTTGGGATTTTTCTCGACCCTTAGTGGGCTTCAATTAGGCTTTTCGGGCCTAAGTGGAATTTTTGGTATTTAAATATTATTTTCGGAATTAAATTAATTATTTATTTATTTTCCGAAAATTCAAGTGGGGTGGCCAGTAACCGGAAAATTATGCTGATGACTATGGTGAAGTCTGTTTATTTAATCGGGCTTTATTTTGAGCTAAATTGAATTTTAATGTTAATTGTCTAATTTTCGAAATTTATTATTTAATTATTTATTTTTCGGAAATTAAGGTTGAGATGGCCAGTGACCGGAATATTATGCTGATGATCATGGTGCAGCCCGTTTATTTAAATTGGCTTTATTTCGAGCTAAATGGAATTTTTAATATTTATTAATTAATTTTCGAAATTAATTAATTAATTAATTATTTTTCGGAAATTAAGAATTTGATGGCCGACGACTGAAACCTCGTGCTGATTGTCGTGGCGCAACCTGTTTATTTAATTGAGCTTTATTTTGTGCTGAAGTGAATTAATTGTGATTATAAGATTATTTTCCTAGGTTAATTAATTTGGATAATTAATTGGAAAATAACCGGGTGTCGGTTGACAGCACCCAAAAGTGTTTCGGTGGTCGCAATTAATGGTGGGATTTGTGGAATCGAAATCATTATATTTTGGCTAAGGTCAATCGTGTACCTACGCACGATATTTTATCAATGATGATAAAAGATGAGGAGAAATGCTTTGTGATGTGGCTTGGCGATTATTACATCGCTTTGGCATGTAGGATGCCTTAGAGAATGCATATAAATTGTTGATAGATGATCATGCCTGTGTAGCGATAATTGATCATGCCTGTGTGGCGATAGATGATCATGCCTGTGTGGCGATAATTGATCATGCATGTGTGGCGATAGTTGATCATGCATGTGTGGCGATAATTGATCATGCCTGTGTGACGATAGTTGATCATGCCTGTGTGGTGTAAATTGTGCCTGTGTGGCCGTATTTCTGTGTATCGAATATCGGTTGCCAGTGATAAAGGTATTGTGGTAGACTACTGATCATACTGGAAATTATGGAAATGAAAGTGAGTATGTAAGATGTATGCTGACCTGATGACTTGGCATGTCATTTAGAAATTTGGTCATGTATATCGTGGCTCGATGATCGGTCCCATCACCTCAGAGAATGCATGTGGCTCGGTGATTGGTTTTATCAGTTGAGACTGTATAGCAATGATTGGAATGACCTAAAGATGGTCCGGCTGACATGTAATCGACTAAGTCGATTGATCTTTGCCTTGAGTCTGATATTGTAATTTGATTAATTGAATGGGAATGACCGTGAGTGGTTTTGTTGGCGTGTGATCGACTAGGTCGATTTGATCGATGCTTCGATCTGTGATGTGATTACTTAGGTGCCTATTGTGAACTGTGCTAATATACAAGTGGAATCTGAGGCCAAGGTAAGTCTTCTGCCCTGTGCGTGTTTAGGCAGCCTACAGTATAATAGTTTACTAATCGGGCTTAGTGGGGTAGAACTCGCGGAGACGTAGTCTCATCCCAGTTTGGGAAAAACATTTCAGGATCCCGACGAGGAGCTGAGGAGGAGGATTTTGTGAAGGAGAACTCTGAGGTGAAATTGAGGAAGAGAATGATCAGGATGATCTCGAGTATGACTTAGACGAGGATTGAAATCCCATCTCTTTGTGAACCCTTTTTGTATATGTGTAAATAGAGTGAGACTCTGAAGTTGTGAATAGTTTGTGAAGTGCTCTATCTAATGCCATGTATAAAGGTTTGGTTGTAAATTTCAATATGAAAAATATAGCCTGCTTTTCTGCCGGCCGTGCGGGGGGTTCCTGGGTTACCAAAAAAAAATATATAGCCTGCTTTTCTATCCCATTGTTTTATTGTCTGGGGATTTATAATTGCTTCCGCATGTGCTTAATAAATGAAAGGGTCGGCAATATATAGTCCTGGGTTATCGCATATTAAAATCGACCAAGAGAATGATGTGTGTGTGCCCAAGGATCGGGGCGTGACACAGCTTGCCATTTATCAATTTGTTTGAAATGCTCTATGCTCGCAGGTTCACATAATTGATGTGAAGGATTTCGAAGGCGAGCCGGTGGCGAAGATAAGGTTTCCTCATGAGAGTGCCATATGGATTTCATGGCACTTTCATGGCCACAACTAATAAACAATAATTAGGCCACAAGATGTCGACAACTTAATGCTATCATTAAGTTTCTCTTGGCTTGATAAGTATTAGCATGTCTTATGTCTATGTAAATATGACTCGCTATGATTATGCCATGGGGATGTACTTGGTCAATTTCTGCGTGTTTATGGAAGTCTAGACATATTTGGATGTGCTCTTCAATTATTTGAATTTGGCAATATATGTATGTGAGTTCCGAATGGTTCATTCTATAAAATACATCGAATTTGGAAGTTGTCAACTTCAAAGTACGTCTTGACCCAAAAAAAAAAAAAAAAAAAAAGATATATTTCAAAGTACGAACGGAAGAGAGAAAGAGTATGAGAGTTCGTGGACTGGACACGCCAGTTTGCCATTGTTTAGATACGCCACTTAATGGCATTAAAATGCATTATGTATATATGTTTCATAGCCTCCAAAATATAAGGTTAATCTATTCCTAACGTGATTTTGAAACACTTCGCACCCATCTATGTGACTTCAGTTTGGTCACATCAACAAAGTAAAGGAAGCCCGTAATATGCTTGTCACTGGTATTCTACTTCAGATTTTGCCCATCAGTATCATTTGAAAGGAAATCCACATCGTATGCACAAGGAGACAAGTTAGTAAGTTAATGACTTTTTATCCTCTATACATGCTAACTATGATCAATTAGCATTATTTGAGCCATAATGTGATGCGGCTTTTGATATTTGAATAGTTGTGGAATGTCGCGATCATGCGCTTGTGTTTGCAATTTCTCATGGCATTTCCCAATGAGTTTAAATTTGTGCGAGCTTCACTTCTCCAAAAATATTCTTTATCTTGTCCTCAGGAAGTTGTCTTGGAGTTGTTGCCTGATAAGATTCGATTTACTACTTTGAAAGCATATTGCACTACCTTGTCTGTCTTGGAGTTGTTCTAGACAAAAGGCTAAAATTTGAAGAGTGCATATAATGTCTAGGTATGCCTACGTTTACGGCCTGCTTGACCATTTTGTTGGTAAGTTTCAGGACAAGAATTATGAAGAATATTATCATTTTGAGATTGGAATCTAAGAAACTCTTTTTATCAATATTTCATAATATTATCAATACAAAACATCTCGATATCTTGTGAATATTGTATATTTATCTTGCAAACAATGTTACGGTGGATATGGGCAAGTTTAGATAGATTTTTTTCGTAAGATGAAACCGTATATAAATAGCTCCTTTAATCTCTCTGAAACTTCTTCGATCGAATAACATTGATGTTATTAAAATGTACTAAACAAATAGATTTTTTTTCAGGAGTTACAAAATGGAGTTCGTCCGCCAATATTTCGTCCTCTTGCGAATATTAAATAAACAAGCCGGTCATGACCCAAAATGTCTAAGATTCCACAATCTGTTTTTCTCTCCTGTCCCTTTTTGCTAATGTCTCCGCAAGAGAGAGATTAATTTAAACCGAAGTAAGTTAAAATCCATCCGCGTCGACAAACGACAGCTGGGTGTCATTTTTTAGACGGGCAAATTCGATGAATATGGTGTCTTGTCACTTTCTCTCTCTCTTTTCTATTTTAATTCTTTTCCCTCAAATTTTTGCTGTTTTTGAATATCTGAGAATTATAAAATTACTATATGTCCCCAATGTGTTATTTTACAATAGCTTAACAGTCTCATCAGTGTAAACATGATCTTTTTGCAGCGAATGATATGTTTCGGTGTCGTAAAAAGCTCTCTCTCTCTCTCTCTCTAGTAATTTAATCTTCGTCTTTGGCTTCAATTTTCATCGTAGATATCAAGGTTCTGTTTTTTGTTTCTCGTGGCGAAAATATACAAGCGATTTTGGCGCTCTCAACATGAAAAAGAAAGGAACTCGTCCTTTCTAGGTTAAGTATGGCATTCGTTTCTAGCAACAATTTGATGATGCGGTCATCATCAAATTGAAATTAGAGAGAGACACTTTTGATATTACCTCGTTGACAAGTATATATGACGTCTCAAATTAAATTCAAATTGCTTGGTGTAGTATATTTGTGACAAATTATGCAATTCCTGTTTGACCTTCCATCTCAAAAGGTTATGTTGAGTTATAAGTGAACTTTATGATGTGACACTCCCCAAGTGTACCTTTTCAAATATTTTGGTCAAGTTGAGGATACTTGATAGGTGTTTATCTTATTTGAAGGGAAAAAGGAAATTATAAAAGGGAGAAATTGAGATGTGAGAGAGAGCGATCACCAGTCAAATTTGTCCGCAATTTTTGTCCATGCCCGTTTCTGCTCACACGCATCATGCGCAAGCGAGCATTTGGGGTGCCTCTTAATGGATATAGTCATTCATTAACATGATCTAGTATATGAGAATCCTACGGGTTTCCTGCATGATCTCGTCATGTGTTATATTAAATATGCCTCGTCTAATAATAAATGGTGGTTTCATCATGGCCAACAAGGGTCGCCAGCCACTGGATGAAGGCCAAAACTTCTAGAATCTACAGTTGAGTTAAGAAAAGAACTCTTTTCTTATAGCTCTATCAAGTTCTTTTGCTGTAAACTATTATGTCCTCTTGTTTGATCATGCAAAGTTGCTAGCAAGAACAGATAACCATGATAAAAATTGCCAATTTAAAGTGCAAACATTAGCTAGATAGTCCACATCAGTACCCATTGATGATTGATTCAGCAGCAGTCATCGTTGCTTTCCCTCACTTACCAAATTTGAAGGTATATCACGGTGATAAAGAATGAACTACGACCGGTAGAGACCGGACAATTAAAAGAACTTTTGAGAAAGAAGCCATCGATTTTTTTTATCAAAACTGAAGACTCAAATAATACCCAATTTCCGCCGAGAGGATGGTCCTATTTATTGTGAATAACATTCCAAGTTGGAGCGTTAGAGTCCGTTAGCTTCTTCATTGTCTCACTGGGCTGGAGTCTCTACTAGATGTGAGAGATAGATAATGTAGATGATCAACACGAAACTGTCTGAGTAGATGAAGACAATATTTTGCTTTTCTTATAGTACACTAATAAGTAGTAGTAATGTAAGAAATCCATTTCCACTAATTTTTACACAGACAAAGGGAAATTAGACAACATATCCACGTTCTTTATAATCACAGGACCGTGGTCAGACGAAAGTACCGGCCATCAAGCTAATTATCACTTTATTTCTGCTCACAACTGCTTCTTAATTGAACTTAACCGAAATTGGACTGCTGACAGAGTACTTCTTGGAATCCCACCTCAGAAATCCTTGAGTGAATTTGGCAACCTCCTGAGTGGAATTGGCACGGCTTAGTGTGATCGAATACGTTGCTTTCTGGTTTGATTTTGAGAGGTTGAGTTTGTTGGGCTTCACGGTGACATGCACACCCTGTGGAGGAACGACCGTGACAACATAAGGCGAATAGTCTGTTCCAACATTAGTCACAGTCCTAGTAAAAGTCTGTGGAGGTCCGAGGGTGACCGAAAATGAGGGGTAGTTCAGCTCTCCCTCGGGAATGCTAGATACTCCCGAACATTTGACTGGTTTGTGAGCAATTGTAGCCACCTGCTTGTCGGTGTATCCCAGACCACAGAGATAAGGAATGTAATCGTTGGGATGAACGTCATAAATGAATCCTGGGTCGATGGCCTTTACAGGATCGACATGGCCTGCTCCGATGGCAAAGACATCGGCAGGTTGAAGCCTTTCGTCCAAGATTGGATTTTGCTTGATGTTCAGCTGCTTAGCCGTCGTCATGATAGCTGATTTGATTGCTGCTGGAGACCAGTCTGGATGAATGCCCTTTATCAAAGCCGCGATGCCACTGAGGTGGGGGCAAGACATGGAAGTGCCAGAAATAATATTGAAGTAATACTTTGCTTTTGTGTCATTTCTGATGGGAAACGGCCATGCTGCTAATATGTTCACGCCGGGACCAATAATGTCTGGCTTTAGAATTCCCGGGCTAACCAAGCTCGGGCCTCTCGAAGAGAAAGAAGTGAGTGCAGGAGCGGTCGGGTTTCCAAACACTGTTCCTTTGAACATAATGGTAGCAGTAGGAGTTCTAGTCGCATTGATGTAGGCTTTGATCTTGTTACCAGCGAAGTAGCTAACATGAGACGCAGGGAGGACATAAGCATCGGCCAAGGTACTGAATCCATCGATTTCTTGGTTCATCATAATCATACCGACCCCACCGGCTCTTTTCACCTCAATCGCTTTGAAATACCGGCCGACGAACCCTCTTTCACACAAGACAATCTTCCCTTCTACTTGACTGCTTTTTAATTGTCCGGGGACACAGTATATGGACTCTTCCGTACCATCGATTCCAGGATACACAAGTGGCAGTAAAGTTGAAGGGAAGGAGGGTTGATATAGTGTCTCACCTTCATATTCCACTGCATTTCCGAGTTTTACATTGGAGACAATGTTTCTATCGATGGTGCTCGCCCCGACGGTGAGAATCCATGGAGCCTCGTTCGATAGCGACTCTGACAAAGGACCGGAATTCCCAGCAGAGCAGCTCACGAAGATACCTCTCTGAACGGCTGCAAAAGTGGCTACCGCGATGCCATCCATATAAAATGGAGCAGAGCCACCACCAAGCGAGATGGAGATTACGTCGACGCCATCTGCGAGGGCCGCATCAAGTCCAGCAAGTATGTCTCCCAGAAAACAATATGTCGTAAAGCACACTTTATAGATCGCCAAGTGAGCATATGGAGCCATGCCACCTGCCGTGCCTTCAGCCATCCTGAGCGTATTGGCTTGTTGCACAGAAGCACCAGCTGCAGTGCTGGCCGTGTGAGTGCCATGTCCGACATCGTCAGTCGGAGGCATGGTCACATTTTTCTTAGCCGAGCTGTCGAAGGTCTTGGCACCTATTAACTTGTTATTACATTGGGAAGGCTTGAAGTCACACCTCCCTTTCCATTTGGCTGGCGGGGGCGGCATTCCATCTCCGCTGAATGAAGGATGGTCCGGGGTTACACCAGTATCTATGATTCCAATGATTATTCCTTTTCCCATGGTGGAACTATTGGAAGATCCCTGATTAAGTGGCAAGCCCAAAAACTGAGGGCTGTGCGTTGTCTGGAGGCTATATATTTGCTCAGGGTGAGCTGCCACAAATCCAGGCTTATCCTGCATTGTGGCGACTTCATCAGGAGTCAGCCTTGCTGCAAAGCCGGTCATCACATTCTGGTAAGAGTAAAGCAGGCGCCTCTCGTTCCTTGAGGTGGTAGAATCTGTGGGCAAAAACGAGTAATACCAGGATTCGAGATCCTTCAACTCAGAAAGGCGCTGGCCGTCAGGGGGAGTCACGTGGACAATGTAGGTTTGTAAGTCACTGGTCTGTGATGATTGGCCATTGGCAAGACAAAACTGCAG
Source organism: Eucalyptus fibrosa (assembly GCA_017140475.1). Classification (NCBI taxonomy): domain Eukaryota; kingdom Viridiplantae; phylum Streptophyta; class Magnoliopsida; order Myrtales; family Myrtaceae; genus Eucalyptus; species Eucalyptus fibrosa. The sequence goes on along the minus strand of CM029507.1, from coordinate 49,073,035 downwards.
ACTGGAAAGCAAGACGAATAGACAGAGGAGATGAGCGAAAGCCATTGGTGGTGTTATTCCAGAATGCGGATTCGAGAATATTGGAAATGGTGAGATTTGTGTTTGGCGACTAACGGGAGCATCTATTTATACAGAAGCTGGGATGGAGATATGGTCAGCTTGGGCATATCCGATCAGTCTGTGTGTCTAATTCTTGCAGTTCCTTTAAGAGCATTATCATTTGACCATCTAAACGTAGGAGTTGCGGGAAAAGTTGGCTTGAAGGAATTCTCTTTTAATAGGATGATCTTAATTCTTCGTGTTCCTCTCCTCTTGATAGCTTGCATATAGTGGAGGTTGTTGCACTGATGAGCATACGCGGAGTAGGACCATGATATTACTTGTAGCTTTGAACCACTTCTCGTGATTATTATGTCATCAGATTCTCCTTCTAAATCAGGATTTTAAACAGAACGGCCTGAAAAACCGGCAAAGATCGATCAAAGTGAAGATTATCACTTTATCGCCCATTGTTAACTAATCCCTTGTACTAGTTACAGCGCTCACTTGACATTTCTTTAATGATACCGCCAAGCACGTTTTCGATATGAATTTGCAAAATCTGCAGATGGTGCAAGAAATTACCACAATAAATTACCCGTAATCTAATTGATGAAGGAATATCAGCTCAATGCCGTCATCTGCCTCATGAGATTGGAGCAATATATTTTATGTTTTGATGCAGATAAGTTTCTCAGATATGATTGTTGCGTGCCAATTCGCTTTAATCTAGTAATAGGCAGTTTCGAAGAAGGACGTGTGCAGTGCATAATCAGAACAATTAGTGGTTACCAATCAGCATCAAGAGCAAATTCAGCTATGAGTCAAGAAGACATCAGTTGATGTTTCAAATGCTTAAGCATAGTCATGTGAATATCGAGGTCTTGTCTGGGGAAGGAGAATTGACTAAAACTCAACCAAATTGGACATTTCTCGACAATCAATGCTTAATCAACAAGAAGACCCGGAAACTAATGGCAAGAATTTTAACAATTGGGCATCTCAACATGCCGAATCATCATCGTTGATGTTTTAAATTTTTAATCCTAGTCATATAAATATCGCAGTCTGTTTGGGGAAGGAGAATTGACTAGAACTCCACCAAAATGGACTTTTCGCAAAAATCAATCTTAATCAACAAGAAGACCCGTAAACAAATGGGAAGAACTTCAACAATTGGACATCTCAACACGCCGAATCAAAATCTTTAATGTTTTAAATGCTCAATCCACCAACCGAAAAAAAAAAAATGCTTAATCCCAGTCATATGAATATCATGGTCTTGTTTGGGGTGTGAAAATTGACTAAAACTCAACCAAAATGGACATTTCCCAAAAATCAATGCTTAATCAACAAGAAGACCGGAAACAAATGGCAAGAACTTTAACAATTGGACATCTCAACATGCCGAATCAACGTTGTTGATGTTTTAAATGCTTAATCCTAGTCATTTGAATATCTTGGCCTTGTTTGGGCAAGGAGAATTGACTAAAATTCGACCAGAATGGACATTTCCCAAAAATCAATTCTTAATCAACGAGAAGACCTGGAAACGAATGGCAAGAACTTCAACAATTGGACATCTCAATATGCCGAATCAATGTCTCTTTGAAGTGCTTAGTAAGAATTCCAAACCTTGATTCTTTTAATCGGAGAAAAATTTCTTTGTGAAACTGTAATCTAAGATTGTGTCGGATATGGCTAGGTTAATTCTGAATATTGTTGAGCTATAAAAATGCTATAAAATCGATTTGGTATTTTGTTTAGTCCAAGAGAAATTTCAAAGTTTGTTGTGCATTATTGCAGCCAGATTCAATCTATTGAGGATTTACCAAGCTAGCACGGAAAAGGAACTCCGCATTTTTATGCACTGAACAATCTGCCCATGTATACACATTGACAAAATAAAGGCCGTTCGCTTGTGCTTGTGAGAAAAAAAAAATCTTAAAAAGTTTAATACGTATAGAAATTTACATGTATATGAAGATTCGAATAGTTTTAGGACGATGATCCATTGGAAACTCCATATGTAACTTATCATCATAAATCTTCTCCTTTTTTTTCCCAAATTAATAGTATTTCCAACTTCTAACATTATCTTCACCACCACAAGTGACTGCCATTCCTTTTTTTGTCTATATAGAGATGCATGACAAGAAACCATTATAATCAGTCTCGAAATACTAAGACTAATGATAATCTTCACAATTATATCTGATTGATTATATTTACCCACAAAAACAGTCACATTCTTAAAACTCACCACTTGAATTTCTTCTTTCATGCGATGATGGGTGATCAAATTTTTAATCCTTATGCAACTCATTGAATTTTTAGTTCTGGAATTGTCATTCTTGGATCGGTGATTGGGTAGAAATGTTGGAGCAAACAGCGAAAATGGACTATCGTAAGTTCAATGGTGGTGGGGACGAGGATGATGGTTGGGTGGTAACTTTTGTCCACATTGAAGAGTCTCGTGCCACTCAAGTGAGTTTTACGTATCTATTCTTTTAACTCCCCTTACATAGAAAATCTAAGCAAACATAATCTTAATCTATAAATGTGCAAGGACTTTCTCCATTTCTTGAATATTACTCCACTTTTTTCTTTAAAAAATTTACTTATTTTTTTTTTTTTTCCAATCCAATGAACGCTTACATCGAATTGTTATTGCTTTTAGCTCCCAGTAGTATAAATCTCCTCAACCCTCCCTCTCTCCCCCTCTGTTATTGCTCTCTCTCTCTCTGAACTCTCTTCCCCCCCCCAGCTTTGCACATAATTATAGGTGTGACTTGTCATAATTCATTATTTTATTTTTGCAACTGCACATAATTGATGGGAAGAATTTTGAAGGTGAGCTAGTCTCCAAAATCGCATTGCCTCAAAGAGTGCCCCATGGATTTCATGGGACCCTTGTGCCCAAGCCAACTCAAAAATCTGTCCTGAGGGATATAATATAAATATATATTTCCGGTCAAGATCATCATTAGCATATCGAATTGTCTTCCTAAATTTTCTCCCTTTTGCATATGTTTTTGTTTTGTTGGTTTTATATGTATTTTCATGATTTTAATACATTTTAAATCGTGGTGTTTCCTAGGTAAGGCTAAGAATGCTTTTTAAAAAAAAAGGGGACAAGAAAGAAGTCAGTCAGTGGGCAATGGGCATACTATTAGATTAAGGCAATCACCTATTTAGACCCATTTTTTAAAAAGCTTAAGCTCCCATATTATTCACTACCCTCATCTTTAAAGGATGTGCAAATAAGATTTTGGGTCAATCTGCAACTTTCTATGTCACGTGTATTCTGGTGAAAATATAGGTAGTAAGAGCTTAGAGCCAATTTAATGCAGCTTTTGAAATTATAGGGGAAGAGTGGAGGAATAAAACAAAAGAAACTACAAACAAAAACCTCATTTTTTTTTAGTCTAATAACAACTTACGTTTGTTTTTGCAAATATCATTATTTAACTTCAAAGAAAAATTTTACATTGAAAATACCAAATGGCCCCACTTTACAAACTCATTTTAGCATCTTACTTAGGATTTTGGTGATTTGATTTCTAGTTGGTTTTAAGTATTCATGATGGGTGTGAAAATTTGGCACATAGGAATTAAAATCATCCGCATTGAAGTAAAATTCAAACCAAAGCAATTGCAAAACTAAAAGAAGTGATGCAGAATCTTCCTCCATTGCAAATTCTATCAACTAGGAAGAAAATCCTCCAGACCGATGCTAGTCACGAATATTGGGTAGCCATATTGTTTGAAGAAATTGAAAGTAAGTGAAACCTTTACGCTTACAAGAGTGGAAAGTTTTCTCAGGTTAAACTATAGTATCATTCTACTTTCAATAAAACATTACTAGTAAAAAAATGGAATAAGAAAGTTTGAATGCCATCTTATTGGCCATAATTTCCTGGTGGAATTAGATATGACATTTTTTTCCTAGATGACCAAATTTAAACAGAAGTAGATTCCCATTCTCAGCTACTTCGATGGGCTAAATGGTTTTCAAAATATTCTTTTGAAACCAAGCATATTGGAGGAAAGAAAAATGTTCTTGCTGATTTTCTTTCCTAACCAAAAGGCACCATCAAAAATCAACATGTACATTTTTAGGCATGCGTTTCCTAAAAAAGAAAAGTACAAGTTGAAAGAATACGAAATTGGTCAAGCCTGGAATATCCTTATGAAATCCAAAACGATGGCCTCACAAAAAAATCTTGATAACCTCATGTGGCAACACCATATAGATCTATTCAGATTCCATGGAGACTTAGTTCTTTATCCTTTCAGATTAAATTCAAAGTACCCATTTATTTATCCACTAATCTGGAAAAAAAAATTGATTTCCCTGATCAGCTTCGATAATTGTTTTAGTACTTAACCAATAGTACTCAATAGCCATTGAGTTTCCCACCATAAAATTCATTGTCAAGTTAACAAAACTGATTATGCTTCAGCATAATAAAGAGAGTGAAAGTGACAAGAACCTCATGATTGTGCTTAATTGGTTTTATCCTCCTATTTACTAGAATGCCTCTTTCTATAAGAACTGAGAACTACTCCCCTAGTCAAAACAAAAAAACACATAAAGTTGTGTTTTTCGATTGACCATGGACTTTTGTACCACATAATAGTACTCTTACCAAGGCAGCGGAAGGAATAGAGACCACCACCTATAAGCCTCTATCACATCATCAAGAAGCCCATATTTACAGATCATTTCCTAACCACGTTAGATTTGTCGAATACAACTACAGAGAACTGCAAAAAGTCATATGCCAAGAAAATCAAACCGTTCTTGAAGAAGTATGAGACTACTTTACACCTATCCCATGGGACCACCATGGTCTTGTCTCTGAAGCCAGACAAGCACTTGAGGAATTCAATTAAGCATAGAATCACGTAAGACCACCTCCATCACAAGAACAAGAAAATGTAGACATGGATGATCCCGCACAATCCTCTCAAGAATCCTATGCTCAAGCATTCTATGCCCCATGGGGAGGTTCTTTTGTCAAGATCCCTATGATCAAGGACCTTTGTCCTTATCTCTCAAAATGGATCCCAGCACAATCTCCCATTATGCCTAAACAATAAACTGGCCTCAGCCAGTCATGCCTACTGACACTTCAAGACCCTCCAAGATTCATGAAGAAGAACCTGCTTCAAGCAATCAACGTGTGTGGAATACGCTGATCTCACAAAAGGGATCCTCTCATAATACCAACAGTCCTCTCGATGATATTGGAATGGAACAATGCTATGAGGAGGAATAGCTAGCAAGACATAACTTTGATGATTCAAACTATGACTTTGACTCTCAAGATGGTAGATAGACCTATAACAAGAGTTATTGTAGCACGGGTCAATGTAACAAAGTACTATAATAATATGCTAGGGAAATTACTATTTACAATCACTGTTCATATCATCTAGAATAATTCCCGACCGCGAATCCCGAAACCTCTATGTGTTCCAAGACCCGTGAGCTTGGTCTTTATTTGTTGTAACCTGTTAATGCCTATAAAAAAAAAATAAAAAATAAAGAGGATGTAATGTTTGGGGCAGAGTCTCTTGAAGTAAAGTGTGTGCTTATGCAAATTATCTCCATAACTCTCTAAATAATTTTTCTTCTCCAGTCTAGTAGAATCATCTAAGAAATGCGATTCTACTAAGTTAGAGATATTACTATCTTGACATCTTTGAGCATCCTATGCTCTGATCCAAATTTCCGAGTAATTAATAGTTAATAGGCAGTCCCTTAAAGGTTTGAACAGAGGTTCGCCTATTGTGAGATAGCATATCTACTACAATTGACATGGTATTCTTTGGTTCTAAGCATTTATTGGAATGAATACATTAAAATTTCGCATAAATGTTTAAAATTAAATTGATAAAATTAAAAAATTTGAGAGGGAATGGATATTTGTAAATAAATTTAGGATTAATTGGACAGGTACCTCATACACGCACCTTATCTTGCATTTTGGCCATCCCAAAAAGTGAAAATCCATGGCTCTTTGGATATATGTCGACCATCTTTTAGGGAGAAAATGACGCGTCTTGTGTACTTGTATTGATCAGAAAGATTCATCTCTTTTTCAAGAAAAGAGTTGAAACTGAGAAAAATATTTTAAAATATATTACATCCGAATCGAAGGGTTTCGAATGTTTTGCAATGAGTAAAATAAAAATTTAATGAACCATGATGTTTGGGAAAACAATGGCGCGCATGATAAAATTTCTATTTCTTTATTTCTCTGTTTCTCTATTCCCGAACAGTTTAAAACAGAAATCCATTTGGTAACACAATTTGATTTTTCTATTTCTGGAACAGATTTCTATTCTAGAAATAGATTTGAAGAAGAAATAGAAATTGAAAAATCAATTTCTGATTAGAAATCAATTTCTGATCGAAATCAATTTCTGTTCCAAATTTTGTCATGCGCACCCCAAGAAGCCTTAGCAATTGTCTATTTCGTGGAAAATCAGTGACTTTGAAAATAGGTTTCCTCATTTTAATCGAGTTTATTTGGTAAAAAAAGAATTGAAATATTTTCGTTATTAAAAACAATCTATACCTAAATGATTTTGTTGACTAGTATCTACACACAGCATTTCTCTCTTCTGTCAGCCCGTCGGAATGATTTCAATTCTCAAAAGCTGAAATCATAATAAACACAAGGATTGACACTTAAAAAATATGAGAAATGCTTGTCCTAAAATGTGCTGCACAACTAGTGGATATCCATATACGGAATGAGAGGTACATTGAAATCCCAAATTCCAGCATCAAGGACAAAAAGTACTATAGATTAGATTAAACTTAATGGAGGAAAGTACTAGAGTTCAATATTAAAATGAGGGAAAGTGAGGCAAGCGAAAAATAAGTAAGAAAATTAAGATGAGCAAGATAATTGATCTGGACACGAAATGTTTTGGGTGTATATCAAATGCTCTTTCCATCTTGACCATTAGAAAATTTAACCCAAATGAAGGGAGGTCACATGTATATAAGAGCACACAATCACTCATTGAAATGGCGCATATTCTATTTAATGTTATTAAATAATCCAAAAACTTAAATTAATAGGTAAAAGGAGACCACACATATGCAAAAAAATATAAACCTCACAATCAAAAAACGTGGAATATCTCGACAACCATTCTCAGGTGTAAGCCATGTGAGCTGGATAAAATAGGATAATTGTCCGAAAAATCCTAGACCTATTGTTAGTGAATGATTTATTCCAAAAATTTCCAATTTGGCAAATTTACTTCTAAACATTTTGACTATATACCAATATAATATTACCAGCCAATTTTAGTCGAAAATTGATGATGTTGACGTCAACCAATCTTACGTGGTATAACCAATATTGATGTAGACATTTTTGTAATTTAATATTTTTTTCTTTTTATTCCTACAACTTTTTTTTTTTTTTTTTACCAATTTCCCTCCACTAACCATTGCTGTGATTGGTGGAGGTCACCAGCCTCGTCTAGATCTAGTGGACATCACAACCTTCACTCAATCTAGGCAAGGGTGTCTCACTTCATGTCACTTCACCTCACCTTGCCTCGCTGTCTTGCATTGTGGTCTCTCATGTGGATCTAGATGAGGCCACAAGGCCAGCAATTGGTGGAGGGATATACAGCAACAACAACAATAGTAATAATAATAATAATAATAATAATAATAATAATAATAATAATAATAATAATAATAATAATAATAATAATAATAATAATAATAATAGAATTAATAAAATAATTGCAAAATTATCTATATTAGTGACAACCATACCATGTAAAATGGTTGTCGCTGAATTGATTGCAATGTTAATGATTTTCAGTCAAAATTAATCAAAAGAATTACATTGGCAAATCCTTAAAATGATTGTGGCTAAATTGGTCGAAGTGAAAAGTTTCAAATTGAAGTCACTGTCATACAATAGATTTAAGAATTTTTGGATAATTTTCTCCTCCTATGTCCAAGGTCTCCATATTCCATTTGAGTTTTGTTTTTAACACCATCCCTTCTTCTGGCGATTTTTATTTCAACTCAACCTTTAGAGGATCCTAAACCCAATTTGTTATCCACTACTTTTGTTCCTAACTGATAACTTCTATAAATGCTTTCCTTTGCGATCTCACGCACATGTTTCTATTTTAGCAGTTCGATTAATATGTTTTAGCAATTTTGTTAGAACTATCTAATTATTGATAGAGATAGTAGAATAAATGAAATATCAATCTATCTTTCAGCTTGTCGCAACCTCCCTTCCAGCACCCTACAAGCGGGCACATGTAGATGCAAATAGCTCGCTAAATGTTAGGCTTACCCGGAACTCTCCCAAGTCCACTAATTCGTGACTTTTGGTCCGAGTATTTTTTACTTGCAAATTAATTTTAAATATGAGTCACTACTAATTAATTTGAGATGGATTAATTAAAAATCCAAGTAAAATATTAGGATAAATATTTTACTCCTATATAATCAAAAAAAGTAAGATCAATGACTTGATTACACTAGTTAATCAATTAATACCATTCCAATAAATAATTTTGTTTAAACCATGAAGTTTTTTTAAAAATTTTCAATGATTTTTCATTTATTTGTGAAGAATGAAAACCATCTTTTGAGCTTTCTCTGATTTTTTAAAAAATGTAAATTTTTTGGGATTTTTCTGATTTTTTGAAGAAAAAATCAGATTTTTAATTAAAATAACAACAAAAAAAAAAACCGACTCCGGCTCGGGCAGACTGCGAGCCGGCCCGATTGGGATCCGACAAAAGGCTCAAGAACGAGGGAGCCACGCCCAGCCACCACCACCAAACTCTAACCTCGCCAGCCAAGAACCAACCGCTAGTGAAACCATGATGCATGCCGATAAAAACCATGAAACGAGGTAGATCGAGCAAAAGATGTATGTGGAAATCTACCGAAACGTATTCGACAAACCGCGAACACCAAGAACGGATGGGAAACCAAGAATGAATGCATACATCTCAACCGGGCATTTCATCAAACACATAGGGTGCATCGGCAGATGGGGGTTAGAGATGAAGACAACGAGCTCGAATTCAGGCCGTGATTCAAAGCTAACAACACCCGAAACCTTGCGACCGCATTTCGCACATAAATGAGGTCGAGACTCGCTTGACCTGGGCAACGGTAGCCCCGTCTGGCGGGGCCGAAATAGAGAACAAAAGGAAAGGAAAGAAAGGGGGGCGTCGAAGGGGTTCCCTACCTAGCTCAAAGACGTCAGACGGTGGACGAGCCAGATAGATCTGGCTGCGTGTTGGAGAAGGTATTTGATTTAGTCTAAAGATTGATTCAGCAAATCATTTATTGTACTACAAATATACTTGTACATTGATATGCAAGTAGGCTATGCCCTTGTGTGGCTATCTACTGACATATAGCCAGGCATCGCCTCCCCCCTTGGAGCGCGGCTTCGTCAGTACATCGACGGCGTTGCCGAAGGAGCATGGGCCCAGAATCCACTGCGACCCGCATCCACCACGTGGGCATCCCATATAGGGGCAATTCCAACTTAATAGTTCAAAACAATTCCCCACAATTATCATACCGCAACTCATAATCAATTTAAGGCACTTCACACGTCATTCACATATTCCAATTACAACGTTAATCTTTAAGGACCCAATTTCGATATCAAACCTAACATTGGAGATTTTATAAGTAAAATCCATATTTTCATCAATCAACACTCAATTTGCATAAACCACTCATCAATTTCAAAATCTAAATATACAGCGACGATCAGCCCGAAATTCCGAGCAATTAGGGTCAAAAATAATTTTTCAAGTTTTTTTTATTAATAATATTTTAATGATTTTCGGAATATGATTTATTATTAAATAATCCAAAATTTTGAAACATTTATTTAAATCATAAATAAATTCCTTTAAGTCACATCAAGGCTTATTTTAAATAAACCTACTTAACCCTTAAACTAAACATGCTTTACTTTAATTAAACCACTTAATCTAATCCATATTTAAATAAACTAATATAACAACCTAATTCCAATCAACCTAAACTAAACACACTTAAGACATGATTAACCCACTAATCGGGGTTTAGTGAGTTAAACTCACCGGAATCGCTTTCCGACGAGTCTCCAGCGAAGAGCACAACGACGCCGATGACAAACCTACACGGATCAACACCAAATGAGAACTAATAGGAGGCCAAAATGAGCTTGGAAGGGGTTGGATCTTGCTGGATTTTTCAGCAACTAACCGAGCTCGGAGGGCGGTGGAATGGCGGCTGAACGGGCGGAAGAACGGCGGAGGAAGACCGGTGGAGGCAGCTAGGGCTCGGGACGGTAGCTTACGACGACGGACGGCGGCGACAGAGCTTTGGCGACGACGAACAGAGGTTGGCTCGGAGAGACGACGGCGCGGGCTACTCGGCAGACGAAAACGAGGCGGCTCGGCGTGGAACGGGACGGCGGGCGGTCACGCGCGGGCGAGCGGCGACGGCGAACTCCGGCGGCGAACGACGAACAGCGACGATCGTGCAAGCGAAGGGCGGATGAGCTGCTCGGTGGTTCCGCTGGTTGCTTCCTCCCTTCTCTCTCTCTCTCTCCTCCAAGTTCAAAAGGAAGAAGATGATGGGGACAAGGGGGAAGTGACATCCCACCTTTCCAAGGCCTCATCCCCACCTTCCACTTGTCACAACCCTAGCCTATCCTGCCTCATTCATGACATCGCAGGTGAGGTCATCATCTACTAACTCCAAACCTTCCACAACTTTAGTCCAATAGGTTCAATTTCATTTTCCGCCGAGGTCTAAGTTCTTGCACATTCACTTACTTCAATTTCCATCAATTCTCCTCCAATTGAGTCCAAATTAAAGTCCATAAATTAGTCCAATGTTCCTAATAAGATTTGTGACACACCATGACTTCCAATTTCAGAATTCAATCTCAAATTCACGATTAATTTCACTTTGGCACAATACTAGCACATTCTAATCTACCAAGCAACGTTTATAAATTTTTGTGCATTTGACTTGCGGTTGATCATTTCAAGCCACAACTTTCGGTTGTCGGGGTAATCTCAAGGTTTCAAATACAGGCACAGGGTACCCAATCGTTAGAAAAGTCGGCCCAATGTCATTGGCAAGAATTGTGCGATCCGGTGGAATCACCCACACCTGATCACATGCCTCTGTCGAGCCAACCTATTTTCGATCTCTAATCGATTTTTTTATTTGTGCCGTAATGACCCATGCAGATTATCTCGATCGAAAGGTCGCTTCTTAATCAAATTCTCGAGTCTTATGCATTAGAATTTCTTAACGGTTTCACCGGATAGACTAGTTTTCACATGAATGGCCGACTCAAAGAAAGGAACTATATGCATGCCAACGAAATGCCCGTCTAAATTTATTAAAATTAAAATTGGAAAAATCAGGCTGTCACAATACATGCCATGGGTTCCTGTTCAAGGGTCATGGGCCGCCGGAACCAATCAATGGGCTCCCGGACCCGGCCAACAGTGGGCTCCACAACAACAACCGAACCCAACTGGAGATCCGATTTCGCCTCCCCGAGTCAAAGACCCAAATTCATTCCGAGTGGAATGCCGTCAAACCCTTCTATTAACTCTTACTCGAATTTTCCACCTGGGTTCATTCCGCTCTCTTTTCCGAACATCGCCGATCGTCTAGAACCCGGTGACCCGCTTTATACTTCACCAGCTGACAGCTTAGAATTGAAGTTAATCACGCTTCAACTTGCTAGACCAGACCATTACTCGACATGGGCAAGGGACTTCGGTCAGGCTCTCGTTACAAAAGACAAGGACAGATTCCTTAATTGATGTCCCTCTTCTGGCCGACGACCGCATGCAACGCCACTGGCGGAGGTGCAACCACTTGGTACGAACCTGGATTAGGAACTATGTGACGGCAGAGGTCGCCGCCGGACTTCCTCCTACAGAATATGCAAAAATGATGTGGGAAAACATTAGAGAAATGTATGGGAAACTTGATCGGGTTAAAGTTTTTTCTTTGACCCAAGCCCTCACAAAATTGAAGCAAGGGAACCTCTCAGTTACCACTTGCTTCAACTGCTTATTAGCTCTTTGGAATGAGCTCAAAGCCACGGAGGAGCAGCTCAAAGGCCCAGAGACAACAATTAGACAATACAAAGAGATTAAGGAAAGGGAGAAAGTAACTCGCTTCCTATTAGCCCTAAATGATAGTTGGATACCTTTCACAAATCCTCACCATAGAGCCGGTGTCGCCGCTCGGTTGCATTTTTCAACTTGCTATCCAAGAAGAAAACCAGTGCCTTGCGACCACCGGACAAGAGAGGGGAGGAGAGAGCATCGTGCTTGCAGCGCCCGGGAAGAACTTGGGCTGCTCCCATGGCGTTTTTTCGCGCGTCACAGCGAGAAAGCAGCTCTAGGTCACGTTCGGGAGGAAACGCCCAAGCAACAGAAGGAGGAGAGGAAGAAGAAGACTTCTTTGGGAACCCTAGAACTTACCGATCCAACGGTCAAGATCAGAAGCAGGGATCGGACAATGCCCGTGCTTTCCGAATTGACGATAGAGATTACAGGTGTGGAAGAGCATCCGATGGCCCCTTATGTTGCGCGATCCGACGGCCATGATCAACACCGCCCACATGGATCCGACGGCTCTTATGCTGTGCAATCTGACAATCCAGATCAGCACCGATCACATGGATCTGACAGCCCATTTTCGCTGCCCTATGGTGTTGAATTATATAGAGGGGGAGGACAAAGTTCTAAATCAAGGGTAAGTATTGTGAATATTGCCGTCGTCCGCATCATACTATTGAAACATGTTAGAAATTGCATGGTAAGCCTGCTGATAAAGAAAAGAAAAGAAAAGAATTTTCAGCTTATCAGGTATCTGCACATGGAAATAATCCAGCTCACTAGCCACTTACCCAAGATCAGTATGAGCAAATTATGAAGGCACTAAATCAGTTGAGGGCAATTGACAAGAGTGCCAATTTTTCAGGTACTTCATTATGCGACACTAAGAATATTTTAGTTGATGCATGGATTATTGATACTAGCGCCAATGACCACATAGTTTGCAATGAATGTCTATTCTATGATGTCCACATTCGTCTTCCAAACGGAACTATCACTGATGTCAGAAAAATTGGGACGGTATACCTTAGCAAAAATATTGTCCTAAAAAATGTGTTGTACATTCTTGAGTTCGAATTTAATCTCATATCAGTTTCCAAAGTTTGTGAGGACAATCATTATCAAGCCAATTTCAATTCTAAAAATTGTTCCTTTTAGGACTTTTTGACTGGGAAACTGATGGGCTTGGGTAGAATGGAACAAGGGCTCTATTTTTGGGTCAATCTTTCTGGAAATTCTAATTTATCCATATCTTGTAATGCTATCTCTAGAAATAAAATTTCCCTTTCTCATAAGCGTCTTGGTCATAGTGCTCGTTTTCCTTGTCCTGATTGTAAGATATGCCCTTTGGCAAAACAAACACGAGCAACATTTCAAGATAGCACCTCTCGTGCCATCAGTGTCTTCTCATTAATTCATATAGATATTTGGGGGCCTTACCATACACCACACCGTGATGGATCCCGCTATTTTCTCACCATGGTTGATGATTACTCTCGTGCTACTTGGATATTTCTCGTGCAATCCAAGAGCCAAACTTTTTCACATCTGTCGAAATTTTTTGTCCATGATCAAAAATCAATTCAATAAAGGTGTTCAAAGGATTCGAACAGATAATGGCAGTGAATTTTTCTCCCATGAATGTCAATCTTTTCTATTATTGTGGCATCCCAAAATTCAAGACAACCTCTAGATGTATTAAGTCTATGATTAGGTAATGAAATTGCCTTTGGTTTATGCTTTAGCCATTGATTTTCTTTTAAGACTGAGTGTTATGTGGATGGAAATGTATATTGTGTTTATGGGTTATTAAAATTAGTATTATAGGATAATTTGATAAAAAGAATTTGTTCTTGGCTATACACCTCATAGATTTGATTCTTATAATTTAAGGATACAAGTTTTATGGCCATATGAAATTGTAAATTTGAAATTTATAAAAGAGGGGATTAAGGTAAATATTAAGAGTAAACATGGGCTACTTAAGTTTGGGTCTTAGGCCCAAAAGTATTGGACTTAAGATGGGCCAAGCTGACCGGTCCATGGAGCCCATGAAAGGCTACCGTCGACCACAAGGAGAGAGGGGAGAAGTCGGCCCATCTTCAAGGCCATCATGCATGGGGTTTGCCAAGTGGCAAAAGGGGAGTTACACCCATTAGCCACCTTGGGCGGCACCTAATGATTACTAATGATTGAATAAAAGGGGAAATAAAAAGAGGGAGTGACCGGTTGTGAGAGAGGGAGAGAGAGAAAGCTATCGAGAGAGTGAGGGAACCGAGAGAGAGGAGGAAGTTGCTCGTCTGTCGCTCGCAACTGCCCGTGCGTCCGTCGATTGCCGCCGTCGTGCTCGCCGTAGCTCGGTTTGGAGGCAAGTTGGGATCCTTAATCTGCTCTTGCATGTTGTGTCTAGAATGTGTTATAGAAGGGTGATGAATTTCGAATGTCTAGGGTGTGAAAAACCGAAGTTTTGAGTGTGTTGCTTTGAAGTTATAATCTGTTCTCGAGTAAACAGCTTGACCCAGAATGTTGTAGTGGCTTGCATGCGATCTTTGAGTCGGATTTTGACTCTGACTTCTTCATGAAAGTTTTATATAACATCTTAAAGTATAACATACTAAAATGTGAGACAAAATGGTTGAGTTTTGAGGGGTGAAACCCTCCCTCTACGAAAATGTTAGATCTGAAGCTGTTTTGTTGACCTCTTGGTGATTTTGTGTGTTGCATGTAACTTTATACTGAGAATTTCACTTTGACTTCTTCAACAAGGTTGTAGAGAACATCTTGAAGACTAACATACTCAAATTTGAGGTAAAACTAACAAGTATAGCCTAGTGAAACGATTTTCTTTTGAAGACGTTAAATCTGGAAATGTTGTACTGAGCTCCAGTGACTTCGTGGACTATAAAGTGACTTTTCTTTGAAAATATCACCTTAATCCCTTAATTAAAGTTGTAGTAGACCTCTTGAGGCAAAACATATCAAAAATTCAGAAGAAAAGATGGAAGATAAGTAGGTGAAATTGTGGTTTTTCGGAGGGTGTTGAATCTGGAAACTTCGGTATTGAAACATAAGTTTTAACCGTCTATCTTAAATCATCTAGAATGAATTTGGCTATGACTTCTTCATGAAAAATCTACCTTAGGATCTCAACTATAACATAATAAAATTTCATGAATTGTGAAGGTTATTAAGGTATTTAATTGGAAATATTTCTAAAGCCCTGTAATCTAACGCGTTCGGACTTAATCAGTTTCAATGCATGGATCATATCATTTTTTATGAAGCTATTTTGGCAAAGTGTTCTTCATGAAATATTTTTCTTTATATCTTCCCTGCAACATATCCAAATTTCATAATTTTTGAAGTTCATTTGCCTATTTAACTGAAAATTGTTTCGAAAACTGTGCAAGTTAAGTGATTATGATAATGGTGCTGTGATGTTCGGTCTATACCGTACGACATGAGGGTATTTTAGTGCAGTGTCCTGTATGAAATATCTGAAATTATGTCTTGACTATCACATGTTCGAATTTCATAATTTTTAAAGACCATTTGGATATTTAATGGAAATATTTTCTAAAAATGTGCAAGCTGGATTGTGCGAATTTCAAATGCTGAAATTTATGATTATTCTGTTTTGGATGAGCCCTATTAACTATATTGATTGAGGTGATTGAATCTTACTGAGCATGTGATGATATTTGGCATTGCATGGAGAACCAAATGCTGAATTTGACTTTGTTGCCATTACATCATGTGCCATGTTGATTATGAGACATAAATTGGTGAATATGAATTATGATGAATGAGGAAACTGTTGGAGGTGGCCAATAATGCCCTGGAAGTGTCAGGATGTCCGAGATGGGGGTGCCGGATGCTCGGTTGTATTGTGATACATGCCCAGATGTCCTCAGGAGTTTCGAGATGCTCGGAATGGTTGGGTGCCGGAAGCCTCGGAGGTTTGTGCCCGAGGGGATGCCTCGTGATGCCAGTTGGGATACGAGATGCCCGGAATGTGGGGGTGCCAGATGCCCGGTGGTGTGTGTGCCGGAAGTTTCTCGTGATGCCAGATTGGAGTGCGAGTGATAATGTGGGATGCAATTACTGATCCCGAGAAAGAGAGATGTTGTGATCAAATTGAAAGATAAAAAGTGAAAATTGAATCATGCACATATGATATGATGACATACGCATGGATGTATGACATGATGATGATGAGTGCATGGTTGTATGTGCACCTATGGTATGATGGTATATGTGTGACATGATGATGATGAATGCATGGTTGTATGTGCACCTATGGCATGATGGTATATGGATGACATGATGATGATGATGAGTGCATGGTTGTATGTGCACCTATGGCATGGTAGATGTATGACATGATGGTGATGAGTACATGAGGATGTATGTACATATGGTATGATGACATATGCATGACTGTAAGGTAAGTTATGCTTGGATGCATGAATGACATGTACTATACTACAATTGTTATGATTGTATTGTGTGATGCATTGAGTGGTTTATTGGATCTTTTACCTGCTAAGTAGTTGTACTCACCTCTTCAGGGACCAACATTTCAAATTAGAAAGATACCGCTCCCTACTATCACGCGGGGTACTTTCTATGGCCTCCTATCCGACGTGGAGGTAGAGTGTTCGAAGATAGAGTGTGTTACCATCCTTGGTCTATCGTTTGTGCGAGTTCGCGTGCTGGTCATGTACGATGTGGGCCTGGCTGGGGGCCCAGTCATACAGGAGTTTATGTCGTTCTACATTCGCCGAGATGGAGTGATTCGGGGGATGTTGCCGCCACCGCCACCGCCTGACGCGCCAGGATGGGTGTGATGGCCACGTGAGGAGTAGAGAGCTGACTTTTTTCGAAATAGCCAACACTTGTAGATGGGGGATGACACATAATCGATATAGGGGTCGAGATATCCTTTTGGGATGTGGCCAAGCGTAGTTAAAAGTCTTGGCTTTCTTTTTGTTGTACCAACCCGAGAAAATCCATCATGAAAATATATAAATAAAAGTGGTTCGGCCTTACCTTTTCATATGATGTGTAGTTGGTGTGTATTGTATTATGGTTATTGGAGGGAGAGATTGTGAGACTCAATTATGCTTCCGCAAATAAGTTGCGCTGAAACCGTTTTGTTTTCAAAAAAAGAAAATGACTATAAAATACGATGCTTCTACTAAAAGATGTAACTAGTGGAGCGATAGGTACCTGTGGTGACCTAAGGTGTTTCGGGGTGCCACAATCATCTCAAGGAATACTCCATGAGAGTTCTTGTGCATACACTCCCCAACATAATGGTGTTCTCGAACGTAAACATCGATATCTTTTAGAAGTTGCTCGAGCACTAAAATATCAAGCTTCCATTCCTGAATCTTTTTAGGGAGATTGTGTGGTCACGGCAGCCTATTTAATTAATCGCATGCCAACTAGAATATTAGAAGGACGCACCCCTTTTGGAATGCTTTTTGGCAAAGAATCGACGATTGATCATCTTCAGGTATTTGGCTATCTTTGCTATATGACAAATATGAAACGTCATAATAAATGGATCCTTGTGCTCTTCAATGCATCTTTATGGGATATCCAGCTTTGTAGAAGGGTTATCGCGTTGTGGAGATATCTACAGGTCGCTTCTTTGTTAGCCGAGATGTTATCTTCCATGAAGATGTATTCCTTTTCCAGAAGATGGCATCTGCGCATGAGTCATCAATATCAACATCGAATCATCGACAATTCTTATCAGTGGAGGATATATCTATGTAGCCACAGTATTTTTGGGTTGCCTCGGATCAGCCATGCTCTGGATCATGCCCTGTAGAGGCACCCGTCGAATCTCCTGTTTTACCTGTCGGATCTCCGGATTACTCCCCTGTGATGAATCAATCCACCATTTCATCACCTCAGCAAAATGATAATGGGTTTTTCTCATCACCAATTGTTGAACAAACAACTGTTCCAATGCCCAGGCGCTCGCGACGAGAGGTGCGACCTCCAACATGGACAAAAGACTATATTTGTCCAACCTTGGAAACACCAGGTATGCAATATCCAGTGTCCTCTTATGTTTCCTTTAGTAAATTATCGCTAGAGCACACATGCTGCATCAATAGAATATCTGAAGAACAAGAACCATCTTCCTATGAGGAAGCAGCGCGTGATATTCGATGGCAAAAAGCTATGAAGGAAGAATTAGCTGCTCTTACAGCAAATGATACTTAGGATGTTGTTCCCCTGCCTTCTCACAAAAAACCCATCGATTGCAAATGGGTCTACAAATAAAAATATAAGGTAGATGGTTCGATTGAGCGATACAAAGCTCGACTGGTCGCTAAAGGATTTACGCAACGTAAAGGTTTTGATTATCATGAGACATTTTCTCATGTTGCTAAAGAAGTGACCGTTTGTTCTTTTCTATCTATTGCTGCAATGCGTAATTGGAACTTACATCAAATGGATGTGAACAATGCCTTTCTTCATGGAGATGTAGATGAAGAGATTTACATGGAACTTCCACCAGGATTACATAGATAAGGGGGAGTCTCGAGTATGTCGTCTTCGTAAATCCCTCTATGGACTCAAACAAGCTTCTCAACAATGGTATGCAAAGTTTATTGCAGCACTCACAAATGCAGGTTTTGTACATTCCAAATATGATTATTCATTGTTCACATAGACCAAAGGTACTTCATCGATCTACTTATTGATTTATGTCGATGATATACTTATTATGGGAAATGATGATGTCGCAATTCAGCAACTCAAGGAATATTTGCATATGACCTTTCATATTAAGTATTTGGGACCTCCCAAATATTTTATTAGTATTGAGATAGCTCAATCCAATGAGAGAATTTGTCTTAGTCAGAGAAAATTTGTCTTAGAAATCATATCAGATGCGGGATTATCGGGATGCAAGTTAGTTGCTATACCTATTAAGTAGAACGTCAAATGGACGACATATGAATATGATGCGAACTCTCCTTCTCCAAATAACGATCCATTGCTCAAAGATCCATCAAGTTATCAACGACTCGTTGGGAAATTGATTTATCTCACCATGACTAGGCCTGATATATGTTATGTAGTATTAATACTCAGTCAGTTTATGCACAATCCAAAGCGATCACATATCAGAATCAATCGACAGTTTCATTGTCATTAGCTGAATCAGAATATCGAGCCATGGCAAAAACCGTGTGCAAAATAATTTGGATTTGGGGGTTACTTTCAGATCTAGGTGTGCAAGTCGACGATGCAAGTGAATTGTTCTGTGACAATGACGCAGCTCTTAAATTGGCTGCAAATCCGGTTTTTCATGAAAGAACAAAGCACACCGAGGTTGACTGTCATTTTACTCGAGAGAAAATTCAAGAATGGATCATTGCCACTCGAGGAATCACAACTGTAGAACAACCTACAAATATTTTCACTAAGCCCTTATGCCAGAGACAGCACAGATATCTATTAAGCAAGCTTGGCACCTTTGACATTTATAAGCCGCTAGCTTGAGGGGGAGTGTTGGAGAAGGAATCTAATTTAGTCTAAAGATTGATTCAACAAATCATAGATAATCGTAGATACGATTTACTTTAGGAAAATTAATATTGTGTAAATATTTTCTGATTCATTTACTATACTACAAATATACCTATACATTGATATGTAGAGTAATATAGAATACAGAAAATTCCTCTCCATTTTCACAAATCTTGTCACTACATCCGTTCACCTCGTTCGTTCCTGAGCCGGGATCCTCGGGGAACCGACACCAACTCAACAAAAGCGGGACCTACCACAGCTTCGACTGGAAGGCATGCCGGCAACCGGCAACTTCACCTTGTCACTCACTCTTAGTCTCTGCTCGAGCTCCCTCTCCCTCAGATCTCAAGCTTCTCTCTTCGTGTGCTCACTCTCGAGCCTCCCCTAATGTCCTTCCGAGGAAGTCCTCCAAGCTCACTGCATTTTTGTGCCCCTTTCCTCGGCTCTCAAATGCCCTATTTATAGGCCAAGGAGGCAGGTTGAAGGAGGTGGACCGGCCGCTGGTCCTCGGTGTGCCGACCGGCCTTGCTACGGCCAAACCGGCATCCCCTCAGTCGCGAAAGCCTGCTCCATATTAAAAATGCGTCCAATCTGTCCTTATTTCTCCCTGAATTTCACGTTGCTCCGTCTGACAGCATTGATGGGGCGCCCCCTCCCTCATTAATCTATCCTATCCTTCCTCGGTAGGTTGTCCTGCGCGAGAGTTGCAGGGAAGAGGAAAGAAGGAGGGAGGCTGGGCTGGACCGAAAGGGAAATAAGGCTGGGCCTTGGGCCTGTGTAGGGGAAAAGAGGAAGAAGGGGGAGTGAGCACGAAGGCCTAGCCCCGTGGGCTTTTTTTTTTTTTTTTTTAAATAGATATTTGCAAATAGGATAATAGAAGGGAAAATAAAATAGAAAATACAACTTAGTAGATGCAAATGATATTAATACCGAGGTGATGCAAAAAATCTTTTTTGTTAAGGCCAAATTGATCCATAATTTTCTATGCAGTTTTAATCCTAAATATTTAGCCAAAATTTAAGTGTCAATACAAATCAATTTAATTACATACAAATCTTGTAGAGACTTGAAAGTTCATTTTCTATATATGATTTTTTTTTAAGAAAAGAAAAACTTGAAATGATCATGAACGACCATGAAATCCAAATTCTCACAAATGATGTTAAATCTCTTTGAGCAAATCCATAGTAAAAGTTTATGGGGATGCATTAATACATACTCAGCTTGCCATTTATCAATTTGTTTGAAATGCTCTATGCTCGCAGGTTCACATAATTGATGTGAAGGATTTCGAAGGCGAGCCAGCAGCGAGGATAAGGTTGCCCCAGAGAGTGCCATATGGATTTCATGGCACTTTCATGGCCACACCTAATAAACAATAATTAGGCCACAAGATCTCAACAACTTAATGCTATCATTAAGTTTCTCTTGGCTCGATAAGTATTAGCATGTCTTATGTCTATGTAATTATGACTCGCTAAGATTATGCCATGGGGATGTACTTGGTCTACTTCTGCGTGTTTATGGAAGTCTAGACATATTTGGATGTGCTCTTCAATTATTTGAATTTGGCAATATATGTATGTGAGTTGCGAATGGTTCATTCTATAAAATACATCGAATTTGGAATTTGTCAACTTCAGAGTACATCTTGACCCAAAAAAAAAAAAAAATTCAAAGTACGAACGGATACATCAATTTATAAGAGAGAGATAGCATGAGAGTTCGTGGACTATACACGCCAGTTTGCCATTGTTGAGATACGCCACTTAATAACATTAAAATGCATTATGTATATATGTTTCATAGCCTCCAGAATATAAGGTTAATCTATTCCTAATGTCATTTTGAAACACTTCGCACCCATCTATGTGACTTCAGTTTGGTCACATCAACAAAGTAAAGGAAGCTCGTAATATGCTTGTCACTGGTATTGTACTTCAGATTTTGCCCATCAGTATCATTTGATAGGAAATCCACATGATATGCACAAGGAGACAAGTTAGTAAGTTAATGACTTTTTATCCTCTATACATGCTAACTATGATCAATCAGCATTATTTAAGCCATAATGTGATGCGGATTTTGATATTTGAATATTTGCAGAATGTCGCGATCATACACTTGTGTTTGTAATTTCTCATGGCATTTCCCAATGAGTTTAAATTTGTGCGAGCTTCACTTATCCAAAAAAATTCTTTATCTTGTCCTCAGGAAGTTGTCTTGGAGTTTGCCTGATAAAATTCGATTTACTACTTTGAAAGCATATTGCACTACCTTGTTTGTCTCGGAGTTGTTCTAGACAAAAGGCTAAAATTTGAAGAGTGCATATAATGTCTAGGTATGCCTACCGGCCTGCTTGACCATTTTGTTGGTAAGTTTCAGGACAAGAACTGTGAAGAATATTATCATTTTGAGATTGGAATCTAAGAAACTCTTTTTATCAATATTTCATAATATTGTCAATGCAAAACATCTCGGTATCTTGTGAATATTGTATATTTATCTTGCAAACAACATTATGGTGGATATGAGCAAGTTCATATAGATTTTTTTTATAAGATGAAACGATATATAAATAGCTCTTTTAATCTCTCTGGAACTTCTTCGATCTAATAACATTGATGTTATTAAAATGCACTGAACAAATAGATTTTTGTTCGAGAGTTACAAAATGGAGTTCGTCCGCCAATATTTCGTCCTTTTGCGAATATTGTCAAATAAACAAGCCGGTCATGACCCAAAATGTCTAAGATTCCACAATCTGCTTTTCTCTCCTGTCCCTTTTTGCTAATGTCTCCGCAAGAGAGAGATTAATTTAAACCAAAGTAAGTTAAAATCCATCTGCGTCGACAAACGACAGCTGGGTGTCTTTTTTTTAGACAGGCAAAGTCGATGAAGATGGTCTATTGTCTCTTTCTCTCTCTCTCTTTTCTATTTTAATTCTTTTCCCTCAAATTTTTGCTGCTTTTGAATATCTGAGAATTATAAAATTACTAATGTCCGCAATGTTTAGGTGTTATTTAACAATAGCTTAACAGTCTCATCAGTGTAAACATGATCTTTTTGTAGCGAAGGATATGTTTCGGTGTCGTAAAAAGCTCTCTCTCTCTCTCTCTCTCGTAATTTAATCTTCGTCTGTGGCTTCAATTTTCATTGTAGATTTCCACCAAACGGACCACTTTGTAGATAACATTTGCAGCTCTCAATGTTTTTTGTTTCTCGTGGCGAAAATATACCTTTGGCACTCTCAACATGAAAAAGAAAGGAACTCTTCCTTTCTAGGTTAAGTGTGGCATTGGTTTCTAGCAACAATTTGATGATACGGACATCATCAAATTGAAATTAGAGAGAGACACTTTTGATATTACCTCGTTGACAAGTATATATGACGTCTCAAATTAAATTCAAATTGCTCGGTGTAGTATATTTGTGACAAATTATGCAATTCTTGTTTGACCTTCAATCTCAAAAGGTTATGTTGAGTTATAAGTGAACTTTATGACATGACACTCCCCAAGTATACCTTTTCAAATATTTTCGTCAACTTGAGGATACTTGATGGGCGTTTATCTTATTTGAAGGGAAAAAGGAAATTATAAAAGGGAGAAATCAAGATGAGAGAGAGAGCGATCACCGTCGAATTTGTCTGCAATTTTTGTCCATGCCCGTTTCTGCTCACACGCATCATGTACAAGCGAGCATCTGGGGTGCCTCTTAATGGATATAGTCATTCATTATAAAGACCTAGTATATGAGAATCCTACCGGTTTCTTGCATGATTTCGTCATGTGTTATATTAAATATGCCTTGTCTAATAATAAATGGTGGTTTCATCATGGCCAACGAGGGTCGCCAGATGAAGGCCAAAACTTCTAGAATCTACAGTTGAGTTAAGAAAAGAGCTCTTTTCTTATAGCTCTATCAAGTTCTTTTGCTGTAAACTATTCTGTCCTCTTGTTTGATCATGCAAAGTTGCTAGCAAGAACAGATAACCATGATAAAAATTGCCAATTTAAAGTGCAAACATTAGCTAGATAGTCCACATCAGTACCCATTGATGATTGATTCAGCAGCAGTCATCGTTGCTCTCCCCACTTACCAAATTTGAAGGTATATCATGGTGATAAAGAATGAACTACAACCGGTAGAGACCGGACAATTAGAAGAACTCCTGAGAAAGAAACCATCAATTTTTTTTTTTAATCAAAACTGAAGACTCAAATAATACCCAATTTCCACCGAGAGGATGGTCCTATTTATTGTGAATAACATTCCAAGTTGGAGCGTTAGATTCCGTTATCTTCTTCATCGTCTCACTAGGCTAGTCTCTACTAGATGTAAGAGATCGATAATGTAGATGATCAACGCGAAACTGTCTGAGTAGACATCGCTTTTAGGTCCAGATGAAGACAACATTATGCTTTTCTTATAGTACACTAATAAGTAGTAGTAATGTAAGAAATCCATTTCCACCAATTTTTACACAGACAAAGGGAAATTAGATAACATATCCACGTTCTTTATAATCACAGGACCGTGGTCAGACGAAAGTACCGGCCATCAAGCTAATTATCACTTTATTTCTGCTCACAACTGCTCCTTAATTGAACTTAACCGAAATTGGACTCCTGACAGAGTACTTCTTGGAATCCCACCTCAGAAATCCTTGGGTGAATTTGGCAACCTCCTGAGTGGAATTGGCACGGCTGAGTGTGATTGAATACGTTGCTTTCTGGTTCAATTTTGAGAAGGTGAGTTTGTTGGGCTTCACGGTGACATGCACACCCTGTGGAGGAACGACCGTGAGAACATAAGGCGAATAGTCCGTTCCAACATTAGTCACAGTCCTAGTAAAAGTCTGTGGAGGTCCGAGGTTGACCGAAAAGGAGGGATAGTTCAGCTCTCCCTCGGGAATGCTAGATACTCCTGAACATTTGACTGGTTTGTGAACAATTGTAGCCACCTGCTTGTCGGTGTATCCCAGACCACAGAGATAAGGAATGTAATCGTCGGGATGAATGTCGTAAATGAATCCTGGGTCGATGGCCTTTACAGGATCGACATGGCCTGCTCCGATGGCAAAGACATTCGCAGGTTGAAGCCTTTCGTCCAAGATTGGGTCTTGCTTGATGTTCAGTTGCTTAGCCGTCGTCATGATAGCTGATTTGATTGCTGCTGGAGACCAGTCTGGATGAATGCCCTTTA
The DNA here is from genome assembly GCA_017140475.1 of Eucalyptus fibrosa. NCBI lineage: Eukaryota > Viridiplantae > Streptophyta > Magnoliopsida > Myrtales > Myrtaceae > Eucalyptus > Eucalyptus fibrosa. Next base: position 49,048,051 of record CM029507.1, on the reverse strand, counting down.
TCAAAGTCGCGATGCCACTGAGGTGGGGGCAAGACATGGAAGTGCCAGAAATTATATTAAAGTAATACTTTGCTTTTGTGTCATTTCTGATGGGAAACGGCCATGCTGCTAATATGTTCACGCCAGGACCAATAATGTCTGGCTTTAGAATTCCCGGGCTAACCAAGCTCGGGCCTCTCGAAGAGAAAGAAGTGAGTGAAGGAGCGGTCGGGTTTCCAAACACAGTTCCTTTGAACACGATGGTAGCAGTAGGAGTTCTAGTCGCATTGATGTAGGCTTTGATCTTGTTACCAGCGAAGTAGCTAACATGAGACGCAGGGAGGACATAAGCATCGGCCAAGGTACTGAATCCATCGATTTCTTGGCTCATCATAATCATACCGACCCCACCGGCTCTTTTCACCTCAATCGCTTTGAAATACCGGCCGACGAACCCTTTTTCACACAAGACAATCTTCCCTTCTACTTGACTGCTTTTTAATTGTCCGGGGAGACAGTAAGTGGACTCTTTCGTACCATCGGTTCCAGGATACACAAGTGGCAGTAAAGTTGAAGGGAAGGAGGGTTGATATATTGTCTCACCTTCATATTCCGCTGCATTTCCGAGTTTTACATTGGAGACAATGTTTCTATCGATGGTGCTCGCCCCGACGGTGAGAATCCATGGAGCCTCGTTCGATAGTGACTCTGACAAAGGACCGGAATTCCCAGCAGAGCAGCTCACGAAGATACCTCTCTGAACGGCTGCAAAAGTGGCTATCGCGATGCCATCCATATGAAATGGAGCAGAGCCACCACCAAGCGACATGGAGATTACGTCGACGCCATCTGCGAGGGCCGCATCAAGTCCAGCAAGTATGTCGCCCAGAAAACAATATGTAGAGCACACTTTATAGATCGCCAAGTGAGCATATGGAGCCATGCCACCTGCCGTGCCTTCAGCCATCCTGAGCGTATTGGCTTGTTGCACAGAAGCGCCAGCTGCAGTGCTGGCCGTGTGAGTGCCATGTCCGTCATCGTCAATCGGAGGCATGGTCACATTTTTCTTAGCCGAGCTGTCGAAGGTCTTGGCACCTATTAACTTGTTATTACATTGGGAAGGCTTGAAGTCACACCTCCCTTTCCATTTGGCTGGCGGGGGCGGCATTCCATCTCCGCTGAATGAAGGATGGTCCGGGGTTACACCCGTATCCATGATTCCAATGATTATTCCCATTCCCATAGTGGAACTATTGAAATATTCCTGATTCAGTGGCAAGCCCAAAAACTGGGGGCTGTGCGTTGTCTGGAGGCTATATATTTGCTCAGGGTGAGCTGCCACAAATCCAGGCTTATCCTGCATTGTGGCGACTTCATCAGGACTCAGCCTTGCTGCAAAGCCGGTCATCACATTCTGGTAAGAGTAAAGCAAGCGCCTCTCGTTCCTTGAGGTGGTAGAATTTGTGGGCAAAAACGAGTAATACCAGGATTCGAGATCCTTCCACTCAGAAAGGCGCTGGCCATCAAGGGGAGTCAGGTGGACAATGTAGGTTTGTAAGTCACTGCTCTGTGATCGAGTTGGAGATGATTGGCCATTGGCAAGACAAAACTGCACACTGGAAAGCAAGACAATTAGGCAGAGGAGATGAACGAAAGCCATTGGTGGTGTTATTCTAGGATGCGGATTCGAGAATATTGGAAATGGTGAGATTTGTGTTTGGCGACTAACGGGAGCGCCTATTTATACAGAAGCTGGGATGGAGATATGGTCAGCTTGGGCATATCCGATCAGTCTGTGTGTCTAATTCTTGCAGTTCCTTTAAGAGCATTATCATTTGAGCATCTAAACGTAGGAGTTGCGGGAAAAGTTGGCTTGAAGGAATTCTTTTTTAATAGGATGATCTTAATTCTTCGTGTTCCTCTCCTCTTGATAGCTTGCATATAGGGGAGGTTGTTGCACTGATGAGCATACGCGGAGTAGGACCATCATATTACTTGTAGCTTTGAACCACTTCTTGTGATTATTATGTCATCAGATTTTGCCTTCTAAATCAGGATTTTAAACAGAACGGCCTGAAAAACCGGCAAAGATAGATCAAAGTGAAGAATATCACTTGCTCGCCCATTGTTAACTAATCCCTTGTACTAGTTACAGATACCACCAAGCACGTTTTCCAAATGAATTTGCAAAATCTGCAGATGGTGCAAGAAATTACCACAATAAATTACCCCTAATCTAATTGATGAAGGAATATCAGCTCAATGCCGTCATCTGCCTCATGAGATTGGAGCAATATATTTTATGTTTTGATGCAGATAAGTTTCTCAGATATGATTGTTGCGTGCCAATTTGCTTTAATCTAGTAATAGGCAGTTTCGAAGAAGGACGTGTGCAATGCATAATCAGAACAATTAGTGGTTACCAATCAGCATCAAGGGCAAATTCAACTATGAGTCAAGAAGACATCAGTTGATGTTTCAAATGCTGAAGCGTAGTCATATGAATATCAAGGTCTTATCTGGGGAAGGAGAATTGACTAGAACTCAACCAAATTGGACATTTCTCAACAACCAATGCTTAATCAACAAGAAGACGCAGAAACTAATGGCAAGAACTTTAAAATTGGGCATGTCAACATGCCGAATCATCATCATTGATGTTTTAAATTTTTAATCCTAGTTATATAAATATCGCAGTCTTGTTTGGGGAAGGAGAATTGACTAGAACTCCACCAAAATGGACATTTCGCAAAAATCAATCCTTAATCAACAAGAAGACCCATAAACAAATGGGAAGAACTTCAATAATTGGACATCTCAACACGCCGAATCAAAATCTTTAATGTTTTAAATGCTCAATCCACTGACCGGAAAAAAAAAAAAAATTTGCTTAATCCCAGTCATATGGATATCATGTTCTTGTTTGGGGTGCAAAAATTGACTAAAACTCAACCAAAATGGACATTTCCCAAAAATCAATGCTTAATCAACAAGAAGAACTGGAAACAAATGGCAAGAACTCAACTTGCCGAACCAACATTGTTGATGTTTTAAATGCTTAATCCTAGTCATATGAATATCTTGGCCTTGTTTGGGTAAGGAGAATTGACTAAAATTCTACCAGGATGGACATTTCCCAAAAATCAATTCTTAATCAACGAGAAGACCTGGAAACGAATGGCAAGAACTTCAACAATTGGACATCTCAATATGCCAAATCAACGTCTCTTCGAAGTGCTTAGGAAGAATTCCAAACCTTGATTCTTTTAATCGAAGAAAAATTTCTATGTGAAACTGTAATTTAAAATTGTGCCGGATATGAGTTGCTGGGTTAATTCTAAATGTTGTTGAGCTATAAAATCATGCTGTAAAAAAACTTTTTGGCATCCTGGAACTGTGGATTTTATAAAATCGATTTGGTATTTTGTTTAGTCCAAGTCAATTGTGCATTATTGCAGCCAGATTCAATCTATTGTGGATTTACTTACACTAGTAAAATTTACCAAGCTAGCACAGGTAAGGAACTCCGCATTTTTAGGCACAGAACAATCTGCCCATGTATCCACATTGACAAAATGGCCGTTCACTTGTGCTTGTGAGAAAAAGAAAATCTTAAAAGTTTAATACCTATAGAAATTTACATGTATATGAAGATTCAAATAGTTTTAGGACGATGATCCATTGGAAACTCCATATGTAACTTATCATCACAAATCTTCTCATTTTTTTCCCAAATTAATAGTATTTCCAACTTCTAACATTATCTTCACCAGCACAAGTGATTGCCGTTCCTTTTTTGTCTATATAGAGATGCATGACAAGAAACCATTATAATCGGTCTTGAAATACCAAGACTAATGATAATCTTCACAGTTATATGTGATTGATTATATTTACCCATAGAAACAGTCACATTCTTAAAACTCACCACTTAAATTTCTCCTTTGGGTGATCAAATTTTTAATCCTTACGCAACTCATTGAATTTTTACTTCTAGAATTGTCATTCTTGGATTGGTGATTAGGTAGAAATGTTGGAGCAAACATCGAAAATGGACTATCGTAAGTTCAATGGTGGTGGGGACGAGGATGATGGTTGGGTGGCAACTCTTGTCCAAGTGAGTTTTACGTATCTATTTTTTTAACTCCCCTTACATAGAAAATCTAAGCAAACATAATCTGAATCTATAAATGTGCAAGGACTTTCTCCGTTTCTTGAGTATTCTGAAATTCCTAGCTCATTTTTGGTACTCCACTTTTTTCTTTAAAAAATTTACTTATCTTTCTTTTTTTTCCAATCCAATGAACGCTCACCATCTCAACTGGGCATAAATGAAGACAACGAACTCGAATTCAGGCCGTGATTCAAAGCCGACGACACCCGAAACCTTGCGACCGCATTTTGCACATAAACGAGGTCGGGCCTCGCTCGGCCCGGGCAACGGTACCCCCGTCCGGCGGGCCCGAAACGGAGAACCAAAGGAAAGGAAAGAAATGGGGGGGCCGGCGACGGCGTTCCCTACCTGGCTCGAAGACGTCGGACAGCAGACGAGCTCGATACATCCGGCTGCGTCTGTCCGCCTCGTTCGTGTACGGGAACAAGGCATGCTGGCGACCGGCGACTTCACCTTGTCACTCACTCTCAGTCTCTGCTCGAGCTCCCTCTCCCTCAGAGCTCAAGCTTCTCTCTTTCGTGTGCTCACTCTCGGGCCTCCCCTGATGTCTTTCCGGTGAAGTCCTCTGAGCTCGCTGCGTTTTTTTGTGCCCCTTTCCTTGGCTCTCAAATGCCCTATTTATAGGCCAAGGAGGCCGGTTGACGGAGGTGGTCCGGCCCCCGGTCCTCGGTGCGGCCGAACCGGCATCCCCTCAGCCGCGAAGGCCTGCTCCGTATTAAAAAAGCGTCCCATCAGTCCGAGTTTCTCGCCGGATTTCACGCTGCACCGTCCGGCGGCTTTGATGGGGCGCCCCCTCCCTCGTCGGTCTACCCTGTTCTGCATCCTGCGCGCGAGTTGCAGGGCCGGGCCGGGCCGGGCCGAAAGGGAAATAAGGCTGGGCCTTGGGCCCGCGTGGGGGAAAAGAAGAAGAAGGGGGACTGAGCACGAAGGCCTAGGCCCCGTGGGCTTTTTTTTTTTAATAGATATTTGCAAATAGGATAAGATAAGGGAAAATAAAATAGAAAATACAACTTAGTAGATGGAAATGATATTAGTACTGATGCGATGCAAAAAATATTTTTTGTTAAGGCCAAATTGATCCCTAATTTTCTATGCAATTTAATCCTAAATATTTAGCCAAGACACAAATCAATTTAGCCGCTTAAAAATCTTGTAGAGACTTGAAAGTTCATTTTCTTTCATTTGTCTAAAATACTGTCAATTTCATCTTATGATTTGAACAAGGATGAAAATGCATACTGAACATAGTTCCGATGCGTATCACACCTCATTCGATTCTTAATATTCTCCTTTCAAAGTTTTGCCAAGTTATTGTATTGTCTCCTTTATATTAGAGTTTGAACATCAATATTATGTTCCTTTTATTGAGTTTATTCGTGTGCGTGTGATCTTAGACAATAAAATTTTATTTTTCCTTTTACATATGTAAATTCCCACAAAAACAACCGATAAATAAATACTTTAATTTTTATCATTTGCTTCTTTTTTTCTAATAAATGCCTGTCAATGTCTAGTTGCTTATAAAACATGAGATACATTTACCAACATTAAGATTTATATACATTTGACGTGATCTAAATATGATTGATTTAATGCAGTTGAAATGTCGTGAAGGGAGCATTCATTACATGCGTCATCCATTTCCAGGGACATTGAATAATAAATTTCTTTGTTTTTTCCTTGTAATTTCTTATCGTTATTTTAACCTTGTTTTGTCAAGAGCCTAAGAGATGTATTAGACCGCTGATAAGGACTAAAGCATTATCATCTCTTGCTGGCATTTAAATGCTTAACCTGTGGGCATCTTTCAACGACAAGAGTCTTGGGTATTGTATTTGACCACCAATCAATTGAGAAATACAAAATGTTCTAAATCATGTAGAAACAAATCAAAGAAGGCCAGAATCCTAAAAGGTTAAGGAACTTCAGGTTCTCTACTTAGGACAAAAATTGCATTTTCCAAAAGCCGTGTCCAAGTGCATACCAAAAATAAGATGGAAAAAGGACGACGAATCAAGACATGACATGAACTACAAAACTAATAACACCAATGAATTAATTAATTAAATTGAGTCGTACATGACAAAATTCATACCTACTTTTGAGCATAAACTGGGATCTAATTAGATGCTTTGCATATGCTCTAATTTTTTGAAGCTGAAACAGAGGAATATCCAAGAAAAACACAACTTCCATGAAGAAAAACTTGGGAGCTTCTTTGGGTATTTTCCTCTTGTTGCAACATGCCAGAGCCCAAGACAGAACAAGCTCTGACCCTGACCCAGCTGTGATCCATCCTGTACATCCTAGCATGGTAGTCATCGTCGGTATACTTGCTATGATGTTTTCTCTAACATTCCTCGTCCTCGCGTATGCAAAATTCTGTCACCGAGCCCCGCCCGGCCCTTCATTTCTCGACAGCCAAAACGACCCAGGCCTAAATGAGTCGATGCCCCGGTTCTCCGGGATCGACCAGAAAGCCATCGACTCGCTCCCTCTCTTCAGGTTCTCCTCGCTGAGGGGCTCTAAAGAAGGCCTGGAGTGTGCAGTCTGCATCAACAGATTCGAGGACTCGGAGACCCTACGCCTGTTGCCGCGGTGCAAGCATGCGTTCCACTCGAACTGCATAGACCAGTGGCTCAAGAGCCACTCTAGCTGCCCGCTCTGCCGATACAAGTTCAATCCTGGGGACCTCACAAGCTTCGCTCATTCGTTGAGCCTGAGATTCCCGCAGCGTATTCCCTCGAATTTGTTGGAGGACGCAAATCTCGAGCTCAGCGTGCAGAGAGAAGCAGATAACGACCACGGGTCGTCTCGATACAGTGACAGATTCAGCTTCCGGTATTCAGAAAGGGAACTGAATTATGGAGAAGAATGCCTGAATGAGGAGAGTGGAGACTGTGGGAGCGATCAGAAGCTACTCCACAAGTTCAAGCACAAGATCATCGTCTCTGATGTAGTTACCAAGAACCGGTGGAGCGACGTCAATTCTTCAGACTTGCTCTTCTTGAACTCTGAAATGATTAATGTCTTTTCAAGCAGAAGATTCACAGACTCAGAATCTCAGAGCGGAAAATTCAATGGCGAATTTACAGCAAACAAAAACTTGTCCAAGATTAAAAACGACATAGAGAGGAAGAGGTTGTTTCAGTCAAAGGTTGGTGCAACCGCTAGTTCAAGCAACGTGCTTGCCAATCCTGGAGAGAATTCATCAAAGCTGATGAACAATCCTTCTGAGAAACGATCCATGTCCGAAATCGTCAACCTTTCAAGGTTCGCATTCAGTTCGAATCACAGAAACAGAGAAGTTCTAGGAAACAATAATGGAAGGGAAGAGAGAATGAGACGGCTTTGGTTGCCGATGGTACGCCGGACGGTTCAATGGTTCGCTGGTCAAGAAAGAGACTCGCGAGAGGCAGAGGAGAAAGCTCACAGATCCAACGTCGAAAATATTTTGTAATTTCTTATTGCCAATTTGTCAGATGTTATGCATTATTAAGCATTTGTGACTCATACATCAGATCATACTGAAATTCAAGCTATAAACTGAGCATGGTTTCATGGATTATCTACACGTTGCATCTCTACCAAAATCCCAAATGTTACATTATCATAAAAACCTCCAACTAGATACTATTCCTGGGCTGTACTTCTGCACATGAAAATGGAATATGATTGTTTTTTCGTCTTTTTTCTTGTTATTAAACGCTATAGTTGCCAATAGACTAAAGTTTCGTTTTTGACCAAGACGGCCAGGCCTAGAACCGACTTGATAAAACAAATGCAAGTTTCAAACAAGACAAAATTAGGTGATGCAATAGGCGGTCCATGCAACATTAGAAAAGAGAGAGACCCGACAATTTCATAGCTTTCGAGATAATTAAGTTTTTGTCACTGTCTGACAAAGAACGGCAATAGGAAATCGCGTGCCTAAAGACATGAGATTACAAGATGGTAATATATTCTTGCACACATATACATCATTGAAGTTGACTTTTTGCAGAGTGAGTGACTGCATCTGATGTTTGTAATATGTAATGATTCTTGTGCTTATGTTACGTCTGCCGTGCTTGTTTATCATTAAGAACGTTCATAACCAACATTCAAACCAATTTACTTAGATCAAATAAGGTCTGTAATCCAATCATTTTTCTGGTTCCCAAAGAGATGTCTGACGATGGGCTTAGATTGCGACATCTTATTAGGTCTTTGTAGTTAACCTAAGTCGACCAATACTTGATCAATCTGATCAATAATAAAGATGATTCGACATGACTAACGCGAAGGCATGAACAAATGAAACCACTTGAGCAAGAAATGAAATACAGAAATAAAATCTAAACACGGCATAATTACGTGATTCAGCAATATACTTACTCCATGAAAAGAGATCGAAGAGAGTAGTTCTATTATAATTACCAAAAATATTATTAAAATTGCTCATTACACTCACTCATGAGTATTTTCAATCCTAGATTAAATCCAAACGGATAAGAATCGATCACGAGAAATGAGTTTTCTCATACTCTGAACTCTCTTGGATGATGGCTCTCCATATCTCTCGCGAAGTTCATGCATATCGAAAGCGCACCCACAGTGCGCTAGATATCAAAATTGACCACTGGATATTTATATCTAGGAAACCATGAGCTCTTCTTTGACGCCCACGTGGAGACTTTAACTTTGATAAGGGAAAGAAATCTTAAGGGGAATTAATTGCCTTTCTACGCATCACCGGCGATCCTGTTGACAAGGAGTTCAAATTGGACTTTCCTACTAAGGGTCGGGTTTCCTTGCAATTAAAATTAACTTCGAGCCATTAATCAACACAATGGTAATAATAATAATAATGCGTCGCTCAACTAATATCACCGTTATGTTAGTACCTGAGGTTATCTATTTCATTTTCATATAGTTTACAAAATCTAACTTCCATCACTTCCACCACAATTAATTGTGCATTTGGTAATGTTTATGTTCAAAAATTGTTCCAAGAAACAGAAAGGAACAGAAATAGAAAAAACTATTTCTGTTCCAAAGAACAATTTTTGAACAGAAGAATGTGTTTGGTAATTATACAAAATTTCTGTTCCTGGAATAGAAAAAGAACAGAATCACGTTTAGTAAACTTATATAATTTTATTATTTCTTTTAATTTTTCTAATTTAATTTTTTTTTTTTATAAATTTTTTTTTCTTTTTCTTTTCTCGGTGGTCGGCGACCAGAGGCGACGTCCAAGCAAGCTCACCGGAGGCCAGCCTAGCCCCAACAAGCCTCACCAGGCCACCGATAAGGCTCGGCCTCACCTAAATCTGCCGAGGCCGAGCCTCACCAAGCCTCTCCCTAGCCTGGCAAGGCTTCGGCGAGCTCACCGAAGGCCAGCCTAGCCCCAGCAAGGCTCGGCCTCGCAAGGCGACACAAGGTCGGCCTTGCCCTAGCCTGGCGAGGCCTGGCCTCATGCCGGCTAGGAAGGCCGAGCCTCGCCGTGGTCGCGCGAGGCTCGATCTCGCCGAATCTGGGCAAGCTCGAGCTCACCTAGCCAAGGCTAGGCCGAGCCTCGCCGGGGCTAGCGACGCCCCCGAGGTCACCAGCCAAAGAAAAAGGAAAAAAAAAAAAAAAGGAAGAAGAAAAAGAAGAAAAAGAAAAAAGAAATAAGTTTTGTGTTTTTGTTCTTTTGTTTCTTCAAAAAGTGTGTTGATACCTAAATTTTCTCATTTTTCATTTAGGATTTAATTGTCTACAGAATTAAAAATTAGTATTTTAAAAAAAAGGAAAAAAAAGAAAACAAAAACAAAAACAACAAAAAAAAAAGAAAAGAAAAATGGAAGCAATGAAAACTTGGCTGCAGCGTGGCAGCGCCTGCAATTGACGAAGCCCAAGAAAACCTGAAGCCGTTGTAGCCGAAAATTGACCGAACTCAGTCCCAAGGAGAAGACCCGCTACAAGCGTACATAGAGGTAGGGGTGTCAAAAAGACCCGACCCGACCCGACCTGAAACACGACCCGAACACAAAACATGTATTAACGTGTTTCGTGTTCGGGTCGTGTTCGGGTAACAAATATAAAACAAGCAAATAAAATGTGTTTCGTGTTCGGGTCGTGTTCGAACATTGTTCGACCCGAAACAAGTTCAAAACCCGAAAACACAAACGCTTTAGGGTTTAGACTTTAGCCCCAAAAACACGACAGTTGAACACAACTCAAGCACTGAAGGCTAAAATTGAAGCACATACCTCGTCGGCTCCGCCTTCTTCTCCGACGAGTGCGCCTTCTCGTGGAGTCCGCTGCCGCCCTCCGATCGACGCGCCTCCGCCTCGCCGTCGCCTTCGCCACCCCTCGCCTCCGCCTCGCCGACGCCGAAACCCTTGCTTTGTTGTATTAAGATGTGAGGGATCTTCTCTATCCTTTCTTTGTTGTATTTGACAGAGAAAAAAGTGGGCTGCTAGTGCTAGATGCGTGGTTCTTAGTTTTGAGTTTGAGCTCTAATTTCATCACTATCTCTCGTTGCCTTTCTTCCTCGTCTGACAGTCGTCCTGGGTCGTCGTCTTTTTTTTTTTTGGCCTCTCCCTAAAAGTTCCTTTCTTTGATCTGATTACTGGTTATGCAGGAAGACATAGATCTTATTGCAAAGCTTGGGTTTGATGCTTATCGATTCTCCATATCGTGGTCCCGCATATACCCTGGTATGCTGCAAGATTAATTATGACTTTTTATAGAAAGCAAGTATCTTTACTGAAATTAAAGGAGATGGGTGCTTCAAGGTTGAGATAATTTGTTCTGTTCATACGGAATTGCTCACTCATCGAGTGTTTGTGTACCAACGAGCATGAGATCACATCCTCTTCATGTGCTGTGTTGTGCTAGAAATTGTGCTGGTTGTATTAAGTGGGTGCAAACGGAGTGCAGTAACTAGGTGTTGAAGATGATCTATGGTTACAATAAGCTGTTGAAGTTCTCTCTCTGATACTGATTTTTCCACTTAGAATTGCAGGTTTTCATGTTGATGACTCAGAAGTAACTCTAAATGTGTGCTTGGGTAAGCAATTTTCTGGTGGAGAGCTTTTTTTCCGGGGCACACGTTGTGATAAGCATGTGAACACAGGCACTCATTCCGAGGTACATTACTAGTTAAATGTGAATCAACATGTAAAATGCTAACAAGATTTCATTATCTTACTATTTAAACAAGCCTTTGCTTGGGATGGAGGCCCTACTTCCCCTTAAATTATTGATGGTTTAATTTTGCTTACTTTGTATTTCCACAGAGATGCATGTTAAGTCTGTAAATTTTAGAACAAGCCATGTGCACATGATGCACATGTTTATGATGAGATCAAAGTTTGTCTACATTCACTTCTGGTACATGTTTGGTTGCAGCTGGGCATTCGCTGGTTTTTAATGTCTGTCTCTGTCTCCGTCTCCATGGGAGGTCCCTGTTATGTTGGTTTAGATTGTGCTTGCCTGGGGTATTGATTAGTGAATAGATCATTACGTATCCACTAATTGAGGGTCTGCTGATAGCTACCTTACAGCTCTACCTACTTTGACTCATGGCTGCTATACTATACTGGTTTAGATCCTTCAACTTGCTTTCTTTGTGGCATTGATTACAAGGCTAGGTAGACACAGTTACAAAAATTGGACATTTGATAGAAAGCCAGTCAAGGAATGATATTCCTAATAGCGGTCCCTTTCATTTCTTTCTCTCTGTTTGGTGCGCTAGAAAACTGCTGGAATCTTGTCAGCTCAGATAAAATGTGCAGGCACTTCTCTCTTTTCTGCATATGAATTCAGAGTTTGCCACTGCAGTGAGGTTCAAGATCATGGTCTTTGCAAACAGAGTGAATTTTGTTTGCCTTCTTAAAATTCTCGTGTGAAAGACTGCATTGGGAGAGAATCTGGTTTTGTTAATTTTTGTGTATCTTTGGTGTGTATCAGATCAATAGCATGAGATTCTTGCTGCACAAGATGTTACTACAAAATTAGACAGCTCGATTCTCCATGTGTAAAACCCTTTTCAGCATATTTACCGAGCTCACCATACCTTATGAATTCTTGGGCATTGGCAAGAAGTGCAGCTTTTCTTATTTCCGATTCTCTAGCATCTTCTTTTTCAATTGTATGAATGTATTTCTTAAATATTTACTTCTCTCCGACCCCATTTTAACTTCTTTCTTTTCCCCACATGCATATGCTTATGCTCATTTGTAGAAGATACATTCATTTGCGGCCCAATGCCCGTTCGACTCTCACCCAAAAAAAAAAAAAAAAAAAAAAAAGAAGACCCGAAAACCCGACCCGACCCGACCCGAATTTCATATGCGAGTTTAACGTGTTTCGGGTCGGGTCGGGTCGGGTCACAATATGCGACCAGTATGTTTCAGGTCGGGTCGGGTAACATCAAGACCCGACCCGACCCGACCCGTTTACACCCCTACATAGAGGCAAGGAGGCTGGAATGACTTGAGGAAAATTAGAGCTGAAGATGGAAAAGAAGGAGAGTTGGCTTCGTGGACTAGCAAAAGGCATTTCAGACAGAGGCAAAGAAAAAGGAACCAACAGCGGTTTTAAAAGAAACGGGGAAGCAAAGAGGAAAAGAGGAGACGGAGCACAAAGAGCTCGGCAGAGAGAGAGAGAGAGAGTTTGAAGGAAGAAAAAAAGAAAAACACAAAGAGAGAAAGAGAGCTCGAGGGAGAGAGGAGGACGGCTGCCGAGGAGCGAGGAGGCCTTGTCGCCCCAATCCGACGTCGTCTCGACCGCCGCCCTCCTGCCCAACGCCATCCTTTGCGCTGTTGCTACCGAATCGCCAGACATCCGCCATCACCGCCGCGCCCCGCCTCGAAGCCAGACGCCGCCACTCCTACACCTCTGCCTGCAACGACCCACCGCCTGCAACTCAACGTCGACAACTAAGCCACCGAACCTCACCACCGCTTCGCGCCCCTGAAGTCGTGACACCACCTCTGCTGGTCCCGCTCCACCTCTGTTTTGCCCATGACTCGCAGTAGCCAAGCCCCCCGACGGTCTGCTACTTCCGTTGCCGGATGTCGCGTCGCTGTTCCGCCAGCCACACTCGCGACTCCAGCTGCTCGCTGCCTCCCTGCTACTAAAAAAAAAGGGCAGAAAACAAAGAGAAGGGAGAACTGAAGGAGAGGGAGAAGAAAATAGTCTCCTCCTGCCGCCCTCTGGCCGCCCTTGCTCGCCCGATACCGCTGCCACCAACAACGCCTCCTCCAAGCCGTGAAGCTGCTGATCGCCTCCTCAGCTGAGCCGATGCCCTTGTCGCCGTATCCGAGCCACCAATCGCCGCTCCCAGTCCCCTCGCCGGGGTAGTGACCAGCAGCAACTCGAAGCCGTGACGCCGCTGCAACACCTGCAGCCGCAACGACCTCTGCGCTAGCAATCGGAGCCCTCCTCGGCCAGACACCACTGCTACAAGCTCACCTTTCACTGCGTCGGTATCTGCCCCTTTCGTGCCTTGCTGCAACCCCCGCGACGCCGTCCGAGCCACTCCTCTGCCTGAAGCCGTGACGCCGCCGCTACCCTCTGCCCCTGACGTCGCTCCTTCGATCCCGTCGCGGCACCAGCACCACGCCGTTGCCGCCGCGTCGCTGCCACTGCCCGCCGCGTCGCCGCCGCCATCATCAACACAGAACCCTAAAGAGGAGGTACAAACCGGGTCAAAGAAATGGGTAGGGTTTTAGGTGAATCGGGCCAAGTTTGGGCTGTTTTTGCTTGTGGCTTTTGGGCTTGGCTGGTTTAGTATAGGCTTGTGGGCCTGTTTTCTTTTAAAAAGGGAGGAGGGGCACCTCTTGGGTTGGGCCTGCGATTCGGGCCCACCTGCTCCTAACCGGACCCGATCCGTGCCGATCGGGCTGAACCCGAGTTGGGTTGAACCAAACCAGTCTGGTCCGATTAAAAAATATATATATTTTAATTAAAAAAATTTCGAAAATCCAAAAAATATTAAAAATTTAAAAATTTAAAAAATCAAAATAATTAAAAAAATTTCTTAAAAAAAATTTAAAAATTTTGAAAATCCAAAAATGATGGGGTTTGATTAGGACTTGCCATATATTGCCATTTTAGGGTAATTAAACCTTTATGTGCTCGTATATTAATTATGTTGCATGTTTAATTTGCATATCTAATTATGTTTGATTGCATGTGTTTAATTTTATGGCAATTAGGATCTTGATAGTTATGATTATTACCGCATGATCACCTCATTGTTAGTGGGTAAGTATAAAATCAATTCAAACTGCCTACCAAAAATCATTTTGTTAAAATGAACAAGATTAAGTACCGAAATGGCACTAATTGGTTAATTAGTGTAATCAAGTCCCCGAATCTAGATTCTTTGGTTGCGTAGGAAGTGAGGCACGCTCCCATGCCTCACTTGGTTCCTAGCCAACCCCAATAGGCTAGTGGCAACTCCTTTTGTGCAAAATTCATGAAAAATATCCCAACGTCACGCGAGGTATGGGCTTGAGAGAGCTCGCGCCTAATCATGGGCCTTAGGCCCGTCCTTTAGGCAATACCCCTAAACTTGTTCCCTCCCTCCGATGGTAGGTCGCGACAAAGTGTTTCTGGGAACAAGAAACAATTTTTTCTTATTTCTTGTTTCTGTTCTAAATTTGTTCCTAGGAACAAAAGTGTAAACAAACGCATTTCTGTTATTTTTTTATTCCTCGGAACAAAAGAACAGAAATTGTGTTACGAAGAACAAAAAAAGAACACAAACAAACAAGCCCTAAAGTTTGATGACCAAATAAGCTAACATGTGGCCTAATGAGATTAAGGAGCCGCATGGTAATGTTCTTTTTTTTTTTTTTTTTTTTTTTTTTTTTTTTTTTTTTTTTTTTTTTTTTTTATGAACATAAATTTTTTTTGTTTCTGAACAAAAAAAGAACAAACGCGTTTGTTTGTGTTTTTGTTCAAAATCTGATTTTTGTTCCCAGAACACAAAAAGAACATAAATGAGAAACAAAAAAAAATTGTTTCTTGTTCCAAACACTTTTAAAGAAACACTTCTCTCTCTCTTTTCTTCTTCTTTTTCTTTGGGTTTTGCGGCTCGGCCATGGCCGGCGACCGGCCGTTGAGGGCTGGCGACGCCGTCGAGGGTCAACGACCTCGTTGGAGCGTCGCCGGCCCCCGGCGAGGCCAAGCTCGGCCATCTAGGGAGAGGCCAAGCCTCGCCCAACCACGGCGAGGCTCGGCCTCGGGGGCCGACAAGCCTTGCCGTGGTTGGGTGAGGTCGCGGTCCGTCGGCCTACGCCGCCGAAGGTCGAAAGAAGAAAAATAAAAAAGAAAGAAAAATAATGAAAAATAAAATAAAATTATTATAAAATTAAAAGAAACAAAAAAAAAAGAATATAAATTTACCAAACGTGTTTTATTCATTTTGGCGCGTTTGGTAACGTTTCGTTCAAAAATTGTTTCATGGAATAGAAATAGAAAAAAATATTTTTGTTCTAAGGAACAATTTTTTATTAGAAAGATGTGTTTGGTAAATTTGTTCCGGAATAAAAAATGAATAGAAACACGTTTAGTAAATTTATATTATTTTTTGTTTCTTTTAAATTTTTAATATTTTTATTTTATTTTTCATTTTTTCCTTTCTTTTTATTGTTTTTTTTTTCAGCGGCCGCCGGCCTCCGACGACCGCCCCCTCCGGCGACCGGCCGACAGGCGGCCTCGCCCAACCACGGCAAGGCTCACGGCCCTCGCCGAGGCCAAGCCTGGCGGTGGTGGGCAAGCTCGGCTCGCCCGGATCCAATGAGGCCGTGCCTTGTCGGTGGTCGGGCGAGCTAAGCTCGCCGGGGCCGGGCGACGCTCCGGCGAGGTCGCTAACCCTCGACGGCCGGTCACGGCCATGGCCGAGGCCGCCGATCGCCAAAGAAAAAGAAGAAGAAAAGAGGAGAGAGAAGTGTTTCTTCGGAAGTGTTTCTAGAACAAGAAACAATTTTTTTTTTGTTTATCATTTCGTTCTTTTCGTGTTTCGGGAACAAAAAATCAAATTTTGAACAAAAACGCAAACAAACGCATCTCTATTCTTTTTTTGTTCCCGGGAATAAAAAAACAAAATTTCGTGTTCTTAAAAAGAAAAAAAGAAAAAAGAACATTACCATGCGGCCCATTTTTATTCTCGAACAAGTTTACCAAATGCATCTTTTCGGTCAAAAATTGTTCCTGAATGTAAACACTTTTTTTTTTTTTATTTCGTTCTGGAACAATTTTTGAACAGAAACGTTACCAAATGCGCCCTAAGTTTATCAACCTAACCTAATTTTTATGAGATTGAGTTTCTTAACCTAACCTAAGGTCCCTTCACAACTAACAACATCGAGAGCTCCAACCGCATAGTACTTATTAAAAGCTTTGTCTGTACCCTCCAGAGCTTGAATCTATCTCAAAAAGAGCATTGCCGTAGATGTGAGATTCTTGAGAGCATAGAAGCAAAAACCCATATTCATGTCACGAATGACCCACTTCTTTCTTTTCCCCCATTCTCTATACAATAAGCTCTAAAATAGGCAGGACCTTGTTGAACTAACACATAAATCCAGAAGTACATTATATTGTAAAGTCTTAATTAATATGTGCTTGTAATTACTAAACCTTGCGGTAGCCTGCATTAATAATGAAAGAAACCCCACTGTGGCTATCAAATATATAGCACTACCGTGAAAAGTGCCATTTATAAAACTTCACATTCCTTCACCCAATTCGCATTGCACAATTTTGGAATGCATTCATTCTTCATTCAAATTTAAGTTACAAAAATAAAAATAAAAAATTTATAAAAAAAAATACAGAAAAAAAAAAAGAAGAAGAAGAAGAAGAAAAAGGGGAAAAGAACAACTAAGGGAAAAAGGGAAAAAGAAAACAAAAATTAAAGAGGAGAAAAGGGGGAAAGAAGGAAATGAGAAGAAAAAGAAAAAAAGGAAACAATAAAAATTTGAAAAAAATTGAAATATTATTTGAAATTATCCATATTAGTGTAGATCATATCACATAGAATGACTAATGTCCACGTCAATGATTTCCAGTTAAATTGGTCGAATAAACTCAATTAATAAAATGTGAAAAGATTTAATATTCAATTAGCAAAATTGAAAATTTAAAATTGAATTGATAAAAAAATAATAAGTTTTGGACTTTTTAGATAATATTGCCAAGACCTTTTAGACTCCAAAAGGAGACCGACACTTGAAATTAATAGCGTTCAAGAGAGAAGCTTAATCTCAATCAACAGGAAGTTAATCTTAATTAAGATTTAAAACAAAGCAAAAAAGAAATTACCCTTATTCATGTACAAAGTAATACTATCTGGTTATGTAATTGGCGAAAAGGGGAGATTCCAAAGAAGGGTCATATAGTTCATGTACAACTAAGTGTACTATCAGATGCCATGTTGTACCGGCAATCACATCGGATACGACCATAGTGAAGACAAGGAGGAAGGTCGCAAGGTACTCTAACGTGCCAATGGTCTTAATATGGTTTGGCTGACTGTCGGCCAATTCCTAAAGTAATTTTCGCCATAACCACAAACCCAAAAAGGAAAAAGAAAAGAAATGACAGTTTCTTTTTAATTACTTTGCTTAGAAAAGATTTATAAAAAAAAAAAACCCTCCCTCTACTTTCTCCTTATCATTTCTCATCCTTCATATTCTTCTGTCTCCCATCTTATGCTGCTTTTTATCTAATTATTCATTAAACCCATGTTGGTACGTCTATGATGGGTTTTCATTTTCATCGAAGCCCGTGGCATTGTACGTAGAAACAATATCTGTTAACAAAAAATCGTCTGTGTTAAAATCAATGGGGAATGTTAGGTAATTTTCTTATCTTAACCAAAGTCTTCTTTCGGCCAAACCAATAGCTGATTGCAAATGGATCTCACGACACAACTTTCATTCAGCAGCATAGCAACACGGGATTTTTACATAGACTGGGTTGGACTACCAGAGTAATATTCAAAGCCCACCGTACATACGTCCGATTACAAACATCACTTAGAAGTAGAAAGGCTAAGCAGTCGGAAGGAGATCGTGAGATCGGCAGATGAAGAAGTTCTCGTAAACCAACCCGGCAAGGCCACCACCAACGAGGGGTCCGACCCAGTAGACCCAGTGGTCGGTCCAATCCCAGCTCGCCAGGGCAGGCCCGAAGGAGCGGGCCGGGTTCATCGAGGCCCCGGAGAAGGCTCCGCCGGCCAGGATGTTGGCACCGACGACAAGACCAACGAGGATCGGGCCTTGGGCCCCCTGTGAGCTCTTCCTGGGGTCCACGATGGTGGCGTAGACGGCGAACAGCAGGGAAAACGTCAGGACAATCTCCCATATTATCCCTTGGAGGTAGGTCATTCCACTTGCAAGGGTATGTACTGGTGTAGCCTGCACGAGAAAAAGAAGTCATAAAGTTTTGTAAAAAATGTGAAGTGAGGACAAGAATATACAGCTCGGAGACCCATCATTTGATTGTCTTTTTCTTACTTTTCTCTCTCTATCTTTTAGTTTAAGAAAAGAAATAACGCCCATTTCAGAGAAAACGTGCTACAACGTGAAGCTCCTTCGCAAAAGCGTCATTAAAAAATTAATTAGATCATTAGCTTTGCGATTGTTACGGAAAAAAAAACAGATGATAATACACTATGCTTGGCGAAGCTAGTGCAGTAATAGAATCTCAGATTGCTTGAACACGGGATAAAGATCGATCTATTGTACATATAATCTTGCTATCTAAAAGACTTTAGCTTTTAGTGTACTGCGTACTTTTTGTGATCTACCGTATGCGATCATTGTGTATTGATCTTTTCGTTCGTGCCTGAAAAGACTAGGCTGAAGAGCGAATGTCTTACCAGTCCTCCAGTGAGATACTGCAAAAGAAAAGAAGCTGCAGCGGAGGCAAGTAACTGGTCGATCATATACAGGATCGATCGGACAACAGTGATGTGACCGCCGAAAAGGAGGCCGAGTGTCACGGCAGGGTTGAGGTGGCCGCCGGAGATGTGGCCGGCGGATATCATCACGGCCACCACAAGCGCATGCGCCATGGCCACGCCAAACAGCCCCACGAAAGCATCTGACGCTAGCCTCTCTGATCATATAGATTCACCAAAATTCTTGTTATTGATACGGTCTAACCCTAATGTCATGACCAGAGAGAGAAATATATTCCCAGAATTCTGAAGTTCAGACTCTAAACTATATGCAAAATCTTGTTATTGACATCATCATGATAAGACGTGCTCTATGATGACTAAGACGACAATAACCATCAATTCTTTTATCAAGACGACGGAGAGGTATTACCGGTGGCCATGGCAGATCCAACTCCGGCGAAGACGAAAAGGAAGGTGGCGACGAACTCAATGACAAGGGCCTTGAGGCAGTCCGGCTCAGTGGCCTCACGGCTGTTTCCCAGTGCGATTTTCGCCATTTTTGCAGCCGGTTGCGAGGATGAAGACCTCTCTCTCTCTCTCTCTCTCTCTCTCTCTCTCTCGTTTAGAAGGACGATGAGGATAAGAGGCCTCCCGGAAACATTCAAAGGAGTACTGGCCTTTTCAAGTACAATGACACCCCATTTTATAACGCTCGTAGAGTTTCCTTTCGTTCATGAGCCAAGAATTATGACGGCATGCCTGCAATTGCATGTGCATTATCTCTGTAAGGAAATCACGTGAACAACCGAATAATATTATTATAATTTTCCCATCTCTTCCCACTTCTTTCCTTCTTTTCTTTTTTTGGTTTACTAATAATTTGGATCTTTCTATGGGATAAATATTAATACTTTTTTTAAGGATAAACAATAATATCGAAATTCAAATTGAAACTTATGCAACAAGTCAGATCCTCGAAAAAATAGATAAAGGAAAGTTATTATTGTGATCTCGGCGTGAATATTTTTCCTTTTAAAGGACTGAAGAGGCAGATAACTGTATATGGGATCTAGTATGAAGTTTGAGAAAATTATTCTACTGAGAAATCGAAGAAAGCTGTAAAGAAAATAAATTTGTCGAAGCACTCGCAAAGCAACTAATAAAGAAAAATTTGTAGTTTCCATTACTTCGACTTCATCGTGTAGACGTAACATTTATTACACTTTTTAAGTGCTCTTGAGACACTTATCAATAAGATTCTAAAGAAAATCTCAAGGAAAAGTACCAAAAAAGTCTTAAACATATTGCATTGGTACCAATTGTCCTAAACTTTTCAATTGAACCAATTCAGTCCTAAACATTTTACTATCAAGTACCAATTCAGTTCATCCAGCCAATTTTGGCCGGCTGATGCTGACGTGGAAATTTTTATAATTTTTTTAATTATTTTTTCAATTTTTAATTATTTTTTTTTTCTGTCTTCTTCCTAGCGGTGGCCGGCAAGCCTCCGGTGAGGCTTGCCGGCCACTAGGCGAGGGCCGCAAAGCCCTCGCCTGCCACTAGCGAGGGTCGCGGCCCTCGCTCGGCCTCTCCCAGGGCCGCCGGTGAGGAGGCTTCGCCCGGATCTGGGCGAGGCCAGCCTTGACTGCGGCCCTAGGCGAGGCCGAGTAGCCCTCAGCCAGCCGTTGGCGAGGGTCGTGGCCCTCGCTCGGCCTCGCCCAAGGCCGCGGGCGAGGCTAGCCTCGCCTAGATCTGGGCTAAGCCGCCTCGCCCGCGGCCTTGGGCGAGGCCGAGTGAGGGCTGCGACCCTCGCCGGCAGTTGGCGAGGGCCACTCGACCTCACCCAGTACCGCGCAGGTGAGGCTGGCCTCGCCCAGATCCAAGCGAAGCCGCCTCGGCGGAGACCAATATGGGCTAGCCGACGAGGGTCGCGGCCCTTGCCGGCCAATGCAAGGAAGAAGATAGAAAAAAAAAAAAGGAAAAGAAAAAAATTAATAAAAAAATTCGAAAAAATAATTAAAAAATCCTAAAAATTGCTACGTCAGCATCCAGCCAGTAGCTGACATCTATGTCAGTGTCGGCCGGCTAACATTGACCAGATGGACTGAATTGGTATCAATAGTAAAAGGCTTAGGACTGAATTAGCTCAATTGAAAAGTTTAGAACTGAATTAGTGCCAATACAATAGGTTTAGAACTTTTTTGGTACTTTTCCCGAAAATATCATTACCCCTTACATTGTCCGTGGAGTTATCAACGAATATAAACTGCCCAAGAAAGTGGCCTAAATAAAAGTGCAGAAATGACTTGATCCAAATTCAAGAATGAGAAGATAATCCACCTACCATTGATCAATCCGAATAATACATTAAACTTATAATGTGCTTCTAGAATTTTACTTCCAACGCCGGTTACACGACCAATGCCAATGTCCAGGCAGGGGGGCCTATTTGTCACTAACGAGGTGATTCCCGAGTAGAAGTTGCTCTCGATAATATATATTGTCTTTATTGGACCTCCATCTGTTCAAAAGGTTCATAATACACATTGATCCACCCACTAACGCAAAAGCCGAGATGCAAGTGCTACCCGCTCCTTGGCTGCTTAAAGAATTGTCTTAATCCACTCGATTAGGTTACTCTACATTTATTATTTATGTTAAAGCTTCTTTTTCTTTATTTATTACGGCTATGAGAGTGTTTCCCAGTGTGGAGTTTGGTGCCGTCTTCCTCATCGTACCCTTTTCACTATGCTTTTGCCTGTGTTTCTTTGACTTTAAAATAGTGAAAACCCCAATCAATCAATCAATCAATCCAATACTTTATGGGTTCGAGACCCAGATTCAACTTTACATAGAGAAAATATTGACCATGATTATACATAAAGCCAGTCACCCATTTAAGTTAAACATATAAAGAGAAATGGCGAATCGCCAATCGAGCATCGGACATCGAGACAAACCTGGTTCTCCAGCTCCGATCAAAGACAGGGCAATTCTTGTCATGGCCTAGAAGATTTGTGAGGACGAGACCTCATGTTCCTCGCTGATTCAGACAATTATTCCATCGATTCTTTTGAGCTCAATCTCTTTTCTTTTCTTTCTTCCCTCTTTTATTCATGTCAAATCATCCGCATGTACTCCAAGGAGATATCTTGCTTTCATTAGAGCCTCCAACTGCTTGAAGAACGAACGGTAGTGGGGCTAAAAATGACGGCCACTAAATTTGCATTATTGAAAAGAGGTAGGGAGGGGTAATTGATGAATTTGTCATCTTGTCCATGATGACTCCCCATTGCCCGTGGAGCAATAATTGAAGCAGGGAGAAAAGGAATCTCTTCTCGCGAGTCAATGAACAGACTGAAGAGCTTAGCTGTGCCACACATGCAACTGCAAAAGATTTCCCTAGATTAATAGAAGGAACTTTGTAGGTAGGATACTTATTATGGACCCAGATGGGGGTGTTGGAGACATTTTTTTTTTTTCATTTTTCATTTTTGGTCCTTAAGAAGATAAGCCGCTGACAGATCCGACCATTCAATTTGTTAAAATTATGGATTTGTCAATACGATATAAGTTGTGATTAATTTTGAGTATCAATTCATTTGAATTTGATACATATGCCATATAGATCTTTAAAGTTACTGAACTGCTGATGGATCAGGCCTAATCACATGAACTTTGTCGAATCAAATATTTGATATATGTATCGATTATTATGGGTGGATACATATTATGAGTAACTTTCAATCGTAAATAATTTAGTCAACTAATCTAATAATTTTGAGCAATCCTCAAAATGTTACAATTTAAGTAGTTGAGACCATTTGAAATGCAGTAGCATTATGGTGTGGTATTGGTGAATGGTGGCTAATAATGCTGCCAAAATGTTCATGAGTTGCTTTCAAAGCACTTGACCAATTGCTTTAGACTCTTGCACTTTAAATTAGGCCATTCATCTCTAATTGAATGGACCTAACCCATCATTATATTCTGACCTTATCTCTCGCTCTATGATTGGAAAGAGCCCTACTTATAGGCCCACGACTTCCATTGAGCCTGCCTGGTTTTTAAATAAGTTCTAGCAAAAAATCCATAAATGAAATAAAAGGAGGAGGAGAAGAATGACGTGTTTGGTAACGTTTCTAATCTGGAGAAAAATTTTTTATCAAAAATGATTTTTCCCAATCCTGTTTCTGGGGAATAATTTCTAAATAAAAGAACGCATTTTGTAACTTCTCAAAATTTTTATTCTCATGATAGAAATACATTTAGTAATATTGTTAGATTTTTTGTTTCTTTTATTTTTTAAATTCTCTTATTATTTTTTTCTTTTTTTTTCTTTTTCCTTTTTCTTTTTCTCTGACCAGTTGCTGGCCACAGTAGTGGCCAGCGATTGGCTAGGCGAGGCCCAACGAGCTCGCCGAAGGCCAACTTGGCCACGGCGAGCCTCAGCCTCAACCTCAGCCTGGCTTGGCAAGGCCCAACCTCGCGCCGGATGGGAGAGGCTAAGCCTCGCCGTGGCCACGTGAGACTTGGCCTCACCTTGACTGGGTGAGGTTGAGCTCGCTCAGATCTGGTGAGGCCAAGCTCGCCTAGCCACAGGCAAGGCTCGGCCTCACTGAGCCTCGCCGTGGCTCGACATCTCCGGGGGCTAGCGAGGTCGCCAACCCTCATCTGGGCAATCGCCGATGCCAGCCATGGCCAAAGTTGGCGACCGGCCAAAAGGAAGAAAAAAAAAAAAAAAAAAAAGGAAGAGAAGAAGAGAGAAAGAAAAAAAAAATATATTCTAGAAATTATTCCCGGGAACAATAAGCTACTTTTTTCTATTTCTTGTTTCAGCTCCAAATCTATTCCCGAAAAAAAAAAAAATAAAAAATGAATTTTACAAAATAGGTTTCTATTCTTTTTTCATTCCCCATAATAAAAGAACATAAACAAATTTTACCAAATAGGGTCAAAGAGTCCAGACCCAATAATACTTAAACCTGAAAAGTTCAAACAAACTCAACGAAAATGTCAAAATAACATAAAATCTGACTTTCCTTTTTCATGGATGAAATGTTCTTCTTCTTTTTTTTTTTTCTCAATAGAAATAAAGAAACGTTGTTTATATTGAGATTTAAATAAAGTTAGGTACTATCTTCTCTTTAAGTAGACTGACATACAGTCCGTGCTAAGGTAGACCTAAATGTTATCTTTGGTTCTTCACTTTGAGTCCAATCTCGAACATGATTGAGTAAAGTCAAATCTATAGATATCCAGTGTATAATTCAACCAAAGTTAAGTGTGAGGAAAGCATTTGGAATCGTCAAACCCTCGTGACTTTGATCTTTTATTACTATGAGAAATTTAAAGTTAGGAAAATAATATGGGAAATTTTTCAGGCAGCTGGTCACTGGCGAAGTTTCTTCCCCAGTTATGCCAAAGTCCAAGGCTCATTAGGGTTCATGTCGCTACACAAACAGACACAAACGCAATCGATCAGTGCATTATTATTGACAATAGGAGATTATATTAGGCAGCCAATCTTGCCATTAGAGCATGCTGGAGGAAAGCTGCTTTATAAACTCCACGACGGCTGTGGCGAGGTCGCTGAAAGTGTCGGCCTCATTCATCTCGGTCGACCCGCCGCCGGCCAAGTCGGAGAGTGCCCTAATGGCGATGAAAGACGTATTCTGCTGGTACAGATTAGGGCAACCGACGTGCTCTCCATGTCCACGGGGCTTGCATTGAACTTGCCGTAGATGAAGCTCCGGTAAGCGACGTTGTCGAGGTAGATACCGGCACTGACGCCTCTTTTGACGGTGCTTACGCTCGGCGTGTAGTTTAAGCACGTGGTCACGTTCACGCAAGTTTTCAATTTCAAGCCCTAGCGAGCAACATATATAAAAACTATGCTCAAATCAGACCCTTCATCATAAATAATAAATTTGGATTGACAAGAAAGGTGGCCAAAATTTGTCCCTTTTCAAATTTTAGAAGCACCCCTATCCGCTCTTCATCAAAAAATGAAGTATTGACTCATGAAACTCCACGATCATAATAATTTCCAAATAACGCTTCGAAGTATTGGAAGCGGTATTATTCAAGTAATAGCAAGAATGATATTTTTGCTGAAGTCATTTAGTTACTCTCCATGTAAATAATGTCTTTCCATGTACTGATCTCATCTGGATTTCTTTGGTTGAGTAAAACTCGTCCGAAAACCCTAGAGATCTCAGAACACCCTTTTTCCTGAGATTCGCCATATATTCACTCTATAAATCAGTATCGGTAAAGTTTTTCCAACGTGTATAGATACGATAGCAAACCCTAGAAAGCATCGAACAGGAGTACCTCGAGCTTCTTGGCCACTGCGAAGTAGGCGGAATTGACGGAGACCTAGAACTAGTGCTGTCTTCCCTCAGGAGTTCCAGTGACGGGAAACACTTCCTCCGGTTGATACCATATGTTGTTCAAGAGATTGTCGTGCGAAGCGCAGGCCGTCACGTTTATAGTGTAATATGCAAACCTCAAGTGCCCAAGCTTTCTCGTGGAGTCTCCGTTGAATTCCAATTCGAGATCACCTTCTGGACCTTGCCCATATCTCTGTGTGCACACCATTGTGTTGATCTTATTTGTGTGGATGACCGCGTAATGTATAACCATTTCTCATAGGTGTTGACACCTAATTTAAACTCATTTTTTAGAAGTAGAAGATAATCTTTGATTATAAAGGGAAATTTTGAAGCCACTTTTTTGTTGAGAAGTTGAGTGAATATTAGGAAATCTTCACTTGTTTGTTGAATTTTCCCTCTATAAATAGAGAGTGCGAAGCCTTGAATATTGGGGTGGCCAGATGATAGAAATACACGGCCACATTGAGTTTTTTTTCATGTCGAATGGAGCTTTTTCTCTCGGTTTTCTAGAAAAAGGAAGAGAGAGCTTGCCGTCCATGGGTCTTCGAGAAGAGAAGAAACAACGAAAGGAAAAGAATTCTAGAGAAGAAAAGTCAGCAGCAAAAGGTTTCGGCTTCTGCAGAAAAGTGAAGAGACGTAAGAAGAGGAAAAAGTAAAAAGAAAACAGAAGCAGCAGAGCTTGTCAAAAAAAAAAAAAAAAAAAAAAAAAAAAAAAAAAAAAGAAGCAGCAGAGGAGAGAGAAGACACAGTAAAAAGCAAATTTACTGTGCTTCTTCTTCAGTGAGCCTTTCGTCGCTCAAGTCAGGCGCGCGCGCCCCGTTGCCGCCCTCCCCACCGCCGGTTTCCGTTCGCGATTTCCCGCTGCTGACCGCCGCGCCGCCTCTGTCAGCCCAACGCTCGACGATGTCTCCACCTGCTGTTGCTGCCTCGCCGACGCTTGTTGCTGTCTCGCCGATCTCGCTCGCTGTCGCTTGCCGCAACTGAGCCGAAGACCACCGCGACGCTACCGTTCTTTACCGCCGTTGCTGACCCTCCGCGCGGCTCACCATCCCGTCCGTCTTCGCCAGCTGCCGGCGTCCTCGAGACCCTGTTCGCGATCTGCCAGTCACCGCCGGTCCAAGATCTGCCGTTCTGCCGTGCCCCTGCCTCAACGTGCCCTCGACGTTGCTGTCCACGCCCCGCTGGTCGCCACCCGTGTAGCCAAGTCGTCACTCCGCTTGCTTGATCGTCCGCGTGTCCACCGTCGCTGTTGCTACCTCTGTCTTTGACGCCAACAGCCACGACCCAACGCTCCTGCTCCGACGCCCAGCAGATCTGCCCCCGGCGCCAGTTGGTCCCGAGCTAGTTGAGGTGCCTCCGCCAGAGCCGGACCCGCGAAAGCCATCGCTGTCTCATCTCGCCGGAACCCTCGCCCGCGAGCCCGCGTTCCTGCACCACCGCCGCACCTCCGCTTCGAGCTCCTCGCCGGTGTGCCTGCTGTGCCCTCGCCGGAGTTTCTCGCCGGCGACTCCCTCGCCGGAGCCTCGAACCAGCTGCCTAGCTTTGCTTGGAAGAAGAAAAAAAGAAAAGCAAATTAGGTAGTTTTTTTATTTACTTTATTTTGTTTATATTTTTTAAGTTTAGTTATTTAAATTGGAACATTGGATGTTAATACTCATGAATCTTGTAGGCATTATCCGCTAAGATTTTGTTCGAAATTAATGTAATTATTAATTTAATCCGAGAGACATCGGATTATTTTTTTTAATTATGTTAATTTTTGGATTTTTGGTAGAATTTTAATTATTAAATTATTATAATTATTAATTTGATTCATAAGACTTCGGATCGAATTTTTAATTATTTTGATATCTTTGTCGTGATAATTAATGTTATGATAATCGTTAATTTGATTTGTAAGACAACATGTTACTTTTTCGATTATTTTAATTCTTTATTTTGTTGATGGCTTAGATTTAATATTTATTTAATAATTACGTATCTTTTAAAAATTAAAAAAATCAAAAGATTAAATCTTGCATGGGAATGTGTAGGTTTAGCAAATTAGGGTTGCATTTTTAGGATTACATTTCTAGGATTGCATTTTTAGATAATTTTTGGAATAGATTAAGATTGATTTTAAAATGTCTGCACATTTAGATAATCTCATTTTTCTTTAAAAAAATAATTTTCTAAGATAGGATAGGGTTTGAGTCAAATTAATCCCTAAAATATATTTTCAAAAAATCATTTTTAGATAATTTAATTAAGGTTTTTATTAATTCCGAATTTCAAATAAAAAAATACAAAAATATTAGGTACATGTCAATTAGTTTGCATGTTAGGTCCATTTAATTAGAAATAGTTTGTTAGTAACATTAAGTCATGTAGTTAAAGTGCATGTTTTAATTTTGAGATAAAAGAAAAACCAAAAAAATTGTTTGCTTTGTGTGTTTATTTTCTTTTTTTTTCCCCTTTTCTTTTTTTGTTCTTTTTTTTTTTTTTATGTTTATTTTCCTCTCCTCCCGTATCCAATCTTGATGGCCGGCAATCAGCCTATAAAATGGCTGAGGTCTAAATTAGCAATTTCCAACTGAAATGGGCCTAATGGACTATATTGAAGAATCTTCAAAAAATTAAAGATTAAATTGATCAAATTAAAAAATTTGGAACTCAAATGACCATTACACTATAGGCCTAAAGCATTTTGGACAATTTGCCCCGCTATGCACATGGTATGAAAGCCACCCTCCTGCTACTATTTTTATAGCGTATACCCAAGAGCGTGGTAGAGTGCCCTACCTTTTGTACCTTTATCACTTGCACCACAAGAGTGCATCGTAGGCTTATGTACGTACTTAAGAGCTATTCTCTCTTTAAGTGGGACCATCTCCATAAAAAAGTCAATCCAATAAAAACCCCTTTCAACTTAAGAGGCAAAAACAAAGAATGACGAAACGCATAGAAGTTTTCATTCTCATTTACTTTGAGAACGACTCTAGGGTCTCCCCCGCGATTTCAAGGCCGAAAAATAAATAAATAGATAAAATTATCTTCTTCGAATCACACAATTTTTTAACCATTCTTGTCAGATTTCGGTAAAAACTAAAATTTGGGTTGATAAGTCGAAGACCTGCCAATTCCAAAGACCTGTATGCCCAATACTGGGGAGCAGGGAGCAGCGACGTCTCCGACGTGCAAAGCAGGGTTTGCATTCCCAGCAATTCCGTAATGAATCACTCCCTCCACATCGAAGAAGCTCAGCAGAAGCTGCGTGGTGATGGCTGCGTTTATCTGCACCAGTTCACACGTACTTTCCCTCGATATTGCGACGCACAACCGCGTTAGTGGCAACCAAATTAAGCCATCGTTGAAAGATATTTTGAAAATTTTTACAAAAAGGGCACAAAATATAAGAAAATTCAGAGGAAAAGAAAAGGGGTAGAGGGATACATATCACGCTCAGTCCTGTCATGACCAGTATGACTTTCCTCTCTTCGACTTTCCCGAATCGAAATCTTCTGCCTTGGAGTCCGTCGAGGGATGGAGAGATGTTAGGGATGAAGTGATGGATTATTTCCTGAACGTTATTAAGGAAACTAACCATTTTACACTTCATTGTCAATCTACTTCTCCTTGCTCCAATCCTTCCTTGTTACTGCATTTTCAGTGAAATTTTGTGGCCCCACATGCCCGAAAAAATTTGCGGGCAGCGTCTACTTTTTCCCACGTATCATAAGGAGTTATTAATTAACTAATGGTATGCAAAATGCTACACAAAATTAAAGTATTTAGACTTTGTTTGTTTCGCAAAATAAAAATTCCTCATTTTTTGGTATTTGATTCACTTAAGAAAATGAGTCAACGGAAAATTTATGATTAAATTCAAGAAAATGATTTCCTCTTTAAAAAATTTAAAAATATTTTTCAAAATATGACTAAATAACAACACTAAATCCAAAACTCTACATTTGAACACAGAACCCCAATGCTAATTCTCGAATCTCCAACATTCAGGACTAGGTTTCTGACACCCTGGCTCGAGCCCGGGTCCATTGAGGTTAGGCCCAAGCCCCGACATCCACACCGGGTCCATCAAGGCTAGGCCCAAAGCTCGGCATCGATCCTAGGTACATAAAGGCAGTGTTCGAGTCCCCGACACTCAGGCCTAGTCCACAAAGGTCGTGCTCGAATCTTCAACATTCAAGCTTGAGGCCTTAGTTAATGAATCTTGCACATGTCCCCATCCTATGGGATAGGATGCTAGGATGTATTCCTTGTTTTAATGTGCCGGTACTCCCTCTCCTCGCACCTCTAATTGACACGGCATCTATATGTTTTACATCTCAAGGATCCCGAGATTCAAATATAACAAGAGATGAAGCCTTTTAAGGTCATGCTTAAGATTGTAAAATGTTTGTTCTTATAAAAATGTTCTTTTTAAAAATCTTAATTTTTAATCTTTTTTTTTTTTTTTTTTTCTATTTTTTTCCTTCTTCTTTGGCTAGTCAGTGACCATGTGAGGGCTGGCAACTGGCCACAGGTGAGGGACAAGCTCACCCAAGGCCAGTAAGGCTCGAGCTCGAAGCTCGCCAGCCTCGGTAGAGCTAGAACTCATCAACCCTTTGCGTGGCTCAAGCCTCAACAACCTTAAGAAGCTCGACTTCATTGGATCTAGCTAAGGCTCAGCTACTCGAAAGTTGGCAAGCTTGAGCCTCGGCGGCCTTGGGCGAGCTTGTTCTGACAAAAACTGAAGAAGAAGAGAAAAAAGACGTGGGGAATTTTCTGTTTTCTGTATATTTTCATTCACTGTATTGTAATGTACAAAAGGAATCATTATATAATACAAATGACTAGTAATTAAAAAAAAAAGAATGATTATATCTTTCTAATCCATGAGTATCGGATCTAATCCTAAATTGACTAAAATAAAACTTCGGTATCTCTTGGGATATTATCCCGAATCATATCTTTCAACACTCCCTCTCAAGCCGGTGGCTTGTATATGTCCAAGATGCCAAACTTGCTTAGAAGATATGAATGTTGCCTCTGACACAAAGGCTTGGTAAAGATATCCGCAGGTTGTTCTGTGGTTCTGATTCCTCTTGCTTCAATTATTCCTTCTTGAATCTTCTCTCGAGTAAAGTGGCAGTCGACTTCTATGTGCTTCGTTCTCTCATGCAACATAGGATTTGCGGCAAGTTTAAGTGCAGAATCATTATCACAAAATAATAAAGCTGGTCCTCTAACCTTTACTCCAAGATCCAAAAGCAAGCCTTGTAACCAGACAATCTCACAAACTGCCTTAGCCATGGACCGATACTCAGCTTCTATCGATGACAAGGATACAGTGGTTTGTTTCTTCGTCTTTCATGAGAGCAATGATTCCCCAAGTTTGATGCAAAAACCAGTGATAGATCTTTGACTCATAGGGCAAGTCGCATAATCCGCATTACAGTAGGCTGTCATTTCCATACTGCACTTGCGTGATAAAAGAATCCTAGTCTCGGACATTTCTTCAAATACTTCACCACTTTCAAAGCAGCATTCATACGAGACTGCTTTGGACTATGCATGAATTGATTGAGTGTCTGAACAACATAACAGATGTCAGGCCTTGTCATAGTCAGATAGATGAGTTTTCCAACTAGTCTCTGATAGCTTGATGGATCCTTCAGCAATAGATCATCTTCTATAGACTGAAGACCCGCATCATAATCTGCAATTGTTAGCTTGACATTTTGCTCAATAAGGATGACTACTAGTTTGCACCTTCATAATCCTGCTTCTGATATAATTTCCAGTACATATTCTCATTGGCTAAGAGAGATACCTTGTTCTGAACGGGCTATCTCAATACCAAGAAAATTCTTCGGTGGCCCCAAGTCTTTGATATGAAAAGTGGAGTGAAGATTTTCTTTAAGATTCTTCACAGCAAGTTCATCATTTCCCATTATAAGTATGTCATCAACGTATATCATCAAGTAGACAGATGACGTGCCTTTTGTCCAAGAGAAAAGAGCATACTCATGCTTGGATTGTTTGAATCCTACAGCTGTGAGGGCGCTGGTGAACTTGGCATACCATTGTCGCGAAGCCTGTTTGAGGCCATAAAGGGATTTACGCAGACGACATACCCTGGACTCCCCCTATCTCCGTAAACCCAGTGGAAGGTCCATATAAATCTCTTCATCTAAATCTCTATGGAGAAATGCATTATGGACATCCATTTGGTGTAATGACCAATCACGAAATGCGGCAATGGATAAGAAAGTGCGGACTGTGACATCCTTTGCTACTGGGGAAAATGTTTCGTGATAGTCAAAACCTTCCCTCTATGTGAAGCCTTTGGCCACTAATCGAGCCTTATATCTTTCAATAGAGCCGTCTGCCCTATATTTGATCTTGTATACCCATTTGCAACCAATCGGCTTGCGATGAGGTGGTAATGGTACAGCATCCCATGTATGATTTTCCATCAAGGCATGTAATTCCCTCATAGCCTCTTGCCAACGTGAGTCTTTTACAGCTTCAGTGTAATGAGATGGCTCTTGCTCCTCAAATACTCGACTAATACAACATATATGGTCGGGCGACAATCTATGGAAGGAGACATATGAGGAAATTGGATAATGTGTACCTGATGAATTTGAGGCCGTGTAGATGTAATCTCTTGCCCATGTAGGTGGACAAGTAATACGGCCAGATTGTCTTGGCATTTGGACGGAGAAATGGAAGATATCTCCTCATTTCTGGGCATTTCTTCAGGATCGACAGGTGCCGGAGATGTCATATTTGTGGAAGAATCTGGTTCGTCCATATTTCCCATAGAAGAATGCGTATTTGTATCATCCATAGAAATCCCCTCCGAAATTGGTGATGGTGCTGTAACCTCTGAATGACGCTTTGGAAACCCCACTATATATGACTGACCAGAAGGTAAGTCTTCATCCGATAAAGAATGATGGGAATCCTTAGCTCTGTCAGAATTCTCAGAGAATAGTGATTCATCTCGAAAAGGGAATATCTTCTCATGAAAAATGACGTCCCTGCTTATAAAGAAATTTCCAGTGGATGGATCAAGGATTCTATATCCCTTTTGCAGACTTGGATACCCCATGAATATGCACCTACGAGCTCGAGGACTCATCTTGTCCTTAGGGCCCACCGTTGTTACATAACATAAATAACCGAAAACCCTTAGGTGACGAATATCTGGTTTTCTTCCATAAAGCATTTCAAATGGAGTTTTTCCATTAAGGACACGGCTCGGCATACGATTAATTAAATAAGCAGCCATGACAACATAATCTCCCCAAAATTCTTCACGAATGGAACCTTGAAATTTAAGAGCATGTGACACTTCTAATAGATGGCGGTGCTTACGCTCAACAATGCCATTTTGCTGTGGAGTGTACACGCACGAGCTTTCATGCAATATTCCATTTGAAGAAAGAAAACTTGTGCATTCCTCACTAAAGAATTCTCTTCCATCATTAGTTCGAATCCGCTGAATAGATTTTCCAAATTGATTCTTGGATAAAGAAAAAAATGTTTTTAGATAATGGAAGACTTGGCTTTTCAATTGCATGAGAAATACCCAAGTGGCTCGTGAAAAATCATCCACAATTGTGAGAAAAAAAACGAGATCTATCACGATGTTGTGTGTGGTAAGGGCCTCAAATATCAACATGAATTAGGGAGAAAGAATTTTTCGCACGAGAAGAGCTATTTGGAAAAGGTGCAAGAGTTTGTTTTGCCAAGGGACAAATGGCACATTGAGGATAAGGAAAGAATGCACTATGACCTAGTCTTTGATGGTCAAGGAAAATTTTATCATTGGTAGCAGAATTACACAATGATTGATTATTTAATTCAATACATGAAAAATTGGAATTGCTGGGAAAATTCATCCAAAAATATAGCCCTTGCGAATTGCTACCCAAGCCCATCGATTTGCCTACCAAAAGGGCCTAAAATAAGCAACTATTAGAATTAAACAGGACTCGGCATGAATTTTCTTCACAAACTCGAGATACAAATATGAGATTGAAATGGAAATCTGGAACATAGAGTACGTTCTTGAGTGTGATTAGTGGACTAAGATTCACTGTGCCAATCATCATGACAAGTGTGGTATTTTCATTTGGAAGCTGTACTGAAGCTAGTATTTGTAATTTTTGAGTTTTTGAAAAAAAAAAAAAACTTTTATCATAGGCAATGTGGTCACTAGCTCCTGAATCAATTATCCATCTATCCTTGGGAATTGAATTCATTAAGCAGTATGAAGTACCTGTGAAACTCCCAGCCTTGTCAGACGAATCCAATTTTCTGAAGGCCCTCATAAGGTCTTGATATTGTTCATAGTTAATTGGCTAACCAAAACTATCAGCACATTGACCTGTAACCTGAAAAGCTGTTGAAAAATCCCTTTTTTCTTTTTCTTCGGGCTTTCCATGCAATTTCCAACAGTTATCAATTGTATGATGTGGCCGCTTGCAATAGTCACAATATAATTTACCTTTGCCCTTGGAATTTCCCTTTGATGCCGTGGCTCCAATTGATGATTTAAAAACAGGGGCCATCATCACTCCATGTGGACCGTCGGATGAAGAATTATTCCGTGGGCCGTCCGATCCTATTAAGGGTGAGAAGGCATGTAGGCTGTCAGATCTTGCTAACAAGGGGCTGCGCAGGCCGTCGGATGCAATCGGTGGATACAACCCTCGTGGGCCGTCAGATCGCGCGAATGGATCTAGATCATCCGTTCCTCTCTTGAAGTTTCGGAGGTCTTCAGCAGAAAACCCTAATTCGTTCCTTTGGTCTCCTTGCCCCCTTTTCGCGACTCCTCTCTAAGACAGGTTATTGTGAACGGCCAGCGCCATTCCACCACCGGTTTTGAGGTCGAAAACAGCAAGGCGTTGGCTCTCCTCCTGCACAACAAGTTGATAGATCCAATCGAGTGTCAGCGTCTGATAGATCCGACCAAGTGTTGGCGTCGACTCCATGGTAAGTATTTGTGACCGAAACGAGAGATAGGACTCGTTTAAAATCAAGAGGAATCTGGTAATCTTCTCTCTTTCTCGGATCGCTTGGTATTGTTGCAAAGTCAAGTCGGGTCCCTCCAATTTCTCCTCCACCACTTCTAATTTGTTCCATAAGGCCGAGAGTTTGTTGTAAATCACGGCTACGCTTAGGTTCCCTTGTTTCAGATCTGAAAGTTGCTGGGTTAGCGAAAAAATTCTTACTCAATCTAATTTTCCATATATTTCCTTTATATTTTCCCACATCCGTTTCAAATCCTCCGTGGGAGGTAATCCGGCCGCGACTTCGAAGGTGATGTAGTTTCTGATCCACGTTTGGACAAGCTTATTGCACTTCCTCCATAGTCGTGCCTGCCGCTCGTCGGATGGAATTGGGACGATCCCGTCGATAAATCCGTCTTTGTCTTTGGTCACCAGCGCTTGTCGGAACTCCCGTGCCTAGCTTGAGTAGTTATTGGTGCTGGATAGTTGCTGGGTAATGAGTCGCAGCTCCGATCCGTCGGCCGTTGTGGTGTAGAGCGGGTCACCGAGTTCCAGGCGTTCGCTAGCGACGACATACGGATACAAAAGAAATCTGGGTTAGGGAACCGGGTAGGGATTCGACCCCGAACCCGGATTACCCGATTTGGACATATGCCCCGGATAAAACATACCCGGCCCGAT
Organism: Eucalyptus fibrosa; assembly: GCA_017140475.1. Classification (NCBI taxonomy): domain Eukaryota; kingdom Viridiplantae; phylum Streptophyta; class Magnoliopsida; order Myrtales; family Myrtaceae; genus Eucalyptus; species Eucalyptus fibrosa. Next base: position 49,012,924 of record CM029507.1, on the reverse strand, counting down.
GAATGAGCCTGCCCCGGGAACGGTTGGTGAGCCTCCATCGGGTTGGGCCTGCACTTCGTGGCCTTGATTCATTGGTGTGGGTCCATAAAACCATGGGCCAGGCGCCATCTGGACAAGCAGCCACTGGATGGACTAACCCACGATGGGTTGTCCCTGGTTAGGCTGGGCCTAAGCCCTCTGTTCTTGAATTGCAATACCAGCAGACAGATCCGAGACATCAGCTTCTTGTCGTATGATGGATTCCTCTAGCGTTCCTTCCTCTGGCGTCAACGAAGGATCTTTAGGCATGGTGTCGGTAAGTGTAAAGGGTAAGGAAAAAAAGTTTGGTTTTTTTAAGATATTCAGACACTGATTCCTACACTGGAGTGCTAACATTGTTTTGCAAGTTAGAGTTCCTGCAGCAACAAAGGGGCAATTCTATCCGGTGGGCAATCAAGTATGAAAACTGCGGAAGCTAGGTCAAGAGCGTCTGCTCTGATACCATGACAAAAATTGAAGAAGAAGAGAAAAAAAGACGTGGGGAATTTTTTGTTTTCTATGTATTTTCATTCACTGTATTGTAATGTACAAAAGGAATCATTATATAATACAAATGACTAGTAATAAAAAAAAGAATGATTATATCTTTCTAATCCATGAGTATCGGATCTAATCCTAAATTGACTAAAATAAAACTTCGGTATCTCTTGGGATATTATCCCGAATCATATCTTTCAACATGTTCCTTTTTTGTGGCTAACGATTGGCCAAGCAAGAAGGAAAAGGAAGAGTTCATGTCCAAGTTCGACCAAGAAAGCATTTTACATGTTATCTAGGAAACTCTGCAAGTTAAGACATAAGACAGTTGTTACATGTGAAATCTATGATTTCAACAGCAATGTAGCTCGATGAATTAAGAAGCGGACCCATCTCGTAAAGGTTAAGAATCACATGCCAATGTAAGGGCCATTCCCGTTAGCTTTCGCTACTGCTTTTAAGGTCGCAGCTGGTAATGTGCCATTCGCATCTCGGGCATTGCTCACCATAAAAACCGTAAAAAAAGAACCAGCCAGTGAGCAACCGCCATTCGCGTCGTCATGTGGACTCCTTGAGTTCTTGGAGGAAGAGAACAGGCGGAGATAATGGATCAAAGCTTTGAGGGTCTCGAATGCCTTGAGAATCCAGCAGCTTGATATGTATAGAACATAGGAGAACTATTCTACGTGGATCAGATGATTGCAATATCTGTGTGTATATACTGCACGTGGAATGAATGCGGTATCTCTGAAGTCAGCAACTACATGAGAGAAATGAAGATCAGGACGTGGGGACACATACCGATAGACTTGAGATTTTAGTGATTAGATGATGGACAAAAACCTGTGTAATGATGCGATGACTACGTAGAACTAAATAGAGGTAAGTAATTCTAGGTTCCTCATTTTTTGAAATATAAAACCTACCCTGCATAGCCTGGAACCTGGAATATACCCTATTATAAGTTCCACGGTCTACCCATATTTCACTTGTATTATTAATTGAATGATTAGAGTGAATTATAATATTTAATAATTACTACTTGCTGTTACAATTCACTTATTATAACTTATATATAGATACAAGAAAAATATGAAACATTAACAAAGTAAAAGTTTCAATCATAAAATGAAAACTCAGAATAGTAGTTCCAGATTATACATTCACCATCAAATAATGTGGAATAATGCAAGATTGCACAAAGGCATAAATCAAGAAAAATCCAAAAACTTGTTCCAAATTCTAGATTACAAGTTATAAATTTCAAGCTCCAGATCCCTCCAATTTAGAACCTAGAATCTACTCGTCAAAACAGGTTTTCCAATTTTTGAAATCTAGAACTTACCTGCATTTATTGAACCTGGAACTAGATAGGTTCTCACTAGTCCGATTCTTAAATTTGAAGTTTTACTCTTGAATCATGTTGATCCTAAAATCAACTGCAGAAAATATGAGGGAGAATATGCTTTTTGTTATAAGCTTTTGGCAGTATTTTCCCGTCCGAGACTGTCTTAAATTAGGCCCGTAAATCATCATGCACGTGTTTCGTGCCCGGTGAAGTAGGGCAACAGGCAACATGCAGGCGTTTCATTGGGTTTTCCCATCAAACTGCCTGGTGTCTGATAGTGCTGAGCTTTTCCTTCGTTTGCCTTTTTTAATTTCTTGTGAGTTTTGATAGTGTTTCGACGTGTTTCTGGTGAAGTTTTTGTCAGTTTATCATGCGCGTGTTTCGTACTCGGTGAAGTGGGGCAACACAACGGAGGATTTACCAAAGGAAGAAAGTTATCACCTTTCAATTTGCTAAAATTATGGATTTATCAACATGATATGAGTTGTGATTGACTTTGAGTATCAATTCATGTGAATTTGATACACATGTTGTACAAATCTTTAAAGTCGGTGAATTGTTGATGGATCAGGCCTAACCATATGAACTTTGCCGGATCCATATATGTATCGATTATCACAAATGGATATATATTGTGGGTAACTTTTAATTTATGGATAATCAAGTCAACTGATGAGATTTTGATGAATGATTCTCTAAATGTTGCAATTTAAATAGTTGAGACTATAAACTACTTGACATGCAGCATTTCCAACGGTGTGGTATTGGTGAATGGTGGTTGATAATGCTGCCAAAATGTTCATGACTTGCTTCCTCGAAGCATTTGACCAACTGCTTTTTGGACTTTTGCTCCGCAAATAAGGCAATTCATCTCTAATTGAATGGACCTAACCCATCATAATATTCTGACCTTATCTCTCACTGTATGATTGGAACGACCCCTAGCTAGGCCCACGACTTCCATTCGGCCTGCCTGGTTTTTAAATAAGTTCTAGCAAAATATCTGTAAAATAAATAAATAAATAAAGGAGAAGAAGAGTCCAGGCCCAATAATACTTGGACCTGAAAAGTTTAAACAAACTCACCAACAATGTCAAAATGAGATCTGACTTTCTTTTTTCATGGATTTAGCTTGAACAATGAAATGTTCTTTCTTACTTTCAATAGAAATAAGGAAATGTTGTTAATATTAAGATTTAAATAAAGTTAGACACTATCTTCTCTTTTACTAGACCGACACACAGTTCATGTTGAAGTAGACCTATATGTTACCTTTGGTTCTTGATTTTGAGCCCAATCTCGAACATAATTGAGTAAAGTCAAATCTATGAACATCCGGTGTATAATTCAAGCAAAGATAAGTGTGAGGAAAGCATTTCAAATCATCAAACCCTCGTGACTTTGATCCTTTACTATGGGAGGATTTAAAGTAAGGAAAATGATATGGGAAATTTTTGAGGCAGTCGGTCACTGCTAAAGTTTCTTCCCCAGCTATGCCAAGGTCCAAGGCCCATCAGGGTTCATGTTGCTACGCAAATAGACACAAACGCAATGGATCATTGCATTTTTTATTGACAATAGAATATTATATTAGGCTGCCAATCTTGCCATTAGAGAGAGTTTCTGGAGGAAAGCTGCTTTATAAACTCCACCACGACCGTCACCGCATTGTCCGAGGCGAGGTCAACGAAAGTGTCGGCCTCGTTCGACTCGGCGGACCCACCGCCGGCCAAGTCAGAGAGCGCCCTGATGGCGATGAAAGGCGTATTCTGCTGGTAACAGATTAGGGCGACCGATGCGCTCTCCATGTCTACAGGGCTCACATTGAACTTATCGTAGATGAAGCTACGGTAAGCGCTGTTGTCAAGGTAGATGCTGGCACTGACGCCTCTTTCAACGGTGCTTACACTCGGCGTGTAGTTCAAGCACGTGGTCGCGTTCACGCAAGATTCCAATTCCAAGCCCTAAGGAGTGACATACATCAAAAATATGTGTGAATTAGACCCTTCATCATAAATGATTAATTTGGATAGACAAGAAATGTGAGCAAGATTTCTCTCTATTGAAGTATTGACTCATGAAACTCCACACGGCCGTGATACTTTCCAAATAATGGTTCTATCTAAAGCAGTGTTATTCAAGTGATAAGCAAGAATGATATTTTTGCTAAAGTCATTTAGTTACTCTTCATGTAAATAATGCCTTTCCATGTACTGATCTCATCTGACTTCTTTTGGTTGAGTAAAACTCTTCCGAAAGCCCTAGAGGTCCTGGCACACTTTTCTCTGAGATTCGCCATATATTCACCTTCTAAATCAATATCGGTAAAGTTTTCCCAACGTGTATAGATACGACAGCAAACCCTAGAAAGCATCGAGCAATAGTACCTCAAGCTTCTTGGCCACTGCAAAGTAGGTGGAACCGACGGGGACCCAAAACTCATGCTGTCTTTCCTCAGGAGTTCCAGTGATGGGAAACACTTCCTCCGGTTGATACCATATGTTGTTCAAGAGATTGTCGTGTGAAGCACAACCCGTGACGTTTGTAGTGTAATTCGCAAACCTCAAGTACCCAAGCATTCTCGTGTAGTCTCCGCTTGATTCCAATGCGAGTTCATCTTCTGGACCCTACCCGTATCTCTGTTCGCACACCATTGTATTGATATTTATCAGCGTGGATGATTGAATAAAGTACCGACCAATTAGCACTGACCATTTATGTGACACAACCAGTGCAAACGTTGACATCTTTAAAATAAATTTAACAATTTTGAATTGTTTTCTTTTTTCCTTTTTCTTGTCTTTCTTTCTTTCTTTCTTTCTTTTTTTTTTTGATCTTTTTGTTTCTTTTCCTTTTTTCCTACAGCCAATCTTGACAATGACCGGCAAGAACCATAGACAAGGGCTATGCTCACTTAGATCTGGGCAAGGGATAGTCGCAGACCATCACTGAAACAGGCCTTAGGGGAAATGGAAAAAAAATTAAAAAAAAATGAAAAGCAAAACACATACATATTTGCACTAGCCATATCATATAGGACGGTTGGGATCTATATCAATAATTTGCAGTTATAATTGACTGAATGGACCACATTTGAAAATTGTCAAAAGATTTAGTGTTAATTGCATAATCAAAAAGTTCTGGACTCAACTGATTGCCGCACGTTAACTTTAAATATTTTCGGATAATTTTCCCCAGTACACGCATGTTATGAAAGCCACCCCATTGTTATTATCTTCTTAGAATATAAAAGCGTGCATGGTAGGCTTATGTACGTAATAGGAAAAAAAAAACCAGTCTCTCTCCTAAGTGTGAACATCTCCATGAAAATGTCAATCTAATAAAACCACTTGCAACTTAGGAGGAAAAAACAAAGAATAACGAATCGCATTGACAGTTTCTTTCTCATGTACTTCGAGAACCACTGAAGAGTTTCCCCCATAATTTCAAGGCAAAGAAAAAAAAAAGTCAAGTTACTCCCTTCACAAAGTTCACATCGAAGAATTGGGTGGATGAATCTAAAAATCGGGTTGATAAGTCGATAACCTGCCAATTCCAAAGACCGGTATGTGCCCAATACTGGGGAATAGCGACGTCTCCGATGTGCAAATCAGGGTTAGCATTCCCAGCAATTCCGTAATGAATTACTCCCTCCACATCGAAGAAGCTCAGCAGAAGCTGCGTGGTGATGGCTGCGTTTATCTGCACCAGTTCATACGTACTTTCCCTTAATATTGCGACGCACGAGCGCATTAGTCGCAACCAAATCAAGCCGTTGTCGAAATATATTTTGAAAATTTGACAGGACAGGCACAAAATTTTGAAGAAAACAGTAGCGGGACACATACCACACTCAGTCCTGTCATGACCAGGATGACTTTCCTCTCTTCGACTGTCCCGAATCGAAATCTTCTACCTTGGAGTCCGTCAAGGGATGGAGAAAGGTCAGGGATAAAGTGAGATTACTTCCTGAACATTATTAGGGAAACTAACCATTTTACAATTCATTGTCAATATACATCTCTTTGCTTCAATCCTTCCTTGTTACTTCGTTTTCGGTGAAATTTTGTGGCCACACATGCCCTAAGCAGCGTCTACTTTTTTCCCACACGTCATTAAGAGTTATTAATTAACTAATGATATCTATGACAAAAAAAAAAAAAAACCAATCGTATGCAAAATGCTTACACAAAATTTGTGAATCACTTTGATTTGCTTAAGAAAATGAATTGATGAAAAACCTATGCTTAGATTCAAGAAAATGATTTTTTCTATAAAAATTTAAAAACATTCTTTAAAATATAACTAGGTATTGGCGCTTAAGTCAATTGCCAGCCATGATGCGGCCACCAACCGGCACAAGCAAGGGACGAGCTCACCCAAGCCTAGCAAGGCTTGAGCTCACCAACCTCTTGCAAAGCTTGAGCCTCCCCGACCTCTAGTGAGCTCGAAGCTCCAAATCTAGTGGGGCTTGAGCTTGCCAAATCTGGCGAGGTAAAGCCTCGCCCAAGGTTGGCAAAGCTCGACTAGTTAGAATTTGGCAAGCTTAAGCATCATCGGCCTTGGGTGAGCTTGGCCCTCACATGAGGCTGATAATCAGCCAATGAAGAAGGGGAAAAAAAGAAAAATAAATAAATAATCAAATATTTTGGTAGTTTTCCCTTGGAAAATCAAATTAGATTTCTTACATCAAATGGCAAAAAATATTTTCCAACTCATTTTCAACTTTCAACAAACAATTAAAAATAATTGTCATTTTCCTAAAAAATGACTTCCCAAAAAGTATTTTCCAATATAACGTTTTCCACGAGATAAACGGGACCTCAATGAAACTGTACTTACTAATTGACAATAGTCAAAGAACTTTATCAAACTCTTGATATGTCTAACATTGTTCCTTCAAGGCTCATGATCTTTGACCAATTAGAGGTGAGCATGTCGGACCGCCCAAACCAAGAGTTGTCCGGATCGGACCAAACCGACCGATTTGATCTAGTTCCCAAAAGGATCGGTCCGATTCCTTGTTCCATAAAAATGGAGCTAGTGATTGTTGATCCGGTTCCCGATTCCGAGGGGGGGACTGGACCGAACTGGATGACTCTTTTTTAAAAAAATCTATATTTTTTAATTTCTTAAAAATAGCAATAAACCATAAAAATAGTAACAACTCTAGTATTTTTTTTAAATTATTTATTGTTTTTGCTAAATGATCGGTTCCATAGGACCGGACCTTGGTCCTAGGACCGTCCAGTCCAGTTCCTAATCCCAAAATTGAAAATCGATCCTCCCAATCCAGTTCCAAGTTCCTAGATAGAATCGGACCAGACCGGAAACCGATCACTCTCATGACCAATCCACACATTCATATTGGTAAACAAAGAGTCCATGTTTAAGTCCGACCAAGAAAGCATTTTCCATGTTTTCTAGGGAACTCTATAAGTCAAGACAAAATGCACTTGTTACCTGAGAAATCTATGATTTCAGCAGCGCTATAGCTCGATGAATTAAGAAGTGGACCCATCTCGAAAAGGTTGGGAATCACGATGCCGATATAAGGGCCGTTCGCGTTAGCTTTAGCTATCGCTTCCAAGGTCGCTGCTGGTAACGCGCCATTCACATCCCGCATATTGCTCACCACAATTACCGTAACAAAAAGAACCAGCCAGTGAGCAACCGCCATCTGCTTCTCTCTATGGACTTGTTGAGTTCTTGGAGAAAAATGGATCAAAGCTTTGAGGGTCTTGAATGCTTGAGAATCCAGCAGCTTTATATATATAGAACGTAAGAGAACCGTTCTACGTGGATTAGCTAATTGCCGCATCTCTGAACACTGCAACTACACTGGGGAAAGGACGATCAGGACGTGGGGACCAATATGGATAGACTTGAGATTTTTGTCATAAGCCCTCGGCAGTATTTTAACGACATCCGTCCGCGATTGTCTAAAAAATAAGCCCGTAAATAATCATGCACGTGTTTCATTTGGTTTTCACATCGTGCTGCTTGCTTGCCGTCTGATGGTGCCGGGCTTTTCCTTGTTTTGTCTTTTTTATTTCCTGTGAGTTTTGCTAGTGTTTTGACGCGTTTCTGGTGAAGTTTTTGTCGGTTTATCATGCACGAGTTTCATGCTTGGTGAAGCGGCGATAGAGCGAAGGATTTATCTATGGAAAAAAGGCCGACGTGTTTAAATTATGCAGTTGTATAAGAAACTTTAATCGGAGGTTCTAAATTATTGTTATAAGAAAAATGAACCCTTGAAGAGAAGCGATTGTAGGATATGTTTCATGACTTCATTCACCAGCGAACCATGTGAAAGGCGTCCGACAGGAGATCAGAACCTTATGTTGCACATGGTTAAAAAATGGGAATTGAGAGGCATAGAATATTGTGACCTATACCTTCATTGCTCACCGCAAACCATACATCCGATCGGGGCCATACAAAATGGACACTCAAATATATATAAATATAAATGCGGGTGATGTTTATACTTGTAACCCTTTAATCATAACCCTCCCTTCAATCCGAGAGGAAGGAAAACACGAAAGCTAAACTATGGCATTTTTTAGGGTGCTTTCAAGGAAAAGAAAATACAATCTAACGCATATATATATAACTAGTCGGTGCAATCAAAGAGAATTGGACAATCCCGGTGGAGAATATGGAAGGGAAACCGGATAGTCCTTAGTACATATGCTGGTAAAGGCTGAAGTGAATGGAAGATTTGATCACACAACTTTTGTCGCCGTTCAACTTTTAATTTCTCCACTTTTCACAAAGCTAGCCTCAGTTCTCGTAAAGTGAATTGGATTCTCCACTTGCATCTTTTTAACATTTCAAGAACCACTCCATGTCGTTAGTGCTACAAACTATAAGATTAGTCTGCAAAATAACTTGACATATAGCAAGTGTTTAGATGAACAGGTCATATCTGATTGCTGAAAAGGAGGAATCCACATCGTCCACAAACTGATTTTGTAGATTAATTCTTCGATCTCCACCATTATCATTGTATGGAAGGAATCCTGTATGCTTAAAAATTAATCGTTAGGAAAGAAACGGTACGGCTGTTAGGCATGGATCGGAGAAATGGGAAGGAAGGAAGGAAGGAAGGCCAGTCTTGATTTTCTTTGCAATGTGGATTAATCCAAAGGGAACTCCGATGTCGATCACAAATCCCCCTTTGAAAGGAGAGATTCCTGCATGGCGAGGGTGACCACGGATCAGGACAGGAAGCCTACCCGCCGTGTTTTCCCCTTTATTTTTCTTTTAGACCAATAACCTAGTAACAAATACTGTGAATCAAAGCAACTAAGGTGGACGTCAACTAAAAGGGGGAAAGGCCTCTGATGTCCTTTCATTCCCTTCAAGCTTTGTAAGGAAAGGACTCTAATGACATCCTTTCACTCCCTTCAAGCTTTGTCCCGAACATTATCAATCGATAATGTCTCCACACTAGGTGAATAGCACATGGCGTATTCTGGAAAAAAAGCTTGAGTTGGGACCATGAGAGGGCTTTAACTGCGAGCTTGGTCCCTATGGAAAGAGATTCCTAACCACTAGTTTCCGCCGTGCACAAGATGCTAATCCCCATTATTTTTGTACTATGCAGACCCACCTAAACCAGCCACGGCACCACTCAAATTTGATCCGATCCGTGGCCCCATCCGTTCGGAAGGATCGATTTTCCACGGGATCAATTAATCACCATCGGTGCTTCGTGACAAAAATCGTGCAGGAATTCTCCTTGTGTCGCGATGTAGCTATGTTATGACCCATGTGTCAGGTAAAAGACACGGGAAAGAAGTTTTGGAGGCTTCCATATGAGAGGAGGTTCCAGAACCAGTTAGTGACGCCACATTCATCTTCTAGCACAAAGTAAGAAGTTAAACACCATTGCTACGCATTAGAGGATAATCGGTCCAACTTATGGAACTCGCCTTCCCTCAATTCCATCATATCTCCATTCCCGTATGTGCAGTTTTAGATCACCAAAACAAGTATCATTAAAAGCTGGAGCAAGGCCAGCCTCTGCAGTCGGAGCACGCAATGTTGTACCAGGATCCTTGATTGTTGCCTCCACTACAACCTGCAAAGAATCAACAAATTCTGCTCACTTCACTTTACTGATCAAAATCACTTACTTTGTTCTTGCTGAGAAGGACAGAATCCTATTTACAACATACGCACATACTGTTAAACAGCATTGTGCTGCCGGAGAATACAAACAAATTTCTGCATGAGGTATATAACTTCACGTTGGATGAAAGTTAGAACATATAGAGGTAGCAATAGCAGCAATCCACACACCTTCTGCCCTCTTAAGTGGCTTAGTCACAGTTGTGGCGAGGGACTCTCCATTACCATTATGTTAAAGTTATAACAGGAAACTATGCGTCTCATTTTCTGACTCCATATACCAGACACCCCATAAAGCAACTTTCCAATGACAACACCATTCCATGGCGCAATTTCAGAGATAATCCCATCGTAGTGAACTCCAACCTGCCCCAGGAGATAGAAGGATGATACATCAGGAGAACAAATCTCCCATTTGAAGTTGACTCCCGAACAACACCCATATCTAAAAACAAATCATTGCAATAGACGAATGAAAGAAGCTCCAAATCAAAACAATTAGGCAGGCCTAAACGACAATGGCACGATGTCATCACTTCAGTGCCAGGATAAGCAGCAGCATCTAGTCAAAGCCTCAGATGGAAGGCCCCCCTTTTTTAGAAGCTTAGAATATTAGTGAACGCAAATCCATTTTGTCAATTAGCTCAGTGAGGAAGAGAGTTTTATCACCAAGAGAGTTTATAGCACTATTTATGTTCATACAACTGGCTAGCAGATTTTTTTTCTGTGTCTTTTTTCTCATTGCGGCTATAAACTTCATAAGAGGGATGCTCCCAAAGCAGTTCCATGATTAGGAAAATGAAGCCTAAGCCTAACTTACGCGGTCCATCTATGCAATGGAAACAGGAACAATTCCCAACTAAATGAGCTGACCTCCCCTCTCTTTTTGGAGGAGATAAATCCTGATAGAGAACATGGAAGGAAAACCTGGATCAGAGAAATATCTTAAGGCCTCCGAGTTGGCAAAGCTGGCCGCAGTTCTCAGAAGTGGTCAGGGCTGGAAAGGGAACATACCAAGAACCAACTCGATATAGGCTTGAGTAGATGTTAGGGCTACAAACTATAAGACTAGGGAAATGCAGCGAGGGTGTACATGAACAGGTCATCTGATTGCTCAAATGGACAAATCCAGATCGTTCATAGATTAATCAACGGAAATTTGCATGCTTGAAAAATATTATAAGGAATGAAACGGTAAGGTTGTTATGCAAAGACTGGAGAGACAATAAAGTAAGAAAGGAAGCTCTCTCTCTTTATTCTCTCGCTGCACGCGAGGGTTAACTGAACTTAGAGAAACTCCACTCCATTGAGAGACAAGAATCGAACCTTCGAAAAATGGGGCTTCCTTACAAGGTAAAAGCTAGGAAAAGCAACGCACTTTAGAGTTCCGTTTTTTAGTGAAAAATTGAATGATTTTCTTGGAGGTTATTGCTTGAATCACTTACCAAAATAGATAAATAAATAAATTTCATCATCCATAAAAATATTTAAATATAAACTACTGTCGTTGATAATAAAAATATTTTTCATACTTAATTATTCCAAGCATTATAAGTTATTATTTTTAAGAAAATATTTTTCAAATCATTTATTTTCTCCAAAACAAATAAAGTCCAAAAATCACCGCACTGAATCATAAGCTTCACTAAAGGGAGGGCAACTCTGATTTCCTTTGGCTGCCTTCCGCGATGGACTCGCCACTAATCGAATCATGTCTCTAGCAGATTGAATAGGACATGGCGTACCCAGCAATAAAAGCTTGAATCGGGACCAGAGGTCTTAAGCCGCGAGCGTGGTCATCTGAGCACATATTAAGCAACGAATTCCACGTGCGAATTACCCCATCACAGTTGCACCACTGTGGAACTGCTAAAACCAGCGCCGGCACCACTCAAATCTTATCCATCTTGAGGCCCCACCCTTTCCACGGCATCAATTAATCTTCGCCGACGATTCTCAACAATCTCCAACGGTGTCGAGTAAAAGACAGTGGGCCCGGTAAAAGACCCGAGAAAGAAGTTGTCTCTGTATTATTTCAGATGGTGCTCCATAACAACGACAGGAAAGTCTAGAGAAGAATTGTTTATAGATTGTCTTTAATCTCAACCTGTCCTTCCAAATTGTAGAAAATGCTCTCCTTAAAAGCGAAAAGTTTGTGACAGCTCTTCCTGCGAACCTCAATGGCATTCATTGATCAGTTTGCTCCACAGAGTGAAGAGAAGCCATCAACTATAGACCAGGGGGTTTGAGGAATGGAGCCAAACCGAAAAACCCATCAACATCAATGGGGACGCGTAAAGCACGACTCAGAAGCTCTGGCGTGGAGGTCTTGCCTTTCCAAGTGTTGAACCACGGCCCTCCTCCAATTTCCACCGCTGCCATATTGCTCGTCACGTCCAAGATCAACTGCAGATCATATCTTCCGACTTAGAAAAAAAATAACAAACCATATGGTACCAGAACAAGAGCTGGAATGCCTGAAGTTGATATTAATAAAATTTAAGCAAGGGAATATAGGAATTATAAGTATGACCATCCAAACCATTGATTTAATTGAATTGGTCCCAGATTTCATTTTCCCCATATTTTGGCATAACTTACTTTTCTGCCAGACGTTGAACTCAGACAAATGTCATTTTCTGGGGGTTTTTGTTGCTCTTCGCCTTACCGAGTTGGTAAAAAGCACACCCAAAACAAGGACCCTACCAACAGTTATTGCCAAGAGTTCATACATTAACATCTCTTATTTTCCCATAGCTAGGCCATCAAATAGGAGGAAGACAGCCCTAGCCCTGTTAACTCTTGGGATAATGAAATTGCAAGACATATTACTTGGATAAAGTACTTAACTAATATACTACAGGATTTATCTTTGATCCTTTCCGTACTGCACTGCCAAAAAATCTCTTATGACACTTCCATTATATTTTTCAGCTAAACAAAAATTTTGCACATAACTGCCCATAAGTATTGGTGTTGGAGGCTTTCATATAAGAGGAGGTTCTAGAATCAGCTAATGATACAAAATTCATTTTATAGCACAAAGTAAAAAGTTAACTCCATTGCTACTTCAGTTTAGGATGATCAGCCCAAAATATGAAACATACCTTCCCCTTACTTCCATCGTATCTCCTTTCCCATATCTGCAGCTTTAGATCACCAAAACAAGTATCATTGCAAGCTGGAGCAAGGCCAGCCTCTACAGTCGGAGCACGCAATGTCGTGCCATGATCCTTTGTTGTTGCCTCCACTACAACCTGCAAATTCTGCTCACTTTACTTTACTGATCAAAATCAGATAACTTGTTTTTGCCAAGAAGGTCTAAAGCCAATTTACGACATATGCACATACTGTAAAACAGGCTTGTGCGGCCGGACAATACAAAGCAATTTCTGCATAAAGTTTAGGACTTTACACAATGAAAACTATAGCAGCCTTCAATGCATCATTGGCCCTCTTAAATGGCTTAGTCATGGCTGTGGCAAGAGAGTCTACTTTACAATTGCATAAGCTATAACAGAAAACTATATTTACCTTGTGAGTCTCATTATCTGCTTCCATGTACCAGGAGCCCCATCGAGCAACTTCCCAGCTGACAACACCATTCCAAGGCACAAATTCATAGAATATCCCATCATAGTGAACTCCAATCTGCAACCGGATAAAGAAGATGATACATCATGAGTAGAGATCTCTCATTTTGAAGTTAACTCCCTAACAGAACCCATATCCAAAAACATATTTTGGGACAACACTTAAAGGAGAAAATGGGCATTGATAAAACCAAATTTTGCCATCACCATCCCAACTCTCCTATGTGTAGATCCAAGAAAGCTATAGTGAAAATAGAATCTAAGGGATTGAAACATGCCATTACCATGGGTTTATTGCTAACAGCATCCCCTGATCTTTTACCAACTAAAAGGCCATTAGAGTAACACATTTATCAGGTCCATTTTCCCAAGACTGCCATTCTTTGTTACTTTCATTAGAGTCAAAGATTCCTCCTCTTTCCTTTTTCTTTTCTTTTTTTTCTGATTAACCATACAGACATTTAAACAGATCCCAGATTTTAGGGGAAAAGTACCAGCGCAGCATTTTCAAATGTCTCGGTTAGTCCGGGTAGCTGTCTCAAACCACCAGCAGCCGTCAGAGCAACTTCTCCTTTTGCACCTTCAAAGACGTTACATTGAACCTGTATTAAGAGGCCAATAAAAGAAGCTCCAAATTAAAACAATTACGAAGACCACATGATAACATCACTTCAGTGCTAGGATAAGAAGCAGCATCTAGTCAAAGCCTAAGATAGAAGGCCCCTACTTAGAAGCTTACAATATTAGTTAAATTCAAATCAATACTGCCAATTAGCTAAATGAGGAAGTTAGTTATATCACCAAGAGAGTTTCTACAGCGCTATTCATTGACATACAGCTGCCAGCAGATATTCTTTCTGCATCTTGTTTTTCCTTGCAGCTGTAAACTTCATAAGAAAAGAGGGAGGCTCCCAAAGCCAGTTCACTAATTAGGAAAATACAACCTAAGCCTAACTTACCCATATAGTCCATCTGCGCAACTGAGACAGGAAAATAATCAACTAAATGAGCTGACCTCTCCTCTCTTTTTGGCTCCAGTCAAAAGTAGGATGTGCAACACTTACCCAAAACCACTTCCTTGGGAAGGCCCCACCCCAATTCTTTTCTGAATAAGAGGGCGCGTCTTGGAACTCAAATCTTTCTCCTTCCCATTCTATCCAACCTAGAAATACAAAAGGAAAGGTTCGAAGGAAAATTTAAGTGAAACGCTTGAAAATACTGAACACATTCCAAACACATACTAAAATAATAGCCAAATCTTTTTTTTTTTTTTTTTTTTTTTTTTTTTTTTTTTGGTTATCGGAAATAGCCAAATCAGATTAAGTGCTATGACATGCTTATGAGCCAAGGGTGGTCAAGGAGAAAGTAACATATTGTAAATGAATCTACCATTCCAACGTTACTACATGCAAAATTAAAATAATATATGCAGAAAAGAGAACTATTCAATTGCTATAGTTAGTTACAGTTTATAGTGCAACATAATGAAGAACGTCCCAAGGATAAAGAATCACATTATGCACAGTCAAAAGATTGTTCAACCCTTCATATATCCCTCTAATAACCAAGGGAGGGTTCAGATTTTTATGACAAAGAACTGCTTCAATACCATGAACAAGTTAAAAAATTAAAATAAACATATAATGAGGATAGCCTGATAATCACATCCATTTGACTTTTTATCATTAAGTTTCTAGAAGCTCTTCTTTGTCATAGTTATCAATCCTTCTACTTAAAGGATCAACCACCAATGATTAAATTAAGAAATTGTGTTTTGTCAGAACAACAGAAAGTAAAGCTCTTTCTAAACTTGCTGGTTCTGTTACTCAACACTGTTCCTACAACTTTCCATATGCCTATCAGAAAAGAAATAGTTCGTGAATCAGATTTGTAGTCAAGGTACATATAAAGCCTGTGTCCTTCTGACAAGAGTTTAACATGACAATCCCTCATTGTTGAAGCTACAGATTCGAGAGTCCTAAATTAAGGGTAGGATGGATGAATATAGCCACAAAACATGACTTCTGATTCAGTCAGTATAAACAGAAAAGCATTAAACCGACACTTGAGTTTAAACATTTATTAAAACAAAAGACAACATCAGAGAATGGGCCAATCTATCAAACAAATCAACTTTAAAAGGTAAGAGACTAGATCCTAACCAGTTGACAGCCCGCCTGCCATGCAAATTTGCCAATGGGGTTCAAATACAGGAAAAGCTGCTAACCAACCCGCAGTTGACTTCTGTTGTGATCCAACATTGCCCCATCCATAGATAGGGCGGGTACTATACTCCCAACGTGCAGTTTTCACAGTTTCCACGTAATCTGACCTGTCATTAGAATCTAGGTCCTGTGAGAAAGACAGATATTAGGTAAACAGCGAAATTAATAAAGAAGGGTCATAGTCAAGACTAAAGTACTATCTAGCAGATTGAACCCCTCAATTTTCTTTTTGTTTTTGAACGATAGACCTACATCAGTTAAAGCATAGAAAGATACCAATGAAATAAGTTGAGAACAAATTGCTATATAGAACATGGAATATTACAAAACTGCTACAACCATAGGCTAGCCATTTCCTTTGATCATTCTATAATTCCTCCATCCTTTACAGATAGCTATAACCATCACTAGATATCAATGGCCAGAATGATGGAAAGCTCATGGGAAATCTGTTTGGGATCTCCAAAAATGTAAAATGTATTCTGCACCATACGAGGGTATTGTGCCTATGCATGATGGACGATCTAACAAGCAGCTGGAATTAAACCAGGAAACATCAAGACAAAATGGGAAAAGCATGATAACAACCTGCCATCATCTCGTATGAAACCTTGATGCCAAAGTGGGCTGACTTGAAAACCTTCTGCTACCCTTTTATTAAATTCCTGTGCAAAGCAAAAATATTAAGAGCCCTACATATTATGAAGACATCCATTTCACTCAACTTGTCATCAGCAATTTTTCTCTAGGATCATCACTCATCAGAGCCAGAAAAGAGGGGAGCTAGACAGAAGACAATATTAGAAAAATAGAGAAAAAGGGCAAAGATAAGAGATGGTCCGCTTGACATTCATCTTTTTTTTTTGTCTTTTCTCGTTCTTGTTTCCTTTTTGTATCTACAAGTGGCCTTCTAATCAAATTAATAACAAAAGTGAAATAAATAATTGAAAAGAGAAAAGGTAAAAGAAAGATGAGACGAAAAAATTTACTTCCAGCATCCTCTTTTCTGTTGTAGCTACAAATTAAGCAAGTGTTAAAAGAATTTATTAAACTTTTGCAAACTTGAGAAAATTACTTTAGCAGGAACCTCCTACAAGACTAAAAAGTCATAGTACAATGGCATAGTCAATATGATAATCTGACCTTCAACTTACTTGGAGGAAAAGAACACCAAATAAGGAAGATAGTACTGATGTCGTCTTTTAACTTGTCATAAAACCTCAAAGCGACAATAAATCACAAATGATAGAAGTTCTGCAAATCAATGAACCCCAATGACAAAAAAATTACCTGAGGAGGAACCTCCTTGTTCGGAGGCTTTGCATCTTTTTCAGCCATAAAAGTATTCCCCAATATAAGCTCATGCCTACCTGAGCATTGAAAGCAAGCCATTAGAAAAGAGTTTGTATGACACATGACTTGATTGCCTGAAGAGTTAAGAAATAATCAATTCAACCCAAAAAAATAAGACAATCCCAAACAGAGAATTAGAATAGACCTGAAATATAACGGAATAAAAATAACAGCAATGGTTCAAAGAAGACAGGGAGATATAATAGATGACAGTGCACACAGACCATGTGTGAGATACAAAAAATCCAAATTTAAAGAAACACAACTTAAAAAATTCTAATCTTTGTCTTCCTAGGAGGAAAAGCCAAGCATGGGATTATCCTTGAAGCAACAGCAAAGGTCCAAAGTGTGATTCCTTTCCTCAAGTATTTACGTACTTTGTGTGTTATTAAGAAGCTAACGGCCACTTCAAGCAGAGTGCTGCTCACATGTTATTGCGCATGGGTTTTGATTATGTGTTAAGGCAGCAGGAGATCTAGCCAGATTTTCTGCAAAAGACCCCAAATTTACAGGCTAAGAGCACGTCCAACGGGCTCTACCTAGGTGAGTTATGGGTAATCACAACAGGATTTGCTTTGGATAATATCTGATTGACAGAAATATGTATTATAATAGCCAAGGTTGTTTCCTATAGTAAACCATAAATCACACTATTATTTATCCAAAAACCATGATGAGAGCTTAAATAGCTACCCATCTAGTAGCTGAAAAAAGCACAGTTTACTACCTCACCAATTTCCACTCTTTACTGAATATAAGATGTCTCTGTTTTAAGAGCATCTACTTCAAAGACAGATCTTAACAAAGTCAACTGCAAAATCACTGCTTTTAATGGGTAAGCGTACACTATTTGCACATACTTCATATCAAGTATTACTGTACAAAACGTCAAAGCCTTACTTCCCCAAAAGTTGGCAGATTCCTCAGAGAATTGGCAAATATACTTGTCATCAGCACCAAGAATTTGTGCACCAACACCAGTATATCTAGGCCCATACTGTGCCACTTCCAAAGCACTCAGCTTCTTGGGAAATGCAGGATTTTCCACAGAGTACATGAAGCAGAAGCTCTGTCTACTCTCAGGAATAGACACTTTAAAGTACCATCCTTCAAAAAATTTCCGATTACTTCTGTCAAAATGGTACCTAATTCAACAAGTGACAGATTCATCAAACAGCATCTCGACAAAGCAATGCTTACGAAGTAATAAAATGCATTCGCGAAAATCCTGAAAACCTATATACCGGAACTCTACGACAGTAAGAGATGCTCTCCGATTATCAAACGATTGAGATGGAGAAAGCAAAAGCATACTACGATATCTACGACATCGAGATGCTACTTCAATCAAACGCAGCATCTAAAGCAGAAAAAAACGTCAGCCAGATTTTACCGAATCTCCCTGAGCGCAATCAAGTACCCTACACTCCCAACTACAACTTCAATCCCGAAATGCAACCACAGAAGACACTGACGTCACGCGATTTACCCGCTGTGAGGAGTTCGCGACTCCCGATTCGGCGGCGTGGGCACGTAAACGGGACTCGCGGAGGAGACGAAGGCGCGGACGAAGCCGCCTTCTTGTCGCCGCTATCCGCCTCCCTCCGATCGATCGTTGACGAACCGTAAGCATCGCCCGCGGAAGCAGACGCGAGGGCGACGCCTCTGGAGCCCCTCCGCGGTCCGAGCTTGAGCGAGCCCCGTCCCGGCGACCGGCATCGGCTCCGGCCGAAACTAGGGCTGGTCAACGCCCGCGGGCCGTGCTTTGGCGCGAAACGCTGGACCTCGCAGAGCGCGACGGAGCTCGCTTCCATCGGAGGCCGGTCGAGGAGTGCGATCGGCCGGAGAGAAGACGCGGCGGCGGCGGCGGCGCCGGAGAATCCGCGGTCGTTCCGAGCTTCCGGTGCCGTGTGCGGGCGGCGTTTCCTGCTGCGGAGCAACAAGTGGACGGGGACGGGGCGTCGTGGCGGTAAAATGGAGGAGGAAGAAGACGACTGAAATTTCGGTTTCGTATCGTGCGCGCCCGATCCCTTGTCCACCGTTGGATCATGCGGGTCCCTCTTCGAAAAGCTTACTCATCCAACGGTGTACGCGAATTAGGCACATAAATACCATTATCATGCGCAAAAGATCCTAAATTGATGCCTCAAATTATTACTCAAAAGGTCAAAAAAAGCTAAATTAAACATACATGCATGTGTCTAAATGTACATAATCTTGCCGTGTTGATATAAATTACAATACTTAAGTTTGATTAAATGCGTGACGTGCTTAAATTGCTAGAAAGGTCAAATGTTTATTATTTTTATAAACAAGGTGGTTGAAAGGTTTTAATCTTTTAATGGGATGAACATGATTCTAGCAAAAAAAAAAAAAAACCAGAACTCTCATATTTATGTGCAATGTCTTGTGGTGATCCTCCTGGAAGTAGGAAGAGGGATTTAAGGATAATGTTGAGTTGAGGACCAATGGTCCTCAAGGGCAGGTTCTTCCAAATCCTTACACGTTAGAAAATTCATTTTAATGATTAATTTTTGAAAATTCTATCATGTGAATGAGTGATAACTAGTTCATTGGATCTAAGTAGGAATTAAGTGAGACACAAGAGTATATTTCACTTTCTATATAACTAGATATCTCAAAACAAGAACTTAATTGGACTAGTCATTCATCTAATGCTCTTGCGGTTTCTAAACTTAATCGTTTCTCAACTACGTGTCAAATACATTATTTTATCCAATATGGGTCCGAAAGTTATCGTCCAGTAGGTACCAAGCAATGTTTTTATGCTTATTCTGACAGATCCTAACCATCCAACTAGGTTAAACAAAATAAGAGAAATATAATCAAGAAAATGACATAAAGAAATAGAAACGAAAGCACTAAAAGATAACGAGAAACTAGTAAGAAATAAATTGTGGAATGTAGCCTGACACAATGCTGGGCAAATAATATCACATGACCTCATTGTTAAACTACGGAACAACAACCCTGTAGCTAAAATTTAGATAGGAAACATTCGTATTATTAATCTAAAAGCAATCATGGAGCAGCATTTCGAAACCAGACCACCACAACAATCATAATAACAAGCTCAATTCCTCGATGGATACTAAATCATGGCCGGGTTTCACGTGTTGTAGAAGCTAAAATTTACGGACTCTGCTTTGCTAATAGGTGACGAAAACAAGTTTGAAGAGTTTAACTTCAAGAGGAAGAATCCTTATCACCATCGGTCATCAAACTGACAAGAGAAGGAATAAGAATTCGTCGTCATCGTGTATCAACACTAGAGATGAAGTTTCAACCAAAATTTAACTACTTCCGACGTTCAAGAGCTTCTTTGTTGGATCGGTGTGTGGGTGATGAATCACCTTGCTCTCTATGAATGGCGATTTTTGGTTATGGCTCTCTTTGTTGAGAGAGCTATGGAGATGAAAAATCAATGAACAAATCGTTGGAAGTTACAACAAAGGTAGAGGATCAATGCCATTGACTGAATCGGAAAATGAAAATCAGAAAATTGAGAGAGCACTTAGCTTTTCTCGTAGCAATTGGAAGATTTGGAGTTTTCCAGTGAGGAATTTGAGTCCATTCAAACTTCGGTAGCTATTGGTTCCTTCCACGGCAAAAATCTCTGCTCGATTCACCGCCAAATCAAAATCAAACCGATAGCTTTCAAAAGCACAAAAAGTAATGGCATCTTATTTCAGTCAATCGTCAATGCGAACTCATTGTTATATTTAATATAACAGGAAATTATGTGGGTTCGCGGGATTGAAGTTAGAGTAGACTGTTGTTCAATTCTTCCTTTAAGTGAAATGTTGTGGTAAAGAAAGCTGGTCCAACCTCTAGTCTAAGCATTGCACTCCAATCTTTATGTCAAAACTATGAAAGTAGTGATGATGAGGATTGAAATATTGAATACTAAGGGTGAGCACGGATCCAAGGTAGAATTTGAAACCTAAGAACCGAACTGATGAAAACTTATAGGTTCCAAATTTCAAAATATGTAGGATAGGTTCCAAGTTCCAAAAAATGATGAACTTATTTAGAAGAGTAGATTCTAAATTCTTAATTGGAGGAACTTGAAACATGTAACATGTAACATGTAACCTAGAACCTAGAACAAGAATTTAATGTTTTTATTAGTTCATGTCTTCGTGCAATTTTGTGATATTTCATAATGTTCGATGATGAATGTATAACTAGGAAGCACTAGTTTGAGTTTCCATTTTATAACTAAGACTTTTACTTTATTAATATCCATATATTCCATGTGTCTTTATAGTCAATGAATTGTAACAACAAGTGATGGTCATTAAATATTTTAATTCATTACAATTGTTTTATGGGTGGAACCTAGATAGACCCTGAAACTTGTGATACGATAAGTTCCAGATTCTGGGTATACAAGATAGGTTCTAGGTTCCAAAAAATGATAAACCTATTCCAATGAATAGGTTCCAAGTTCTAAGTGGAATCTGTACGGAATTTGGAACCATTCACCCTATTGGATACCATTCATCTTATGACTGAATAAGCTGTTTTTTTCTCATAATTTCTTGAAACAAACTAGCAAAATGTTACAACGATATTACATTATAAGTATATTTAGACCACATTGCTCGCAAAAATGGAGGATGAGCTAACGTCTTTTTACTGGGTCTATTGAGCTCCCAGCTCTACATAAAAATATATGATGACGTCATAATAATATTGTCACGCCTGGAAGAAACTATCTGCTATAAAAACCTCAAGCCTCCCAACAGTGGCACGAGTCAAGTTTGAATAACTAGCAAGAATTGATCACAAAATTCTCTCTCGCTAAATGAAAATAACATAGTGTCCAAGATAGTTCCAAATTGGTAGACTTCATTTTCCAAAACTGGCCTGGCCTGAGTAAGAGTGAATAAGCTAAGGCCAATGAGACGAACGTTTCTTACTAATTCCCCAAAAATATTGTATGGTCTATGAATTTTACTGACCGGATCCATTTCCATCGTCAATCACCTTCGACTTCTGCATACCTCTTTATATTAGAAAACAGAACAAAGAAGATTGAGAGACAACAATCTCCCCAAATCTCATCTTATTTAACATAAAGAGCATATAATCAATTCATTCTGATTTAATCACAAGGGCTAATTGGCCCGAGCTCCGCAGAAGGAGTTGATGAGGCTCTCACCCTTCATGCGGCCATTGACAGAGTCATAGTGGCAAAGGAAATTCATGTAAATGAAGGGCTTGTATTGCTGAGGGTGTGCTTCGTCGACGATTTCCTCCGACGTCTCGATCATCCCTGTGACGTATGAGAATGCCGCAAGAGACTATCTCACTTGATTCTTTCCGGTAACCATCACTCGGTGGTCACAAGCCTTGATCCTTTCATTGCTCCATGCCTGATCAAGAATGAAGCCCACAAAATTACAAATGATTTCAATGAACTAGCGCAAACTAGTACTGAGAAGAATTTTCAAGCAAATAAGTGACTCACCACACATGCTTCACCGGCAATGACCCTGAAAGTTGAAGCCGAGGGCTAAGAAATGAACCACTCGCCATCTTTGGTCCTCACATCCAAGCTATTAATGTTGTTCTGGTGCAAGTAGGACTAAAAGCTCGTCCGGGTGACAGGCTGGGTTCACACTGACCTCCACGCCTTCAGATTTCTTGGACTTCAAGAATCAAAGGAGGTACGAGCTGGAATCGATCATAACAATTCTCGACATAGTAGCCCTCGCGGACCATCCTGAACACTACTCTTTCCATCTCAGCTATGAACTTGCCACAGTCATGAACAACTTTGATGCAGCCAAAATAAAAAGGTACACAAGAAATTAAATTAGAGAAGTCAACCATGGCACTGACTCTTTATTTATTTTTTCGATACCCTATCCCCTAAACTTGACATGCCAAACCAAGTTTGTAACCAGCTGCTTTCATCCGAGGATATCCAGTTGGGTTATTTCACCAACGAGGAAAGAGCCTCGTCCAGCCCGGAGGGGGGAATTCCCAAACTTGGTTACAAGCCCTCGGGCGGTTTATCATTACCCGTTTTAATCCCCTGGGTTGACTCCGATGGGGGAAGCAGTTTAAGGACCTGCTTAGGTCCAAAGTTGGTTGGAGAAACATGTTTGTCAAGCGGGATCGTTCGATAAAGTAAGAAAATTGTTACGTGCACTAGCAAGACATATAAAAGTTGGCATATATACTATATAACACGGTTCAAATTAGATAGGTGCTTCGAGAAGTGAGCTTGGAAGCATGACGTGATGAGCTTGTTTATATATAAAATATGCACAATGACGAGACTTTATTACATATACCATTTTTCAAACACCTTAGTAATGGCTAGCGAAATCATAAAAAAGTAGGAGAAAGATCAAGACATCGAAGTGGGATATGGGGAGTCGTTAATAAGTTCAAAAAGTACAGTGAATATAGATGTGCACATAGAGTATTAAGAGTGGAGGAAATAAAAGAAGGCACTTCTCATGTGATGTCCCGGTCTTAAAAAAATTCAGAGTAGATAACATAGTCACGAATGCGCTGGAGGTGTAGTTCAAAGCATGTACGTTACTATTATACTAAAAGGGAAAAAAAAAGATCAGGACCAGGTTCTAGTGCATAGACATACATTGAGGATGGCGGTGAGTGAAACAGTTAATCTATGGAAGTGACAGTCGATAACATAACTAATCCAACTGTGAAGTGCAGACGGTATTTTGAAAATGGGATGTAACATGAACAGCCCCAGTACTTGGTAAACCAACAGAACTTACGAAAGATGGTTGAAATGGTGGCAAGACATATTTTATCTCGAGCAGCATCTGATTATAGAAGAGGCAAATCAAACCAATTTCCTCATCCCAAATGAGCTTGTGCTTTCCTCCTGGACAAAGGGTAGCTTGACTTGTTTCAGTTTCATCCTGAAGAGCATCACAGGAGCGCTTTTAGAACAATTAAATACGCAAGAAAGCCATTACTTCATTTTCCATAGACCGAGGAAGAATGTACTAACCTCATCAACAATGGAAGAGGAACGGCAGAAATAAACACATCTCACACATTTTAACTCTGCAAAAGCAAGAGTTGAAAATCTGGGAATTGCTGGCAAAAGTGTTGGGATTAACGGATTCCCAAAAACCGGATTCGACACTAAATCAAACCTCTAAAACGAATGCGGAAGACAAGCCCGGGAAAATCACGTATCACCGATCCTAAAGCACACCACAGATTCGAGCGTACCTTGTTAGCCACAGATTAAACACCGACGTCGATAAGAGGAAGAGAATTTGGCCATGTTCGATCCGATGACGCCAAATCGTGGTTGAAGGGAAGAAAAATGTTGCCGGAGCCTTACTATTTTCCTTTTTAGGAGAGAGAGAGAGAGTGAGGGGGAGAGGGAGACGTACGTATGTTCTAATTTCCAAAAGGTGCGTTTTCCCTTTTCTCTCTCTCTCTCTCATCCCTTTTATAGATCCCTCCATCCACGGGCCCTATTCCTGTGCGCTGGGCTTTTAGGCCCAACATGGGTGGACGGGCCTTAAGCCCATCACTAATAAAACCATCATCTCCCACTCGCACATGGTGGGCCAAACAGAATTCTCTTTACCTCTCTTTAACATTCATACCAGTAAATAATCCGTGCGACCAGCAAACTTTGAGAGCTCGTTGCTATACATATGTTAGAAATATATAGCAGCTCATAATGGGCGTCACACTCTGAGTAGATTTAGTATGCAGTACCATAGATCGATCAATCACATTTATATCTCTCTTAATCTCTTTTAAACAATTATATATATATATATATATATATATATATATTGTATTAACAATTATAATTATCACAAAGATGGTCATAATTGGTTGACCAGTGAACACAAAACTACAATATGATTCTCCAAATTCGATCTTCCTCTTTCTTTCAAACTCTCAATTTCAGTTCAGCTTCCTTTTCTAGAAATGTCCCATTAGATCGAATCAACTCATGACCATTGGCAACATCCTAAAATAGCAAACACTAAATAGAAATCTTGAGAATAAGTCAAAGTCATGAGGGCACTAAAACTGAGGAACTCATTTCCTCAAGAGTTTCACACAGCATAAAAGTTGAGATCAAACTTTTACCACTCTTATTGGTCGGCTAATGCATACGTAGTATGAGAACTCTTTTCCCATGGAGCGTATATCTATACCTTTCAATACCGTACAAATGATAGTTCAGACATACCCAATGTCTAACTTGAGTTCACGTATCTACTCATTCACAAAAATTCATCATAACTCACATCTGGCATCATAGACAGATAAAGTAAAATATGTAGGTTATTTTACTTTCGGACATAATAAATATTATGTCCTCATCTTAACACCCAGTTAAGGTGACAAATATATTTTTAAGCTTGAGCTCTCGATTATCACTTAGATAATAAGTTTAAAAACAGTTTCATCTCTATTTATCACACAGTAAATAGAGGTGATTACCCGTGTGAGTAGGCTAATATTTTATCTGTCCAACATACTTTCTTAACTTAAAATAATGCACTGAGCATTAAAATGCATAAAGATCATACAAAGATTCATAGGCATTAATAATGAAACAACACTAGTTCATAAATGTAAACAACTCAGGGAAATTACAATCCAGTACATCAGACTCTACGCAATCCTAGAGATTTTACATGACCACAAAACACATCTCTAGGTATTGGCTTTGTCATAGGATATGCTACCATTCTATGTGTAGATATGTACTGTAAATTCACATCATTTCGTGCAGCCATATCTTTGACAAAGTTATACTTGATATCTATATGTTTGGTCTTGCCATTGTATTTTGGATCTTTGGTGTACGCTATAGTTGCTTAGCTATCACAGTTAACCAATAATGGATTTGCAGCTTTCTCAATAACACATAAATAATCTTGTACCGCTGCTGATAATGCCACGAACTCAACTTCCATCGTAAACAAGGCTATACACGTTTGCTTTTTACTACTCCATGATATGGCGCCATTGTTCAATAAGAAAGCAAATCCAGAGGTAGATTTTCTTTCATCTAAATCTCCTCCCCAATCAGCATCTAAATAGCCTTCAAGTCGTAGATCCTTTCCTTGGTAATTCAACTTGTAATTAGCAGTTCCCTTTCGATACCTCAGTATTTACTTAACGGCCTTCCAATGTGTTGGACCTGGATTGGATTGGTATCTACTCACCATTCCAACTGCAAAACATATGTCTGGTCTTGTACACATCATAGCGTACATCAAACTCCCAACAACACTATTATAAGGAACATGTTTCATTTATTCCTTCTCTTGTGGAGTCTCTAGACATAGTCTATGGCTCAATTATTCACCTTTTGCAATAGGAGTGTCTATGGGTTTACAATCTTGCATACGAAATCGTTCAAGAACCTTATTTATATATGTTTCTTGCGAAAGAGACAACGATCTCTTCAAACAATCTCTTGAAATCTTAACTCCAAGAATGTATATAGCCTCACCCATATCCTTCATCTCAA
The DNA here is from genome assembly GCA_017140475.1 of Eucalyptus fibrosa. NCBI lineage: Eukaryota > Viridiplantae > Streptophyta > Magnoliopsida > Myrtales > Myrtaceae > Eucalyptus > Eucalyptus fibrosa. Next base: position 48,986,218 of record CM029507.1, on the reverse strand, counting down.
AGTTGGAAGACAACTAACTCTTGACAGTATTAACAAATTCCATATTACTTCCGGCAATCAGTATATCATCAACATATTATAATATGATCACAAATTGATCATTGGATCTTTTGATATATACACAATAATCCTTATCAATCATTGTAAAATCATATGCCATTATGGCATTATGAAAACGTATATACCATTGTCTCGATGACTGCTTAAGGCCGTATATCGATCTCAAAAGTCGACATACCTTTTCTTATTGGCCTTTCACTATGAAACCAGCAGGTTGTTCCATATATATTTCTTCCTCTAATTCTCCATTGAGGAAAACAGTCTTTACATCCATCTGATGTAACTCAAGATCCATACTAGCTACTATTGTCAGAATAATGCGAATCGAGGTAAATCTCACTACATGAGAAAATGTATCTTCATAATCAATTCCTTCATATTAATTATACCCCTTCGCCACAAGGCGAGCCTTATGCCTTTCTATCGAGCCATCAGTCTTTCGCTTTATTTTGATAACCCACTTGTTCCCAATAGTTCTGCGTCCTTTTGGAAAATCAACCAGTTCCCAGACTTGGTTTGATTTCATTGACTCCATTTCCTCTTCCATTGCATGAATCCATTTTTCCTTACTAGGATATTCAGAGCCTCATTAATATTTCTTGGCTCATCCTCATCATGTGGAGCAACCATAAAAGTTTCCCCTTCAATGTCAAAACGTTGACGGGGAATACTTTGGCGACTTGTTCGCCGTATGAGAGATTGTACACTTTGCACACCATTCCCCATTATGTTCCCACTTGGATTAGATAATGATGATGTCGCATCATCATGTGGGTGTAATTGAGAATGAGTTGAATTCAATTCATCACTTCTCATATTACTCCACTTGGACGAACTCCATTAATATCATTATCTTGATCCAATGTTTCAAATATGGAGTAATCTTCCCCTATTTCGCCATTCTTAGAAAATTCATCCTCTAAGAATGTGACATCTCGTGATTCAAATTCAGTTATACTCCAACTTTCCTGCTCACCTATGAACACATACCCTTTCGAGTGTTCCGAGTATCTTATGAAAATACTCTTCTTTCTTCTAGGACCCAATTTTCCAAACTTTTGAGAGAACTCATGTGTATAGGCAGCACAACCCCATGGCTTAAGAAAACTTAAGTCCGGTTTTCTACTTGTCCATAACTCATATGGAGTGAAAGTAACTGATTTGGAAGGCACCCGGTTAAGTATATAGGCAGCAATTAACAATGCATCACTCCAAAAAGTGATAGGTAAGTTAGCATGCGCCATCATGGACCTAACCATTTCCAGTAGGGTTCTGTTTCTTCTCTCCGCATCACCATTTTGTTGAGGAGTATATGGAATAGACAATTGTCTTTCTATTGATTTTTCATCACATAATTTTCTGAACTCATCAGATAAATAATCTTGACCTCAATCGAATCTCAATATTTTTATTTTCTTGTCTAATTGATTTTCTATCATGTTGTGGGTAGTTATAGAAATTTTTGTAACTTCATAGAATTTATTTTGCATAAGACAATTATATTAATGATAATTTTAAGTTAGGATTTTTGGATGATGATTGGAAATATAGTGACATTTTGATTCTGAAGCCTTACTTGAAATATTCATTAATATGATGGGTCTGTGCAAAAGGGATGCATAAATGATACGCATTAATAATTTGTGCATATATGTCTGATGTGTTCAGATCAATGGCTCCAACCACAAAGAGCATAGTTGCCAAGCTAAACAAAGGTGAAAAGCTCAATGATGACAATTATGAAATATGACACATGAAAATCCAATATGTGTTGGAAGAGCAAGAGGCACTAGAAGCTCTTAACCTAACCATGGTAGAACCTGAAGAAGGAAACACTGCACAGCACAAGAGAGATAAGGAAGCTTTTGCTGCATGGAAAAGAAAGAACTCCCTTGCTCGCATTACATTGCTGAGCAGCATGGACAATGACGTCATGCGAGAGTCTAGGCGTTTTGACAATGCCAAGGAAATGTGGGAAGCATTGGTAGCAAGATTTGGTCATACTTCGGTGACTAGACTGAGGCAGCTCACTATTAGGTTTGACTCTTATAAGAAGCCTTATAGTTAGACCATGAAGCAACATCTTAGAAAGATGTCAAACATGATAAATGAGCTGAAAGATGCTGGCCATGTCTTGACAGATGAGCAGCAAGTGCAAGCAGTGATTCGTTCCTTGCCTCAGAGTTGGGAGCATATGAATGTGCACCTGACCCATAATGATAATATCAAAACCTTTTGAGGATGCTATGCGTCATCTTGAGCTGGAATAGAACCGCCTCTTGGTGGCTAAGCCAGAAGCTGAACTCTATCATGCTAGTTCTAGCTCACATGGAGCTTTGAGCTCCAAGCGTAAACGTCCTAACTAGTTTGATAAAGGGAAAGGCAAGAAAGCAAGTCCTTCAAGAAAGAAACACAAGCTTAACCAACATGGAAGAGGAAAGCGTCCTCGAATGAAGAAGCTTGCAAGGGTGGAGTGTTATAACTGTGACCAAAAGGGTCACTATGCTCGCAACTGTCATGAGCCAAAGAAAGTAAACACCCCTTGTACATTTCAGAACTTTGCTTTTGTGTCGAGTTCTGTATTTTTAACTGAGTCTAATCCTTTGTGGACTGTAGATTCATGAGCAATAGATCATGTAGCGAAGGATAGAGGATCCTTCGTAGAATTTCGACGAGTATTAACTGGAACTAAGTGGGTTTATGTGGGAAACAATTCCAGAGCTGAAGTGAAAGGAATTGACACATGCCAACTGAATATGCGTGGTGGACGCACTTTGTTCCTACATGATGTATTGTATGCTCCGGAGATTCATCAGAATTTAGTGTCTATTTTAGTGTTGATTAAACTAGGTTTTAATATGAACTTCTATAATAGAGGTGTGGATTTGTTTTTGGATACAAATTACTATGATTGTAGTTATTTTCTAGATGGTTTCATTGTATTAGATATTGACTATGTTAATGCAAATGTTTGTTAGTCCCTTATCACGTCTCCTAATTCATATGATAATGATGTGAATGTGTGGCATGCTAGACTTGGTCACATTGGCCAACAACGTATGAATAGACTAGCCAAAGAGAGCTTGTTGGGCAATATTGAAAAAGTCGATTTGCCTATATGTAAGCATTGCCTAGAAGGGAAAACGACACGGAAACCATTTGGAAAAAGGTAAAAGAGCTGAAATTCCTCTGCATTTAATCAATTTTGATGTCTGTGGTCCAATGAATGTGAGAGGAAGGCATGGGGCTATTTATTTCATCACTTTTATAAATGATTATACTCGATTCGGATATATCTATTTGATTTCCCATACGTTGTTAGCCAATGTGACCAAGTCTAGCATGCCACACATTCACATCATTATCATATGAATTAGGAGACATGATAAGTGAATAACAAACATTTGCATTAACATAGTCAATATCTAATACAATGAAACCATCCAGAAAATAACAACAACCATAGTAATTTGTATCCAATAACAAATCTACACCTCTATAATAGAAGTTCATATTAAACCCTAATTTAACCAACACTAAAACAGACAGTAAATTCCGATGAATTTCCGAAGCATACAATACATCATGTAGGAACAAAGTGTGTCCACCACGCATATTCAGTTGGCATGTGCCAATTCCACTTCAGTTATGGAGTTGTTTCCCACATAAACCCACTTAGTTCCAGTTGGTACTCGTCGAAATTCCACGAAAGATCCTATATCCTTCGCTACATGGTCTGTCGCTCCTAAATCTACAGTCCATAAAGGACTAGACTCAGTTAAGAATACAGAACTCGACACAAAAGCAAAGTTCTGAAAAGTACAAGGTGTTTACCTTCGTTGGCTCACGACGGTCGCTAGCATAGTGACCCTTCTGATCACAGTTATAACACTTCACACTTGCAAGTTTCTTCATTCAATGACGCTTTCTCTTCCATGTTGATTAAGCTTGGGTTTCTTTCCTGAAGGACCTACTTCCTTGCCTTTCCCTTTATCAAACCAGTTAGGACATTTGCGCTTGGAGCTCGAAGCTCCATGTAAGCTAGAACTAGCATGATAGAGTTCAGCTTCTGGCTTAGCCACCAAGAGGCGGTCCTCTTCTAGCTCAAGATGACGCATAGCATACTCAAAGGTTTTTACATTATCATTATGGGTTAGGTGCACATTTATATGCTCCCAACTCTGAGGCAAGGAACGAATCACTGCTTGCACTTGCTGCTCATCTGTCAGGACATTGCCAGCATCTTTCAGCTTATTTATCATGTTTGACATCTTTCTAAGATGTTGTTTCATGGTCTAACCATGAGGCTTCTTATAAGAGTCAAACCTAATAATGAGCTGCCTCCGTCTGGTCACCGAAGTATGACCAAATCTTGCTGCCAATGCTTCCCACATTTCCTTGGCATTGTCAAACCGCCTAAACTCTCGCATGACGTCATTGTCCATGCTGCTCAGCAACGTAATGCGAGCAAGGGAGTTCTTTCTTTTACATGCAGCAAAAGCTTCCTTATCTCTCTTGTGCTGTGCAATGTCTCCTTCTTCAAGTTATACCATGGTTAGGTTAAGAGCTTCTACTGCCTCTTGCTCTTCCAGCACATATTGGATTTTCATGTGCCATATTTCATAGTTGTCACCATTGAGCTTTTCACCTTTGTTCAGCTCGACAACTATGCTTTTTGTGGATGAAGCCATTGATTTGAACACATCAAACATATATGCACGAATTATTAATGTCTATCATTTATGCATCCCTTTTGCACAGACCCATCATATTAATGAATAATTTCAAGTAAGACTTCAGAATCAAAATGTCACTATGTTTCCAATCATCCTCCAAAAATCCTAAATTAAAATTATCATTAATATAATTGTCTTATGCAAAATAAATTCTATGAAACTACAAAAACTTCTATAACTACCCACAGCAACCAGCAATAACAGAAAGCAAATAATAATTGACATCCAATAAAACAATAATGCTTTCACATAATACAACTAACATATTGGTTGCTACATCAATAATAATCAGGTAGTAAACATTATATAAGATATCCACAAATTACACTTAACAAAGATCAGTCAATACATCTAACACCAAGTCAGCATACGAACCGGAAAAGATTATCTTTTGTTCAATTTCTTGATCTTTTCCCTTGTAACAATCTAGTAATATTCATTTATAAAATTCATCACAATTTTCTTATGTGAAGCAACTCTGTTGACATCAAATATGCGATTCAACACTCCTTGCCATTCAGGTGGAAGGGTGTTCATGAAAAATCGCGCAATCTCTAACTGTGGCATAAGACGATCATTCCATATGACCTTTTGAATTTTCCTGTTGACTTTAAGGACGTGATCAATTAAGTCACCACTCTCCCATCGATGATCAGTTAGCTCAGCTATCAACTTAGACAGCCTTTCCTTTTGTTCATCGGTAATTGCGCGAATAGGTGTGCACAACCTCAGGGAAGGCATTGTTCCTACAACAAATGCAGAACAAATAAATGATCACATATAATCCACATAGACTTAATTGAAAAAGAAACACATTATTTTCCTCCTTCCTTCTTCTTTTTCTTTTTTTTTGGTCAACAGTCAACGGTCAACGGTTGTCGGTCAACGGTCAACGGTCGTCAGTCAACGGTGGTCGAACCGGTCGGGCCGGGTCAGACGAACCGACCGGCATGTGCCGCGCGCGTGCGCGGGCTGACGTCACGCAGACGTCAACCGGCACGTGCGTGGCATGCGCCAGGCTTCCATGCGGGTTGGGTTAGGTCGGGTCGCCATCAGGTCGAGTCGCCGGCCGATGACCGGCCGGCCAATGGTCGTCGGCAATGACGTCACCGATGATGTCATCCCAGCGGTTATCGTGGCGTCACGATGACGTCAGCACGTGTCGGTTCGCTGACCAACGCGTGCCGGTTCGCCGGCGGCGGCGCACACGTGTCGGTTCGTCGACCGGCACGTGTGGCGCAAGCACTGGCCGAGCCAGCACTTCGGGCACATCACGCCCACGTGCAACGGCTTCTGGCCACGCATGTGGCGCACGCGTTGGCCGAGCCAGCGTTTCGGGCGCGTCGCGCCCACGCGCAGAGGCTTCTGGCCGTGCGTGTGGGCGCGTCCGGCGTCGCCCAGCGGCGCACAACATGTCGACGGACTCGTCTCGACGAGCCCTTTCACCTTATGTCTTTAGAAATCGATTTCGACTTACAGAAACTCAGAAAAATGGACGAACAGTGCTCGGGTGTTGGGATTTTGTGCCCCGATCCGTGTCGGCCGATTATTTTCGCGAAAAATCAATCAAAAAACATGAAAGGGGTCGGGAAAACATGAACTAGGGCTCTGATACCAATGATGGGATTAACGGATTCCCAAAAACCAGATTCGACACTAAATTGAACCCCTAAAACGAATGCGGAAGACAAGCCCGGGAAAATCACGTATCATCGATCCTAAAGCACACCACGGATTCGAGCGTACCTTGTTAGCCACAAATTAAACACCGACGCTGATAAAAGGAAGAGAATTTGGCCCTTTTTGATCCGATGACACCAAATCGTGGTTGAAGGGAAGAAAAACGTTGCCGGAGCCTTACTGTTTTCCTTTTTAGGAGAGAGAGAGAGAGAGAGAGAGAGTGAGGGGGAGAGGGAGCCGTACGTATGTTCTAATTTCCAAAAGGTGCGTTTTCCCTCTCTCTCATCCCTTTTATACATCTTTCCATCCACGGGCCCTATCCCTGTGTGCCGGGCTTTTAGGCCCAACATGGGCGGACGGGCTTAAGCCCATCACTAATAAAACCATCAAAAAAGAACAAAATTAGGATAAACATCACAATAGAAACTCAGTTGCAGATGTATTTGTGGTTGAATCAATGGTCTACCACGGTTAATATTTGGTCCAGAAGTTCGATTCCTGCACCCTGCACTTGCAACTCAATCCATAAAACACCATTGTCAAGTATAATATCCCATACAAAACCAAAACTTTTGGAGAAGTGGATATATTATATGTTAAAAATGTGCATATACAGCTCCATAAAGCATTGCATTGCCAATTTAGAACCACAAAACTTGTCTAATGACTAGTAATAAGACAGAAAAGCACCACAGGCACCATTAGCCATATCAAGCAATTTAAAGCGAATAGTGAAAAGATGACATAGTCTTCCAATTTCTAAGGATATTAGAGTTTGAGGGTCAATACGGACTCAATAGCCCTTATCATTTAATTCTAGATTAAGTCTAATTTAGTCCTCTTAGCCTATACCTTTCTTTTCAATTCATCATTCTTTTTCTCTTGCAATTAATTCCACTAACTTGCTTGATTTTTGAGTTTGCTCCTTCTGTGACCTACCACTAGCACCACTTGCTCCTTTAAATGTTGAGTGACTATGCTAATTGGACTCACTTATTTGATGTGACCAAACACGTACGATAATGATCACTTATATGCAGTGGAAGAGTGGGCCATTCCTTGAGGTGGATTCAGCCCGTCTGCCACTATCGGGAGTAACACGGCTGACAACAATTATAAAGTTGGATTTCTGCCACATCCTATTTTCCCAGTATGATCGTCTTGCCCTCTTCGTTCACGTTCGTCGGCAACAGCAACCATGATTTGAGGAAGGCGAGAAATTGACCTGTTTCGTTGACGGATTTTTCTTTGGTTTTTTCTTCTTCTTTTCTTTCGATGAGGATTTTTATCTTAATTTATAGGGCCAAGCAATCTCAATCCATCCATCAACACGAGGGAAGATAGGCTTTTCTATTGAGCTAATTTCGGGAATCTAACAAATCGTCCCAGCAACAGCCTGAGAATGAAAGAGAAGCGCCTCCTCTTCCATTCGCCGGCCTATTCCTGGAAAGATTTGTTAGATTCCAAAAACTAGCCCAATAAAAAAGCCTCCTCCCGCTCGCCCAATGGATGGATTGATATTGTTTAGCCCTATAAATCAAGCCAAGGCAAAAACCCTCAACGACCAAAAAAACAAAAGAATAAAACCAAAAAAAAGCACTCAGCAAAAAAAGTCAATTCCTCATCTTCCTCATGGCTGAGTCGGCAAGACAATCGTATAGGTGAAATTATGACATGCCAAAAATCCAACACTGCGATCGTTGTCACCGTGTTGCTGCGCACGGTGGCGCTCCGGACGGGCTGAATCCAATAAAGTGAAGTTAATCTAGTGAAGTCGTAGGTGCAATCTTAATCCTCATAGGCAACAATGTATGGTCGAGCAGATCTTCAACTATCTCAAGTTCAGATTCCAACCAACCCCAGATGCTCGCAATGAGGGAAACAAACTCAAATAAATCGCGTCAACAGAGGATTCAATATCTGAGCTGCAGTAAGGGTAGCGAATCGGAATCGGAACCTGCGGAAGAGGCTTCACAACTTGATCTCGGCACCTCGGGATCCCCCGGGGTCTCGGAAACAAAGGGCACGCGCGGCCTCAGAATGGCGGAAAACGGCGGCGTCGGGAGGGTGATGGGGGAAGTCCTCTGTAGTGATGACACGGGGTCTTTTAAACTGGCGGAAGAGGCGACGCCGGCGGCGACAGTGGTAGAGATGACCTTGCAGCGATGATGGGCGGCGTCCGACCGGCGAAGGAGGAAGAAAGAAGAAAGGTTCTCGGATCGCTTCTCTAGAAAAGATCTCCATTTCTCTCTCGTTTTTCTCGGCTTTGAACGAAGGGAGCCAGTTACTGGAGAGAAAGAAAGAGGAAGAGAGAGAACGACGGTTTTTACGACGGGTTTTTTTCTTGAGAGCGGCTAGCATAACTGCCCTTTGCAAAGTAACGGTCTCCCGGTTTCAATTTTTGACCGTATGTTTTCTATTTTTCTTTCCATTTTATACTTTGAAGTTTCCTTTTTACAAGCATGAAATTACAAGAGAATCCATGAAATCAATTTTTTCGAATATGAAAAAAATAAAAGATAAAATAGCTACCACAATATGAATAATTACAAGTAGCACATTATTATCACTCCTAAAGAGAAATTGTCAATGTCGTTATAGATCTAATAAATTTAAAAGTTGAATAAAAAAATTTCATGTTCCATGGTGTCTTGACACTTTCATTACTATTATCTTTGTTTGCATTGTTCATCTCGTCTTCATCACTACCAATTTTTTTTTATTAGTGAGACTATTTTTAATATTAACTCCATCCATCTGAACAAAATTAGAAGAGAAACTTAAGCATCATATGTCTAAAATATATAGATGTAAACTAAAATTCAATGAAAATGAATACCTCTCGCTCTTTGACAATCAAGAAGCAGAATTAACGAACCTTTATCTATAGTTTTGACTTATTGCATTACAAAATCATACAATGATCGGGAGTTCAAATTATACAATATAATTACATTCCTTTTTTTTTTTTTTTTTAATTATTATGTTATTTTATTTTATTTGGGAATGATAATCTTATACTTTGGCCGGAGAATAATATCCACTATTGTAAAAGCTATAACTGAGTTCTTCTTATATTTCTTATTGTTTAAATATTATCACTTTGATTTGTTTTTATAATGATTCTAGACAATCGGAAACTTGTTTGAATATTTTCTCAACAGATTTGATCGTGACCTGTTTTGGAAAATGTATTTCTATATAATAAAAACGGGAAATCTGCTGAGTAATTCTCCCATTTCGAAGATGGAAAACGTGTGGCTGAGGTATGGCCATTCCTATTCAAAACTAACGGCACGGTTATATCAGCATTTTCCAATTTTTCTTTTAAGTTCCTTCGCTACGTAGATTGCCACATCAATAATTACTGGTAGCCACTGATTGGAGGATTGCATTAGAATTTCGTGCAAAATGACAAAATTAAAAATCATACAATATGATCAAGACCGATTTGATAATTTTCTCCCAACACATGAAAAAGATTTGATTTATGTGATCATTGTTTAGATTTACGACATATCACTGCTATTAATGGGGAATTTGCACTTAAAAGGAAATAAGAGAGAAAACATATGAAAGATCAAAACTATTTGAAAATAAGCGAAAGGGAGAGATCACGAGTCATGATCTTATGAAACCTAATTTTGTAAAACTTTGTGAAATCATTATCAATTATTCTAAAATTTTGAAGTGTTAAATGAAAGTATTGTCTAGTATTTCAATAATGCAACAAGTTTAGTTTTAAGTTAATTGAAAGAAATTTTTTTCAAATACCATATGTTCTATAGGTTTTGACGGCATGCAAGTCATTGGTTTTGTTGTCTTCATTATGAATTTGAATATGCTTTCGGTTTCTTTTTAAATAAAAATAAATTGACATTTTATGACGTGGCATTCACTTAACACCATATTTTCTCAATTCCTATTAAAAAAATATCACATTAGATTTCCGGCATATCACATCAATACAATGGGTAAATATCCCGTTGAAAGGATAAAATTGCACTTTTTTTTTTCAAAATATATAGAATCTGCTTGTACTTTTTTTCTAATATTTAGGAATTGATTGTATTTTGGACCAAACATTACAACTTTTAGTGTAATTTTCCCATTCATATCAATAATATAATATTAATGTTTTCGTTCCAATATCGGGCAACCACACAAGTCCATAATAGAAGAGAAGAACTTGAACAGTGCAGCAAGCGCGTGAATAATGAGGTCCATAAACTTGAATGGTGCAGCAACATAGAAGTCACTGTTGAAGATTGTGGTCCACAAGAACAAAATGTGGGAGAATTGGATTTTATAAGATGTCAGCAATTTAAGGATCGGTTTCTTGTTGTTGATCTTTAATTATTTCAAAATTAATCATCAAAAAGAAAGAAAATAACTTTTCAAAGGCATTGAGAAATGATCTTTATTAGAAACCATGATCACAACGTGTCTATAGAAGAACTCCATCTGATAGTGATTCATTGATTATGCTTGACACTCTGGTATAAATTATAATCCCGTTAGCATATGCACATGAAAACTTGTGTGCGCTAAACCTTTTGGTAGGCTTATATATGGATAAAAATACGTCTCATCATTGTTTAAAAGCACTATACAGATGAATAAGCTAAAACGCATAAGATTAAACAAAATAATTTTAAAAAAAAAATGACAAGGAGATACATATGTAAAAGAGGTTGCGAAATTTTGCCATTAGCTCTACTTGCCAAAGTACGTTAAAAAAAAGGCAGTAAATCTGGAAAACAGATCCCGGGTGACTTAAGTCTCAATGGAATCTTGCTAAGCACATGATGATATTTGGCGTTGCATATATAATCAAATGTTAAATTTGACTTTGTTGCTATTACATCATGTGCCATGTTGATTGTGAGACATAAATTGGTGAATATGCATTATGATGAATGAGAAAACTGTTAGGGGTGAGCTGATAATGCCCTGAGAGTGTTAGAATGCCTGGAATGTGGGGGTGCCGGATGCCTAGTGACCTAATTCTGGAGGGTCCTCGAGAGTTTCAAGATGCCTGGTGGTATACGGTACGTAATTCCAGAGGGGGGGGATTCCTAGTGGTATGTCGGTACGTAATCCCGGAAGCCCCGGAGGTTTGTGCCCGGGGGGATGCCTTGTGATGCTAGTTGGGATGCAAGATGCTCGGAATGTGGGGGCCGGGTGCTTGGTTGTATTTTGAATACATGCCCGGAGGTTCCTCGCGATGCCTGGTTGGAAAACTGGAAAATCTGAAATTAATTATATGCGACCCAAATTAAAAATCCAAGACATCAGATACAGTTGTAGCCAAGCACAACGGTCTTTGTTCAAAATATAAAATTAACTTAGATCAGAACATTAAAACATTCCTAACATAGCGTTTTGAAGTAGAATGTGTCTCTAGTCAAGACTATTCTAAAGATGCATTAACGCCGCTAGAATTAGCAAATGATATGTAACTACACATGTTGCACAAAATATGGCACTTATCAATGAGATTCCCATTCGATTGACAAGAAAATATAGAAAAATGGACACACTTGCTAATGAATGTTATGTGTAAAGTCACCCTCTAACTATTTGCACGTATTTGAATCTCACATGAGAGATTGAACTGAATGCCCATCCGTTTCTTCAACAAAGACACACACGTCTCGGCGTATCAACAAACATGTCCCACCCCTAATTTGTTTTGCTCGCTTAAGGATTGCTTCCTTAAGATTTGCAAGCCAACCCTTACTGCAGTCACCTCTTCTCATTTAAATCTGTTTTACTCTCACTTAGGGGTGTCAACGGTTCGGTTCGGTTCGAACTTTTTAAAAACCGAACCAAACCGAACTGTTAGAAAAAACTTCTAAACCGAACCAAATAAGACTCAAACCGAATAGAAACCGAACTGAAATTTCGGTTCGGTTCATTTTGGCTTTTCGGTTATTAGTTTTTAACTTTTGGTTTTTGGTTTTTTTTTTTTTTTGTTCAACTCAAAATAATCTAAATTCAATATGTTACTGCACTTTAAGCTCAGAGGATTTTGCAATTTAGATCATATACTTTATTCCTTTTTTAAGCATGGCCAAGTAATAATATCCAATTTAAACAATTGCTTAACATAATTTTTCTGATGATTTTGTAAGAGACAATTCTTTTGTTCAATTGAAAAAAAGAAAGAATTTTTTAATACGGAATCCTTCAAGTCAGATTCAGAAGATCATATCAACAAAGATCGAGTTGTGGAAAATTAAGCAGAGGCAGGGAGCGGGACAAGAGAACCATGCACAGAGTGAATCCAACTAGAAAACAAAAAGTCACCAGTGAAAATCCAAGTGAAAAACAAAAGTTGAGATGAGAGGGAGAAAAGTCATCACCAACTCACTGCAATGTAAATAAAATATGTATAAATAAGTCAAAATACTCCAAGAAACAGAACCTTAGGGACTAGCAGCCAAAGACTAAAAAGAACAGCAAATTTCTCACTTTTCCCTGACGCTCTCTACTTGTAGCAACCAAAGGAAGCTCAGCGAATTTCTCATTTACAAGCATAAGCAAGTCCGGGTCAGCAACCCTTGCTCGACGGTTTGATCAAGGCAGGCAAAGCGGGGACATGGGCTTACTTTGTTAGTGTGGCGTCGTCGCCGGCTATAGTTACTCGCCGAGAAGAGTGGACTTCACTAGGCGTTGTTGAGCCAACATTCCTCTCCCTTAGATTCCTCTCTACCTCGAGCTCACTCTCGGATCTCCCTCCCTCTCACTCCCAGCTCACTCTCTCTTGGTTGCTTCCTCTGTCTTCGATCTCTCTCTCGGTTAACCAGTAGAATGCCGAGCTCCCCTTACGTCTAAAACTAAGGTCTAGAATCTGTTTGAGCCTGAATCAACCCAAACTCTCTGAGATTAGGACACCTGGAGTGCCGTAATTTGACACGGAGGGACACTTAAGTGCCATAACTTTAAAATAGTACACTTAAGTGCCAATATCGGAGTAAAATGGGACACTTAAGTGCCACTACGGCGAAAATCCGGCCAAATGGCTGACGTGGCAATTTTCCGGTGAGTTTGGTCCAAAATGGTGTCGTTTTGCACATTGACGTGGCGAAGAAAACGCAAAAACAACGCCGTTTCGTGTCTACATGTAAATAATAATATATAAATTAATTAAATTAGATTTAAAATATTCAAAAAATTTAAAAAAATAAGAAAAATTTTAAAATTTTAAAAATTTTAAAAAATTAAGAAAAATTTTAAAAAATTAAGAAAAAAAAATTTTTAAAAAGGGGCGGGGAGGTCGAACGGGGGCGGCTCCTCGCCGCCGCTGCCTCCCCGCCGTCGCTGAGAAGGGCCGGCGACGGAGGGGGGAGGGTCGGCCGAGGTTGCCGGGGTCGCCGAGCCCTAGCCGGGGGCCGGCGATCCGGGCGAGGGCTCGTAACCCTCGCCGTCGATCGGCCGGGGGCCGGCGACCCGGCCGACCCTCCCCCTCCGTCGCTGGCCCTTCCCGGCGACGGCGGGGAGGCGGCGATGGCGAGGGGAGCCACCCTGTTCGACCTCCCCCTTTTTTTTTAATTTTTTAATTTTTCTTAATTTTTCAATTTTTTAAAATTTTCTTAATTTTTTAAAATTTTTGAATATTTTAAATCTAATTTAATTAATTTATATATTATTATTTACACGTAGACACGAAACGGCATCATTTTTGCGTTTTCTCCACCACGTTAGCGTGCAAAACGACGTCGTTTTGGACCAAGCTCACTGGAAATTCGCCACGTAAGCCATTTGGCCGGATCTTCGCCGGAGTGGCACTTAAGTGTCCCATTTAACTTCAAAACTGGCACTCAAGTGTACCATTTTAAAGTTATGGCACTTAAGTGTCCCTCGGTACCAAGTTATGGCACTTGCGCTGTACTTCTGCCCAAACTCTCTCAATCAACCAAAAACCCAAATCTCATTAAACCTACCAAGCCCATTGTTCACAACTCACGGCCACTTCAATGCCAACTTCTCCTCTCACCAATATCTGCACACACTCTTTTCCTAGCAAAAGGATAATGCTCATGGATTTACAAACCGACACATTCTATCTTTAAACAGCAAATATGTATAGCCGTAAACTTAAATCTCAAGTAAACAAATGCGGACTAAATGAACTAAAGTCGAAAGTTATGATTTTTTTTTTTAATTAGATGTTTTGATTCAAAAGACCCTCTTCAAACGAGGATGCACCTCCCTTTAGGCATTATCATGAACATATGGCATGCACTAATGAAACGAGAATGTTTTGCCTCAATCGAAGCTCAACTTGAGCCTAGGCTTTAAACTAAGCATACTAGCATGCAGAAACATCAATGGAGAATCAATAGGATTGGAGCTCGTGTGAATTGGTCAGTCACAAGATCCGGTTCGACGCCCTACAAAAATGGAGCATACATGAGCAAAGAAGACCTACCTGGTTTTGTTTGGTGCGGTGTTGATGGTGGATCACCTTTTTGGGCTCCTCGCTCCCTTGATTTGTTCTCTGTCTCTCTCCCCCTCTTGACCAATGAAGACGGGATTAAGGGGAGAGACAAGCTTTGTTGCAAAAGAAAGGGGCTCCATCCCTTAATCGGTCGCCGTCACCATCGCAATCGCCGTCCCTATCGTTGTTCGTCGTCGCAGTCGCCGTTGTCATCACCGTCACCGTTGCCATTGCACCTCCAACTCCAAAGCCGACCAAGATGAGACAATGAGACACGAGAGGACTCGGAGGAGACAGGAGAGAATAAACCCAAAATTTTAATGGTTTGATTTTATCGGTTTGTGGTTCGGTTCAATTCGGTTAACCGATAAAAACCAAACCAAGAAAAAAAAATATTGATTTTTAATGAGAACCGAACCAAATAAGAACCAAACCGAAGAAATTGAATTTTTCTGTTCGGTTCGGTTCTTGACACCCGTAGGTCCCATATCATGCCATACAATTTTGTCTCATAATCAAACATAGCTATCATAACCATTTAGGTGTGTCCTAGTTATTATGACTCATCAACCACGGCCAACTCGAAAGTCGGTGGTCATTCGACATAACCGGACGTCGTACCGCTCCGTCAGGCACAGCATCGTCCAGAACCTCCGCCTAAATGGCATTCCATAAAGGAGCATCGGCCCGGCCTCCACTGTGACTCGGCTTCTGAACCCCCATCGGGCATTCAACAAAAATCAGTTATCATCCCCAAACTCCCGCTGGGTGACAAGTTCCATGTAGTGACCATGCGTGCACGTCATCAATCAAACCCCATTTCTTATCTTCTGTCAATTAGCTCAAAATACCAAAATTCCTTTTAAAACAATAAACCTTGCAAATCCACCCCCTTTTTTTTTGTTCAAAGCTTTCTAAAATAAATTTATACGGGGTCACATATTTGAAATTAACCTGCCACACTTTGCACGCATCTATTATAAAACCTCCTCGTTTTATTGAGCACATAAAATTTGGTGTTCAAACCCGACACCTCATTTATTTTCTATTTTCTTTTCTAAACACCTCTTTTTGAAGACAATCTTTAGTAACCCCCTTTTTTAGTTCAAAACTTTTAGAAATAAATTCGTAGGTGCCCACATACTCAAAATTAATCCGTCAAACTTGGCACGCACCTAGTTTAAAACCTCATTGTTTTGTTGAGCAAATAAGTTTTGATGTCCGGACCTGATACCTCATTTACTTTCTATTTAATAGCCCAAAAGGTCACATTTTGCAATAGTAATAAACAATCAACATAGAGCAGTCAACCTCATGACATCACACATGAGTTCTTAGCATGCTAAACACCAACCAAATTACAACATATTCATTTCGCAGCAAGTAAGATACCACAATCAGCCATAACCGGCAGAAATCGGGCCACTCGCGCACCTCAATTTTAATTCCAGAAACATAATTAAACGAGCTCAGAAAATTCTCAAATTTGAATATGTTCTAAAAGACACCTAAATGAGCATTTTTCCATGAAGACACCTTGACCCAAATACTTTTATATTAAGAGAAGTAAATCGCTCAAACCGTTACAAAAATTGTGTCCGAAGTCCAAAGCTTGTCCGTTTGATCTGAAATTTGATTATGTTAAATTACAAGATGTGATGACCAACTTTTGTGAAAGAATTATTTCGAAAATCAAACCCTAAGAGTTGATAAAAATCTTGTAAACGCCAAAAGGTTATCAGTTCCAGCACAATCCGAGATTCTGTTTTGCAAATGACAAACTTGAAATCTCATTATTTTAAATCCCTAAAATCTTGAGTAAAATATATGCCATAGCTGAAGATGTATAGAACATTTCTCAAGAATTAATCAACCTCAAAATTGTAGCAAGTTTTTTTCCACAAAAATGGAAAACAGCGAGTATCCAACAAACTAATCCGGGAGAAATCCATTAAACCAAGCTAAATCACCCTCATTAGTACTAATCTAACCAACTAGATCAACACTAATCCATCTTAAGACTAATCTAACCAAATAACACTAATTCATCTTAAAGCTAATCTCACTTAATACTAATTTAACTAAAATAATTAGCACTAATCTCACACCATAAGCGCAATTAACAACATAATCAAGGATTAAGAAGTTAACTCACTGGATTAGGGCGGCGGTGGGTTCATGGTGTCGGTGATGCGAAGGTGATGAAGACCCGAGCCTATCGTGTCACACCTCAATCCTTGAGCGCGTACCCATCCCTCTAGTGGTTGATAAAAATTTGCAACTTTCCAAGATGAGTCGCCAACCCTTTCATTTTATTGCACATGTAGAAGCAATTAATGAATCCCCTGACAGTAATCATCTCGGGATAGAAAAGCAGGACAACAGATTCACAAATGAAACATGCCTTTAAATACACTAAGTCAAGTACAAAGTCTAAAACCAAAAGACTTCAAAAGACCAACTCTCAAAGAAACTATCCTATTTGACCTACACCTCAGATCTCCTCAGCTCGACTCCAAGTCCTCCACTCTACGATCCTGAAAAATTAAGCTCACAATGGAGTGAGATATAAATCTCAGCGAATTCAGGCTCTAAACCCTAATTAGGATGGTAATATGCTTAAAACGTCTTAATCACACAACCACACAATCATAGAGACTTACCTCATCTCAACTCCTCCCTGTAGGTCAGCACAGTTTATATCACAACCATATGCATATAGCCAATTTCACACACCAATTGAAATGTCTCAAATCACATCTCCACTAATCACCACGCCTCAGTCGATCATGCATTTCACAGTCAATCATTCCATCCATCAAGTTTACCACAGAGGTCCCAATTATGAGACGAAATTGTATGGCATGGTATGACAATCCCATACCATGCCACACAATTTCGTCTCATAATCAAATGCATTTAACTTATTCAATCACTCACTCTAATTGATCCCGATCACACATAGGCACAATCTAACCGTTACACGACGGATCCAACTAATATACAGTAGATCTATTCGTCACATAGCATATTAAACTGTCACCCAGCGGATCAATCCATCACATAGCGAATTTATCCATCACACAGCAGACCTAACCGTGACACGGCAGATTTATCCGTCGCATAGCGGATTTAACTGACACACAGTGGATCTATATGTCACATAGCGGATTTATCTGTCACATAGTTAGGTGTCGTCTCACTCCATCAAGCACGACCACATCTACCTCAAGACAACTTTCTATATGAAAGCATCGTTCACCCGACACACAATGGGAGACAAATTCTCTTAACCATCACATGATTATCCACTCCCGGGCAAGGATATGTGCTTCACACTTAAATTCCTCAATTAAAATCATGTCCTAGCTTATTTTTTTCATGTTAAAAATACCCGATAAAAAAATCCTCATGTGTAGGTGCACGATCGGCCTGAGCAAAAAATATAATATCTTTCTTTTGGAAAATCCCATTATTTATGCAGTCCATAAAAATATTTTTGGCATTGTAAACCGACACCCTAGTAATTTACTAATTAATTATTGAAATTACTTAATTTTAAAATAAATACCCAAAATTATAGTTTCCACTCAATTTGCACAATTCACACTCAATTGCAGAAATTAACCACACCATTACAATCAGCACAAAATTCTGGTCACTGGCTATTTCGGTCTAATTTCCAAAAAATAATTTAATAATTAATTAATTACCGGAATTATTTTAATAAATACACATTAATTCAATAAATGTAAACTTAGGCTTAAAATTGCTAATCTAACCTCCTATTAAACTAATTAAATTATCCTAACCATTCTAACTACTAGGCCATATGATAAACTAACTAATTACAAACTAACCACCTAAATCACTAATCTAACTAACCTAAATTAATTAAACAAACTAATAATTAAACTAATCACACTTAAATTAATCTAATCACCCTTAAATGTCATTAGCCTACTAAGTAGAGTTTAGTACATAAACTCATCGGTTTAATGCGAAAACTGGTTCACTACGACAGCGGCCGAAACCCAAACTTTTGGCGGCGCCAAGGGAAGCTTGGGCCGGGCCAAACAAGCCTTGCAAAGCCCACAGCAACTCCTGGGCTTGGCTGAGGATGGGCTGAGACACACGGACCGAGCTGATTTCGCAGACTGCAGGGGCTCAACTTCTGGACTTGCGGGTTGGGCTTGTGGATGAGCTGAAGATGCGGCTTCAAGCGGTCTGGGCCGTGCGGAGGCTGAGCTGCTGGAATTGACTTGCACGGGTTGAAGCTTGCAACTCAGTGGAGATGGACCGCTAGGCTTGCAGCTGTTCAGTGGAGACGCACGGACGAAGGGCAACTTCGGTGGGGACGACGTGCGGTTTACGAAGTCAACAAAGGGGAGAGAGCTCGTTGTTTGACCAAGGGAGGTGTGGCCGCATGGAGCCGGGAAATCCGGTGGAGATGCACGCTGATGGAGCACGTGGGCATGTGGCCGAAGTTGCTGGAGTCGAAGGGGGACACGCGGCTTCGTTGACTTTGAGGCGTGCAGTCAACGATGAAGCTCTCGGTGGGAGTTGGTTGACTGAAGGGATGAAGGAGACAACGGATGATGGGGGCGGCAGAATGGAGAAGCAGCTGCTGGCGCCGTGGAGTGATCCGCGAGAGAGAGAGAGAGAGAGAGCAGAAGTTGCGGGCGGTGGAAATCGCGAGAGACGCTGGTAAAGAGAGAGAATTGGGCGAAGGAGGGAGCTGGTGTCCAAGCGTGAAGAAAAAGACAGTCGAAGAATATGGGAAAAAATGGAAGAAAAGTCAATAGTTATCTCAAATCTCATCATGAATTGGTTCCCCAAAAGCCTACAAGCATATCCTTTTGTCCCAATTACTTTCTTGCAATAATTTCCCACAAATATTCCAATTTGATAGCAAATGTTGCACCCCCAAGCCTAGGTCCGAATTTACTTCAATTTAAGCTTCAATTTCTACTCAAATTTCCTCAATTCGACGTCCAATTTTGTTAAAAAAAAGCCCACATAATTTCTAAAATTCCCTTTCACCAAGTAGCTCGGTTAGGAGGCCAAAAACCCATTTAATTTGGACAATCCGAATTTCTGTTTGTTTCTGAATTGTCCAAAGTGATTTTCTGTAAAAATCCCGAACTCGACGAAATTTCTCCGAAAAATGAGACGATATCCTATAAATGAATCGTGAAATACTCAAACGTCCAATTCCCGAAACCAAATTCAATTTTGTGGTTAAAATTGACCGAACACGATTTTAGTCCAATCCAACCTACCGAGTAACTTTTAGGGATTTTACGGTGGTTATATCCCTTAACGGCTTCACCCAATAGATTGGTTAACTCGTGAGTGATCGGCCCAGAGAAAAAGACCATAAGGCGCGTCAACGAGATGCCCATTTCATTTTATCGAGACGGGTCGAAAATTCAAGATGTCACATACTGTGTCTCCAACGGAGCTCAACCGCAAAGGAAATAGCCTTACAAGCTCTCGGCCAAAGAGAGCTAGGCTCGGCTTGGGCCAAGCTTGGTGGGGGCTGGTCGGCCTTGGTTGGACAAGCGGTTATGGAGCTGCTGGTTTCTATGGAAGGGCTGTTCGATGGCGTGAGGTGGTGCGGAGCGGTGGTTGCTGGCCATTCGGTGGCTGAATGGCGTGGGGATAGAGGCTAGACGTTGGACTGTGGGTTGGTGAAGCTGCTGGTGGGACGTGATGGTGGCTGTGATGTGAGGAGTGATGGCTGCAAATGATATGCGGTAGCTTAATGAAAGGGGCACAGAACCAAAACCAGGGGAAGGAAAGTGGGGCTGATTCACGTAAGAGAGAAGGAGAGTGGGAGATTTGAGGGAAAACGGGCTGGTTGCTGAACAAGAAAAGAGGAGATGAGGAAGAAAGAAGAAGAAGATGGTCTGCTGAGGGAGGGAGGATTTGTGCGTGAAAGAGAGGAAGAGAGGGAGAGAAAGTCAAGGAAAATATCCTAATCATTATTACCTAAGCCCCAAAAGTCTCCATGCTCATCTTCATCCTCCCAAAATACTTTCCTAAGCTTAATTTCCCAAAATAAGCCTATTTAGGATAGAAAAAGTCCAATTTCTCTACCCATTCGAATTTCTTTTTCTTTTTCTTTTTCTTTTTGTTCGAAATTTCTTTTTCGTAAAATTCCTGACTTGTCAAAATTTCTCCGAAAGATAAGACGACGTCCTATAAATGAATTGTGACATGCTTGAATGTCCAAATCCAAAACCGAATTCAATTTCGTGGTTAAAATCGACCGAACACGATTTTAGTACAACCTAACCTATTTGGTAGCTTTTAGGGATTTTAGCACGTTTGACTTGTGGTCGATAAATTTCGATCCAAATTTATCCATCTCCAACTCATAGGCAACTCTCGGTTGTTGCAAAAATCGCAAGGTTTCAATTGAGCAAGAGGTTTGAAATCACATAGATGACATATCGGGGTGATACAAATATACTATGTAACGAAGGGAAAGATCTTAAATTCATGGAACCATTCCTGCTAAAATTGTTCGCACTGGCTGATGTGCGTAGAACCATTCAAATAGGGCTTTTATTTGTGCAAGAAGATCCAGCAAACCAGCCTCTCTTGACGGATGTGGTGGTTCTTCTCGAAAGTGGACCTGCCGTGGTCTTGCAGCTAGAACAACTACATTTTTCAGTTAGGTGAGACATCACCTTGGATAGCCTTTCAATGCCAAAATGTTCTTGTACCAACGATATTACTACTTCTACAATGTCAACATGGTGAACGGTTGTCACAACCTAAATTTCTGGTACACCACCTAAAATTAGGCTAATGGACTACTGAGTTTAACTTAGCTCGAGCTCTCCTAAGCCCATACCAATTCGTGACTTAGGTTTATATATCTAGCATGCAAAGGGGAGTCGCCACTAATCTATTTTTTGGTGGGTTGATTAAACACCCAAGTAAAGTAACGGGAGTTTTACTTTATTCCTATGAATCAGAGATTATGGATACGGGGACTTGGTTACACTAGATTTCTCTAATACCCTCTCGGTACCATTCTTTTATTTTCAAAAATATTTTTGCAGGCAGCTTAAATTAATTTTAAATCTATTTTACTAACATATGAGGCAATCATGCGGATGCGCAAACCATCAATTTAACACCCAGATAAATAATGAATAAATTGCAAAACTTACCTCAAAGCAACGAAAGTATCTATAATGTTAAATTAGAGTCCACATCAACAACCCTAAATATGACTTCTAACTAACACGCAATTTCTTTTATTTGTTTTCACTTAATTAATGAAAATCATGCAATATGTAATGCAATATTAACTAAATGACCTAATTCTAACCTAATTCTAATGACATGCAATTTCTAATTAAATGGACCTAACCACAATAACTAAATGGCATGCATTTCATGAATCAAATTCTATATGACATGCAATGACATTTTTTTTGTGTTTTCTTAATAAATGTGCAATTTATCCTAGAAAATGGAATTAACTTATCCTAAGACATTTTTTGTATTCTTTTATGAAATTCGAAATTAGAAAAATGTGAAAATTATCTAGCTAGATTAAGATTCTATCCCATTTATACTAAGATTAGGTCAGGCTAAACCTTAATTTAAACCAAGATATTATCTTAACTTAGCAATCTCTAACCTAAAATGAGTCTATCTAAAGCAATCTAAACTTAAAATGAAATATGCAATTTTATCATAATGTGCAATGACGTACAAAGGATGCTCTAATTCTATATGACACATGCATGATGATTTTTTTTTAAATTAATTAATTTAGAAATTAAAAAAATGTCAAATAATTAAACATGAAATTTAAGCTAATAAAAATCTAACATCCTAAATTTATTTTTTTATTATTTTTTATTTCGAAAATTCATGATAAACAAAATGTTTAATCTAAATATGCAAATAACCCTAAAGCATGCAATATTCTAACTCAAAGATATTTCAAAATAAATAAAGTAATCAAGACAAGACAGGCCATTCAAAATTATCAAAAATATCACACATCGTTCAGATCAATGGATAATATTTTCGCTAATAAAATAGATAAATTGATCTTAAACCTTAAATATCAAAATATCAATTTTATTCCTGCTTGATTAATTATTTCTTCTAAAGCCGGAATAAAAAAATCGGTGTGCGGTTGCGAATTAGGCAATAAACCCTAATTTGGGGGATATGCTTAGTTAGATATTAACAAACATATATTAGGCAATAAAATATCCAAATCAAATTTAGATAAGATAATTACCTAATTTCGCAAATAATATTGACAAATTTGAATTCAACGGAATCGGCTCGACAGAGGACCGGGAAAGGGTTGCGGCACTTGATGGTGGAGAGGGCTCTTGGCTCGGTGAAGGCTACCTCGGTGTTGTCGAGCACAACTGAGAGTCTTCAAGTGAACTTTGTTGTTTACTTTTCTTGTTTGCTGAACGTCCCCTTTTTTTTTTTTTGGTCGGTAACGTCCCCTCCTTGAATTGCCTCCAATTATTATATTTTAATACAATCTTCACTAAAGCTCCTTCGACCGCCGTTTGGAGTTATCCACTTAACCTGCAGGGGCACAAAACAATTCACTGCGAAGAGTGCTGAGGGGCGTTTGGTGTGACGCAACACCAGCAGTGTCGTCGAGCCACTGGTACAGGCGGTATCGTTGCGGCTCGGACGACACAACAGTGACGACGCGTGCGAAACAGCAGGAATTCAGTCGTCTTCGCAACAGGTGATAGCAGGGACTGGGGGTGACGTCGGGATTATAAGCTTCGTGTCTGAAAACTGCAAGAGCTAGTCCGAGCGTTCGCTGGAACTTCAACGCTGGGGCAAGCCGAGGCGGCAAACGGCATGGACGAGACGTCTACTGCCACCGGGAGGATATGGGTTTGGCATTGAGCTAAGGTGAGCAGCGGCTTCACGTCTGGATGGGGACGGCGTTGAGATCTAATGTAAAAATTCGCTTTCCGAATTTGAATCCAATGTAATCAGACTGGCAGAGACTCCTGAAAGCGTGAGGGTAGGCGGCGACAGAAGGTAAGGGGTTCGTGGATCTGGACGAAATTCAAAAGAAGACAGATCCACCGCTTGGATTTATTTGACCAAATTGTGATTCTTTTTTGACCGGAGCAGCGGATTAATTTCTCACCGGTCTTCTTCTTCAGCCACGTTCTCTTCCGACTTCTGTTTCTTCTCGTCGGCCGTGGTGCAAGCCCAACTCTCACGTTCCCCGTTCACCGGCATTATCGGCGGACCTCCAGTGTACGGCAAGTGAGAGCGGCGAGTCGGGGAGGTGCCAGCTCGTCGTATAGCAGCAGCGATCAAAGTAGGTGTGTCCGGCGAGGCTACTTCACCGAGGGTCAAGAAGCTTGGCCAAGCACCTTTTCTCTCTCTTTCACTCGTGTATCTCTCTATGTGCTCTGAATTGATTTGCCGGCCCCCCCTCTTTCTATAGTGCGCCCATCTTTTATAGGTCAAGGACGTGACTGAAATTTCCCTGCCTATAATTTATTTCTTACCTTTTTTTTTTGCTCCAATGGACGCACAAAATCCTGTCTGTGAGCATCTATGATATATATTGAAATTCCTTTTCCTTCCTCACCCTCGCGTATCATGCATTTGTAAGCCAACTTTACTTTATTTCCTGTTTCTTTTCTTTTTAGCTCACATATGAAATCTACCTTGACCATTGAATATAACGCTCAAGATATGCCCCATGTGCAATATTCCCTCTTAATATTTCATCCTTAAACTTACAATCTTCAATAAAATATATCGTTTAATGATTAAATCACGTGAATATATGATATATTTACCGAATATTAGAAAAATAATATGAATCCTATATGAAAATACTGAATTGTCAACTTGTAAAATTGAAGCTCATCCACCGCTGATCAAATGCAAAAGTGATAAACAAATAAATAAGTGCAACTAAAATTATATGCTATGCAATTCTATTTTTCTTTTTTTTAGAGATTAAAATTAATCCCTAATTTTTATGCAATAAATAAATAAATGGGTTGTCAAAATTTAGGTGTCAACAACGGTGGCTATCGACATCCAAACATTTGATATTGACATGACTCTTAGGTACAATGGGAACTAGGTATAATAAGTATTGCTAATTCATGCAGAAATTAGAATTCATGATCTGTCTTAGCTGTCTGATAATAGATAAATTACTAAGTAGAGCATGCATAGGTTTTTATAGCAACCATATAAATGACAAATCTAGTCTTTGTGAACTTTCTGTACATGGACCTTAACATCTTGTTCATTGAATTGATTGGATATCAGATGATGGTCGTAACTAGATGAACACCATACAATAAGATGGCATATGAATAATATTTCAAATTCTTATAAGAAACCTTATTTTTTTTGGGTTACCTTTTGAGAAGTTGAGACAAATGGGCTCTAAGACGTTAGAATTAATTTTTCCTCAACGTAATCTCTTGGTCAAACAAGCCACGGGCAACCTAAATGGCTTGTATAATCAACATCTTGTAAAGTCTTACCATGTCTTGATATATCATTTGATTTTTCCTAGTAATAAATTTTCCCCGTTCCTCCAGTAACAACTGCATCATGGACACTAGTTGATATGCGTGTAGACTTGTGGTCCATACATAGCCAAACTTCTAATCTGACAGTACCCTATATAAACATCTTTTGAATGTCTATTCTTAACCATCCAATCATCAAAACACAAATTCTTGCATCACCATTTGCCTCTCCCGTCATCTTCTTATTCTTCTTACAAATTTCTTAGCATTTACACTCACACTACTGAAGCTGCACCAACTTATTTAGGGCATTAGTGCACAAACACCGCCCTCTTCATTCCCAACTCCACCTACGAAACATATCTCAACACCCTCCTCTCTTCCCTCTCCTCTGCCGCTGCCATTACCGCCAGAAAACTCGCTTGACCTCACCAACGGGCTATTCCTCTATCGGGGCGATGTCAATGTCACTATTGTGGAAATTGAATGATCAAATAATAAAATAGAAAAAACAAAAAAATAAATCGGACACTAGATTTATATAGTTTGGTCATAGTGATTGATGTCCATGGGAAAACAACAATGAATTCTATTATAGATCAAGTGATACAACAGAGATTACACAATCGAGTCACTCAAACACTCTTAGTATTTCCCAAGCTCCAATTACACCCAATAATGCACGCAATGTTTAGCCCTAAAATTCACAAACAAAATAATCTCTCAATCTCCCAAAGAAATTCACAAATCTTACCAAAAGATTTCATGGCTATAAACACTGATCTTTCTTGGATGTAATTCACAAATAAGTTTCATCGCACGAACCTGTTGCCAAGCATCCAGTAGCTATGGACGTCATGCACAAATTGTGCACTCATGACACTCACTGAACAAAACGGCACTTCAAGACTCTTGGATATCTTTAGGGTGTAATTCACAAGTAGAAGCTCCTCTTTGATAATCTTAACAAAGAACATCCACTTCTTATGTATAGCAAGAATTGAATCCAACATAAGAAACCTTCTCCAACTGGCGAAGCCATTCAATTACGAAACCTATTCAAAATAGGAACATACTTCAATTAGGAAACTTTCCTTTTTTTGGCTCAAACTCGAGACATATTTTCAATAGTCACCACTTGCGAGATTGCATGGCAAACATCAGAACGAGATACCCATACATGCCTTAATGACAAAGACTCAATCACTTGGGATGATGAGTGCATTATGGATATGTTTTGACAACTCATATGTACATCACAACAATTGACACTTACATCCTAATGGTCCTTTAACAAGAAGAGGAGCTCCTTGAGATTTTTTGATAATGTCATCTCCAATATCAAGGAGATCAAGACGTGGTTGCTTTTCCTTTTTGTTGAATGCCGAATTTTTAAACAAAGCCATAAAGCTTCATGAGAAGGGCCTTCTAGATTAGGGGCCGGATAAAAAAAGGAAAAAAGGAAATCCAACGTTAAACATGTAAAAGCGACTTCTAAAATGAGCCTAAATTTGGAACAAACTCATAAGAGGTGTATTTTGATAGAACGATATAGTTTACTGTCGGAAATCCAATGTTAAACATGTAATATTTGGGCTTTGACCAAGTAAAAAAAAAAAGGAAAATAAGGAAAATAAATGTTGACTAGTGCAAAAGAGGGAAACAAGAAAACGGAAAAGAAGAAAAAGAGAAAAAGAAAGGGAAAGAAACGGGTAAATGCCATAGGGACCTCGCAAAGCCATTTTTAGTTCATCTTGCCACTACCAGTAAGCGCTCACATTCTTCATTTGTCTAATTGGGGTAGATTTTAGGACTCAGGCTTACATTTGGAATTTTGTGAGATTCGGGCTGCAAAGTCTGATTTTTGAGTTGCTGAGCTATGGAATCTCTTTAAAATGATGATTTATGGCATCATAGAGCCGTAGAATTTGTTGAGAGTCATTATTGAGCAACGGTTTGGTTGAAGCAAAATTTGAGGATTTCATGTTTAAGATCCACATTGCGAACAACTTGAATAATCACTTCAGGTGAGCAATTTGTTAGCATGTAACCGTTGTTTTGTTAGTGTTTAAGTGTATGTAAGCCATCTTATAGTTGAGGTAGTGTTTTCCTTGGTTTTAATGTGATATCCTGAATTTCGACCCCGTCTCGATAATATAAAATGGGCATTTTGTCGACACGCTTATAGTTCTTTTTCTCTGAGTTGGTCATTTACGAGTTAACTAATTTATTAGATGAAACTGTTAAGGGATATAAGTGCGGCAAACTTGAGAATTCGATCAGAAATCGACTGCTCGACCATAATAATCAGCAAGAGTCAATACGACACCATTATAATCGATTAGTGATCAGATATAGGTCGATTCGACGGAAACATGTAATTGAATTGCGGGTGATTATGCATGATTGCGAAATTCACATCGAACGGCAATGACCAAATTTTCTATCAATTTTATACTCGGGACACATAATTGAAACCTTGTGATTTTTACAACAACCGAGAGTCGCCTACGAGTCGAAGATGCACGAATGTAGATAAAAAATTATCGACCACAGGTCAAATGCGCTAAAATTCCTAAAAGCTCTCCGGTAGGTTAGGTTGTACTAAAATCGCGTTTGGTCGATTTTAATCATGAAATTGAATTCGATTTCAGGAATTGGACGTTCAAGCGTGTCACGATTTATTTTTAGGACATCGTCTCATCTTTTAGAGAACTTCCGTCGAGCCCGAAATTTTGCGGAAAAATCAATTTCGACAAAAAGGAAATTTAAGCAAAATATGTATGGACTGCTACCATGGGACTTTTGGCCACCAAAATGAATTGTTTTGTGAAGAATTGGGAGGAAATTAATCATTGGAGGGTCCTTTGACATTGTGGCTAAAGACTTTGGGGCATAACAATGATTATTGGGATATTTTGCTTGGCCTTGGATGCAAAGCCTTGACCTTCATGGCTTCTTCTTCTTCTTCTCTCTCCTCCCCCCCTTTTGTGCGTGCATCTCCTTTCTGCTCAGCCAGTTGAACCCCTCCGCTTCTTCATCTTCATCATTTCTCCTTCTTCTTCACGTCACAGCCACTACCCAGTCCGCCCGTCCCTGCTATCGTCCCCATGCCACTCGTGCCAGCATCTAGTGGCCATCCGAGCTGGTTGCCAGCCCTACCAGTCCCCGTCCGAGCCACTAACCGCCCCTGACCGTCCCTCCGCAATCTAGCTTCACGCCTAAGCTAGCTGCAGCTGTGTCCAACCTTAGCCAGCTACTGTCCCCTAGCCATCCACCTCAACTCAGTTAAGCAACCACCAGAAAAATCGCCACCTTCACGAGCTGTAGCCCCAACCAGCAACTCCAGAACCGAACTTCCAACTTGGCCGTGGGCTTCACCTGGCCTTTTCAGCCCCAGTTGGTCCTCCGTTGGAGACGTGGTAGCCTCGAGTCTTGGTCACCATTGTGCCGTCATCGCCGTGCTAATCTGGTGAGTTAACGCCCTAATCTCATATTAGGATGTTAATTGCACTTAGTGGTTAATTAGGGTTAATTAGGATTAGTGCTAATTAGTTAGTTAGATGAACTAGCCTAGTTAGGTTAGTTTGGTTAGTATAACTAGGTTGGTTAGGTGGTTAGTTTAGTTAGCCTACCCTAGGTTAGTTAGTTAACTTGGATTAGTTTAGTTAACCATAGTTAGTTTAATTAAATTAGATTAATTTAATTTAATTGTAATTTATTTAATCAATTATAATTAGCGTAAATTGTAACAAATAGCCATTTAGTGAAATTTTACGCTGATTCTCATGGTTGAATTTATATGTGAAATTGACTGCTATTATGTGCAATTGAGTGCTTGGTGATAGTTGGTAATTATTATTGCAAAAATTGATTTTTTGGGTATTTAATTAGAAAAATACCGGGTGTCGATTTTTGAAGCCAAATTTTTATATACTATATAAAATCATTGAATTTTAAATTGGGAGCATACTGTGGTTAATGGTTCGATTTAAATATGTGACCACACACAATTATTTTATCATGAATTTTTAATACGAAGAAAATTGGCCAAGTCCATTATTTGAAATTGAGGTATTTTAGTACAAAGTACGGTGTTCTTGGCCAAGTATGGATGTGTGTGTGATCGCTATTGGAACCCGTCACCCGATGAGAGTTGGGTAGGCGATGCCTAATTAAGTTCGGATGCCCCATGTCAACGAATGCCGGTCGCAGTGGAGGCTGGGCCAATGCTCCTTTATGAAATGCCGTCTAAGTGTAGACGTTGCCGTGCCTGACAAAGCGGGACGACACTTGGTTATGCCGAATGACCGCCGACTGTTGAGTTGGCCGTGGTCGATGGGTCGTAAATAACTAGAACACGCCTAAGTGGTTGCAATAGTTGCACTTGATTATGGGGCAAAATTGTGTGACACGGCATGGGACGTGTCATTACGATTTTACCTTATAATTGGGACCCATTTGAAAATTTGGTGAATGGAAATGATGTGTTCCAATTTGTTAAATACGCTTGTTGTATTCATATGATATATGTGATGCACTAATGTGTAGGGACGTGTCGAGACGAGATAAGTTTGTGTGTGATGCCTATTTAGGCTGCCTCTAGGTGAATTTGCGTCCTAATCAGGGTTTAGGATTTTGATTCACTGAGATTTATCTCACCCCGTTGTGGTTAAATGTTTTCAGGTCCTTAGTATGAAGTGCTAGCATCACGTTTGTTTTGGGTGTCTGTGGGAGATGAAGTCTAAGTCTACCTTTTTTCCTATTCTCGGAACCACCTGGACCCGTAAGTTAGTGGTGACCACGGTTTGGGTCAATGAGGACCTACCTCACTTGGTGCCTCATCGCTTTAAAGCGTGGTTCCTTAACGAGTCCAACGGGGTCTAGAAGGGTTCTTTGCAGGGTTTTGACAGGCCTACTATCGAAACCGAGAATGAGGAAGTAGCTCAGCCTATGGACATCAACATCCCCGAGGGTGTCGTAAAGAACCCGGAACCCGAGGCTGAAGGGTCCGAAGAGTAGGTGGCCTAAGGCTTTCTTTTTGGATATAGACTTGTAAATATTAACCCTTAGGTTAACCTGTTATGTATATAAAGTGTGGTTTTTGAAAAAGCCATTTGCATGTTTGACTATCCATATGTTTGTTGGTTTTTCGGGTATTTGTTTAATTCGCTTCCACATGTGCTTAATTGAAAGATAAAAAGAAAGGGATCGGCAATGCGTCCTGGGAACATCGCATTTAATCAACCGCCGAGGGATGTGTGCGTGCCCGGGGTTCGGGGCGTGTGGTGCTATCTCTTCTTTGAATTTGTAAATTCATATTTTGAAAATGAGAAGTATGAGGTATGTGCACATTATGAATTGGCTAAAAGAAAAAAGTAATATTCATAGCATATTTGATGCATAACTGCGAATCGATGGTTTGAGAAACTTGTTATGGATGGTGTTGTGAAAGTTTAAATGTGTGAATTACGTTGCGAATTAATTTATGGAACGAATTAAACTGCGGATTGATGGTTCTTTAACGATTTGGGAAAAGTTTAATGAGAAAGACGCTTTAAAATGGTGTGAGAAATGTATTGTGAAATATATCTTTATATTGTCTGATGAACAAAGTTGGCAAATGGGATATATTTTGGGTTTGCAAAACCTTTTTGTGAAAGAATTGCATTAACTTAAGTATGGTTTATGAAATGTGATTTGATTCGGTATGTGAAATCGATCTATGATACGGATTTTGAATTGGTTTTGTGGAGAGAATTGACTTGTGAAAGGTTATGTTTTAATTTATGAAACTAATTGTGATATGGATTGGTCAAGGACTAAGTGCCAAACAATAACATAATTTTGTGAGGGCCACTTTTAGGGTCTTGTACTATTGATATACGTTGGTCAAGAACTAAGTGTTACATGATAACTTAATTTTGTGAGAGCCTCCTCTAGGGCCTTATACCATTGATATGTGCTTATCAAAGGTTAAGTGCTAAACAGTGATACAAACCTCGTGGGAGCCACCTCTAAGGCCTTGTACTACTCAAAGACTAAGTGCTATATGACGATGTAACCCTCGTGGGAGCCACCTCTAGGCTGTTGAGATATGATGTGGTACGAGTTTGGACGATAAAATGGATCATTGACATGATTTTTGATAGAGATTAATCAATGGACTTGATCATTGATATTTATGTTATGACGATGGATGTAAATGAGTATTTCTTATTTATATAAAGTTTACTGAAATAAAACAACTCATATGTGATTTGATATGTATATTAAAGTGTTGGATTATGAGTTTATGGTATTGCTTCATAAGTACATGTGTGTGTGTGTGTGTGTGTGTGTGTGTGTGTGTGTGTGTGTGTGTGTGTGTAGTGGTTGCTTGTCTGCTTAGAAGCAATACGCACTACTCGCTAAATTGTGGTTACTCACCCCTCTCTTTCCAAATCTTTTTACGTTCCTCGATTAGTGGGCAATAGAATGAGAGCAATACCGATGGAAACTTTTGAAAGTTGAATTTGGGTGTTTACAGACTATTTCCTTCGGGTGGAAGGATGGCCATGTCATTCCTCCTTTCTGTTGGGATTCGGCGTGTGACAAAACGTGTCTAGTTGAGAAACCTATCAAGATGGGTAGCGTCCTATACACTAAACCGTGGAATTGGTATATGATGGATTAAACTGAGTGATACCTCCAGCAAATTAGTCAGAGTCGCATGAAGACCTAGTAGAAAACATCAATTTCATTTTCTTTCCTAAATAAAATAGAGTAACTCGACTGAAACATTTTTGGAGGGGACTGATCCTTGGGCCGTGTTGCATCAAATCGTATGAATAAGATTTAATATATCAGATTACTCTGTTGCCGTAATGGAAAATTCAAAGCTATGAGCGTCACCAAAATCATTTTCATCCCATCTCTCTCTCCCTCTCGCTACACCAACATCACTGGCATCCATATCTTGACTTTTCTTCTTTCAACCTCCACGTTGAAATGGTCTGTCCCTTGAATATTGATGGCCTGACCAACCCCAAAGACCCTCCAGTCAAAAGCATAAAAGTCCATTCCGAAATATTAAAAAGACCCTCCAGTCAAAAGCATAAAAGTCCATTGAATGGACTTTTATGCTTTTGACTGGAGCGACGATCTCATCTCAGACCGGTTTGACTTGACTCGTAATACTACGTTATGACCTTCCCCTATAAACAGAAGCTATGTAATAGCTTTTCATAATTTAAACTATCAATTTTCATATGTTTTATAACTCTAAAATATGTCAAATTTCAAATTTTAAATGCTTATGTTAGAGGCCTTGTTTGGTTTGGCTTTATGGAAATGCATATACTTATGGGCCAAAAGGGGTTTTTTGAAATATAAATACTGTTTGTTAAATTATATTTTGAAAACATATTAGGAAGCAACTTTGAATTAATTGTCACTTAACAAAAACTACACTTTGTAAAGAATTTTTGGTAATTTTAAAAAAAAAAATTAAACTATATGCCAATGGAACTCAGCTACCGTAAGTGAGGCTCATGGTGGCTTGCCTGTAGTTAAGGTCTTCACCAACAAGTTAGGGTTTTTGATGGCATTTTTGGAATTATGAAACCACGCCTAAATTTGGACAAACTCAAAAGCGGTGCATTTTGATAGAGCAATACGGTTTAGTGTCGGAAATCCAATGTTAGACATGTCTAGTTGAGAACCCTATCAAGATGAGTAGCCTCCTAGAGACAAAATCATGGAGTCGGTTTATGATTGATTAAAGTGGATAGTACCTTTGAGAATTAGGCCAGAGAGTCGCATGGTGACCTAGAAAATAAACAAACATCAATTTCATTTTCTTTCCCATATAAAAATGAGTAGCTCGAGCAAAACATGCTTTCGGAGGGGTATGAACCGAGAAAAATGTTAAAAAAAGTCATAAACTTTTTGTATTTGTGCCAATTTAATCATAAACATTTTTACCTAGTGCCAATTTAGTCATTTCCGGCCAATTTTGGTCGGATTTTGCCGATCGGACATCGGGCGACTAACGTGGACAACTTTTAATAATATTTTAATATCTTTGAATTTTTTTATATTTATATTTCTTTTTCTTTTTCTTTTTCTTTTTCCTTCCCCTCCTCCAACCAGTCGCCGAACCTCGGCAATCGACTAGATGCAACGGCCGGCGGGGTCGACCTCGCCGACCACCTCGCTAGTGGCGGCGAGGGCGGCCTCACGCTGGGCGGCGAGGCTCGCCCTCGACCTCGCCCGATCTAGCAAGGGTTGAGCCTTGCCCATGGTCGGCGAGGCTCAACCTCGCTAGATCCGGTGAGGGCGAGCTTCACCGGCGTCGCCCAAGCCATGATTCGGTGAGGCTCGGCCTCACCAGCCCTACGCTAGGTCGCCCTCGCGGCTTGGGCGATGCTGGTGAGGCTCACCCTCGTTGGATCTGGTGAGGTGGAGCCTCGCCAGCCATGGGCGAGGCTCATCCTCGCTAGCGAGGTGGCCGGTGACGTCCGGCGAGGTCGACCTTGATAGAACTAGTATAAACACCTAGAGGGGGATGAATAGGTGTATAAAATAAACCTTGGCAAATATATGCGGAATAAAATAAACTTCAAACAAAGGAGTTAAGAAAGAAAATAAGAACACAAGATTTATAATGGTTCGGCTTAATCCAAGCCTACGTCCACTCTCCCACGCTAACAGCCTTCTTGACTGGATTCCACTATGCAATCAACAAGAGATTACAACTTCGAGTGCAAACACTTAGTAGTAGATCACACCATCTCACTAAGTCACTCTTTTGGTATTTCTCTCACGATCACAAACGTTTAAGCTCTCAAGAGACAAGTATATGATCGAAAGTCGCTCAGACTTTGGAATTATAAATTCTACGCTCCGTCTCTTACTTGCTCATCGGTCCATGATCTCCTTAAATACTCCTCCACTTCCAAACTATCCGTTGGACGATATCCCGGAGAATCGTCTTCCAATATACCCATTGGACAGCTCTGTATCTAGAAGATTTGGTAGCCGTTGAGTGACAAAGGTAAAATTCCAAATTGATTCCGATCGCCCATACAAACGAAATCTTGGTTTCCATAAATAAAGCTTCTTCGTATAAAAAGTTCTTGTCTTCAAGATCCAATCGTCAATCAATTAGATTGAATCAATCAAATCAATCTTGATGTGGAATCCAAACCAGATCACTAACCGTTGTATGATTAGGCTTGAGTTACGATTCATCGAATCTGGATGTAAAGTCTGAGTCTTTACAATATGAGTCTGTAGACTTTACAATCTGGGTCTGAACATATCTACTTCTGAACAGATTTAGCTTTAAGGTCTGTACCCAGTTCAGCTTCAACATAGAGTTTGTCTTCTGGTTCATCATTCACGTTCAATCTGAAATTAGTCAAAGTTGACAGACTTCTGATGTAGAACAGACTTTGACACTAAAGTCTGGCAGTCTTCAGACTTTGAGTCTTGAGTCTGACAGTCTTCAGACTTTGACACAGAAGTCTGGAAATCTTCAAAATATACTTTGGACATGTGTTACGTTCAGTCTTTTGGTCGTCTTCACACTTTGACAATATCTTTTACATGTTTTATCATCTGCATGGTCTATTACTTAACCATTAAACATGTTAGTAGCCTTTGATTTATTTTGTCATCTTCAAAACATCATAAGGGATTTCCCTAACAGACCTCACTAGCCATTGCCTCTAGCCGACAGTCGTGGTCTGGCAATCGGCTGGAGGAGGGAAAGGAAAAAAATAAAAAAAAAAAAAAAAATAAAAAAATTCAAAACTATTAAAATATTATTAAAAGTTGTCTACGTCAGCACCGATCATGTCATGTTAGCTGACCGGCATCCAGTCAACAAAATTCAGCCAAAATTGGCCGAAAATGACTGATTGGCACTAATTAAAAAGATTTAGGACTTTTTTAACACTTTTCCCGGTCTGAACCTTAGGCTGTGTCATCACTATCCATTTAATCTATCAGCTTATTTTGTTGCCATTGTGGAAAATTCAAAGCTATTGGTGTTACCAAAATCACTTTCATCCGCATCTCTCTCTCTCTCTCTCTCTCTCTCTCTCTCTCTCTCTCTCTCTCTCTACACCAACATCATTGGTATACATATCTTGACTTATCGTCCTCGGGCCACCGAGTTGAAACCAAAGAAGAACGCAACTTGCGTCCATCTTATGCGTCTGTCCCCCGATTATTGATGGCCTAACTAACCCCAACTCCCGTCGCTTTCATATTTATAAATGGACTACAATGTTTTTGACTTTAAGGATGATCTCTGACCAATTTGTCTTGACTCGTGATAATTTGTTCTAACCTTCTCGAAGAAACAAAAGCTATCTAATGGTTTTTTTTTATAATTTAAACTATCAATTTCCAAATTTTAAGTGCTCACTTTAGAGGCCACGTTGGTTCGATTTTGGGAAATGTAAATGTATTCGGGCTAAAGGAATTTTCATAAATATAAATAATATTTGATAAATTGTATTTTGAAAACACATTGGGAAGCAACTTTAACCCAAATGCCACTTAGTAAAAATGACACTTTGTAAATGACTTTTGCTAATTAAAAAAAAAAATCAAACTATTTGCTGACGAAACTTAATGGCCTCCAACCAGCTTCGCTAGTATTTAAGACGTTCACCAGCAAGTTAGGGTTTTCGATGACATTTCCGGAATTATGAAATTGAGCAAGAGCAAAGTTGAAAGAAAAAACAACACTAGTGCATTTCAAGAATGTTACTTTTCGAAGTACCTCCAAAACTACCTTGGGGTAAAGGCCTTTAGAGGCATTTGGAAATGCAATTGTATTTCCTCAATGTTAGAATAAAATGAACAAAACACCATTCCTTTGCCCAAGGGACTTTAGAGTCCCAAAGCCCATTTCCAATGTTGAACTAAATGGGCCAGAATATGTCTTTAGTTTGTAAAGGAAACCCGATTCAAGTAAGTTTCCTAATTTAAGTAGGTTTTTTGGTTTGAGTATATTTTTTAAAGGAGTTTTCTATATTGAATTCAAATATCATGGCATACAGGAGATAGAATTCTACTCAGTTGACTCAAACTAGAAAGAATGTTAATATTACATGTGTGGGAGTTTTTTATGTAAGTTATTCGTAAGAAATTGTGAGATAACATTTTATTTTTATTATTATTTTTTTTTATTTTTTTTTTTGTAATTGGGGGCTCGGAACAAATAAACAATCAAGTGATTGTTAATTGTGTATTTTCGGATTTATAAGGGATTTCTTGATAGCAAGCTCTCCCCACAAGGTAAGTACCTCCAATCGGACCAAACCACAAGATTTTCTAGTGTCCTTGTCATTTCTTATTGATTTCTCTAGTAATTTCACTCTTTTGTGTTTGACTTACATTACAAGATCCGTTGCTTCCATGTTATTTTTGCAACAATTGGTATCAAAGTTAAGACTAGGATTTTTAGTATTTATTTGGGGCTTTTGCTTGTCTAACCACTATGAATTTTTGTTGTTGTAATTATTTCTGAAGCAAAAGTAGAAATGAAATATTTAGGTTCTACAAAGAAAATACCAGCCATGGAGATTTCGCGTGATAGGGCTACATGGTTTTTGTGTCTTTCTCAAAAGCAATATATTGAAAAGATTGTGGTGGGTTTAAATGCAGTGGGCAAAATTCGTCAGTACGACTTTAATAGTGCACTCTAAACTACCTAATAAGTTATCACCACAAACTAAGGATTAAGAGGAGCATATGTCCCACGTTCGTTACTCTAGTGTAGTGGGTAGTATTATGCATTCCATCTTATATACTAGGCCCGATATTTTACAAGTTGGGAATGTTGTTAACTATTATATGAAGCATTATGGTAAGACTCATTGAGAAGCTATGAAGTGGATCCTAAGATGTTTAAAGGGGACAACAAACACTAATATAGTGTATTGGTGAGGAACAGCAATGATAGTGTGGCTAGGGGTTACATGTATTTGGATCATGCCGGTGACTTGAATGAGTGAAGGTCTTAAGTAAAATATGTATATGCGCTGGTAGGTGGTGTAGTAAGTTGGAAAAAGCCCTTATAGGATAATATGGGCTTGTCTTCGGCCGATGCAAAGTGCATGCATAGACCTTCATAGCAAAGAAGGTGATATGACTAAAGAATTTGCTCTTGAACTTTGGGTTGAAGCGGAAAAGTGTGCCATACATTGTGACAGCCAAGATGAGATATATCTCACTTTGAATTTGATTTATCTCGAACAGACAAAACATATTGACATAAAGTACTATTTTATCCAAGATTTCATGGCAATTGGCAAGGCGGTTGTGAAAAGGGTTGTGAAAAGGGTTGTGACAGTGGAGAACTTGACAACATGGTGACAAAGCTCATTCCTCTAGCAAAGCTTAAGCCTTGTTAGAGCTCAATTAGGGTCTATAGAGAATGATCGCTCATTGGGGCATTAGGAGAGCTGACATAGATGATGAGCACTACGACTTAGCTACACATATCAATCCAAGGTGGAGATTTATTAGAATATTTTTTTTATTTTCTCAAGGAACCCGATTTAAGTAAGCTTCCTACTGTAAATAGGTTTTTTATTTTGAGTGATTTCCTACTTTGTGTAGGTTTCTTAAAAGGAGTTTCTTCTTTTGGATATAAATATCATGTATATATAAAAGATGGAATTCTATTTGGTGGACACACACATAAGAGTAAACAAGAAGATTGTTAAAATTTTAAGTTTGTTAGTTTTCCAAATGAGTTGCCTTTAAGAGATTATGATATAACACTTGTACATTTGCTTTGGGAGACATACTTGAGCTATTGAGCTTGTGTACTTAGTAGTATGCGAATTCATAATGGAAGTGGCATGGTTTCCCAGTAGAATAGATATTGAAACTCAGACTAAATCACATGAATATTTTGTCATTACTGTTCATCATTGATCTTTTTAATAATTTTGCTCTATCGCTTTTGACTTGAATCACAAGATTCATGAACTTCCGCACAGTTCAAAACTCGACCCTTGAATTTCGATTCGCAATAATGTGTTTTTAATAAATTTCCTAAAAAGGCGATATTTCAGCTTTGAAGTTTTCAGTTGTGCTGTTGAAGCTAATTTCAATTCCACGTTTCCTATAATATATATATTTGACCATAAATTGCTCAGCTTTCGCTTTGGTGTCCCTCGTCTAATATTCATCTGTATGAAATCTCATCCATCATTTACATATGGTTCTATAGACCACATGATACACAAGAAGTTATTGTACAGACTTATTCTAATTCATTACATCCATCATATAATAAAAAAAGAGTAAGAAAATCGAGTCCCGTGTAAAAAACAGAAATTCTTCCTACTTGCCATTAGTAGAACGAGTCTATATTCTGATACTTCTCTACAATATGATTAAAAATGCACTATGACAAATAAAGACGTAAGTATAGTAAAAGTGCCAAAACTTATGTATGGCATTCACTTTAGTGTCAAAAGTTTATTTTGAATCACTTAAATTTTAAAATTTGAAAAATAATCTTTTCAATGTCAACTCCGATTTAATTGGCCAAAAATCTAACATTTCACTTTCTTTTTTTTTTTTTAATTTTTGAAGCCACATGGCTTGTTGAATAGTACAATCAGCATGCAAAAAATAAAACGACACCATTTAAATCCCTAAATTGATTGAGAATTGGAAGTTGAAAAACCTAACTAGCAATTTGAGCACCTACTTGATTTTCCCTCAAAATTATTAGCTCAATCTTGCAAATGGAGGGCAAAAGCTTTAGCGGCGCTCACATTTGTTCCACAAAAAGCGAATTAGATGGTGAGTGTTACTGTTATTGTGAATTACTAAGTCTGAGAAGAAGCTTTGGTAGTGGCCAGCAAATGACAGCACAACTATGACAGCGACCAAGGGACATTGGGCAAGCGACGTTGGGTGATCGAGCAAGCTACGGTGGGCGTCAAGCAAGCAGCATGCTTCGTATGTGGGAAGAACAAATCGATGCCCTAATTTTAGTCCCCCTCCAACTTTGTCGTTTTGGCCAGAGCTATGCAGCGTCATTTTTGAAAGGTAGTCCATATATGATGGCGAAATGTTGTTTCTTAAGGAGCACGAAAAACAACATCATTTATGCCATTCCACATAGATTGCATTTAAAATTTTTTGTCATGTCAACTTATTTTTTATTAATATAAAAGCAACGTAATCAATTTAGCCGGAATCTCTCGTTGATGGCATGAAAGTGATCTTTTCTTTTTCTAATTCGACACTTA
Organism: Eucalyptus fibrosa; assembly: GCA_017140475.1. Classification (NCBI taxonomy): domain Eukaryota; kingdom Viridiplantae; phylum Streptophyta; class Magnoliopsida; order Myrtales; family Myrtaceae; genus Eucalyptus; species Eucalyptus fibrosa. The sequence goes on along the minus strand of CM029507.1, from coordinate 48,946,494 downwards.
AGTGAGCCGGTGGAAATTTTTGGCACCAAAATTGGCGTTGTATACATGTTTTAGCACTTCTAGTGTACTCAACCTACAAATAGAATATTTCACTAAGCAAGACCGTACTTGCATTTGTAGCCATTGGATTACAACCGCCTGAACATCAGTAACAAAGATATTTCGGCAATTTTTTTTTTTTTTATGTACCAGATTTATCTTCCGGGTAGTTCCCACGAAAAAAATATATAGGAGAGCAGACTATGGCTCTTCTTCTTCTTCTTCCACTAATTCCGTGCCTGTGCAGCAAGACCAAGGGATTCATCAATGTAGAAATGAGTTCTTGCTTCACCATCTCTCTCTCTCTCTCTCTCTCTCTCTCTCTCTCTCTCTCTCTCTCTCCTCTTCTTCTTTATATATTTTGCAGCTACCGAATTAGCACCTACGTTTCTACGGCACTACTGCCCAAACACCACCCTCTTCACTCCCAACTCCACCTACCAATCCAACCTCAACGCTCTCCTCTCTTCCCTCTTATCTCATTCTTAGTGGCTAGCAACTATGATCTACGAGAAGGAATCATTCCATCGCAATCAAACATAGGAGCTAATCAAAGTATTCAATAGCTAGAAGATTGTCAAGTGCAAACAGGTCTATCAATGAAAGGAGACATTCCTGGTGTCGAGTTAGTGAGGTATAAGGCAAGATCTGTTGCAAAGAGATATACTTAGTGACAAGGCATTCACTACAACAAGGTGTTCTCTTATTTGGTAAGACATACATCTATTGAGTATTACTTACTTTAGAGGGGACAACAAATGTTGGTATAGCATGTTGAAGGGACGACAATGATAGTGTGGCTAGAGGTTACATGGATTCATATAACGCCAGTGACTTGGATGAGCGAAGGTCTTTAGTGGGGTACATATATGCCCTAATAGATGGTGCAATGAGCTACAAATATTGATCCAAGGTGGAGATTTATTAGAATATTTTGAGTGTCTCAAGGAACCCAATTTAAGTTTCCTACTACAAATCGGTTTTTTAGTTTGAGTGATTTCCTAGTTTGAGTAGGTTTCATAAAATGAGTTTCTTGTTTTGGACATAAATATCATGTATAGATAGAGCACACATTAGAGTTAACAAGAAGATTGTTAAAATTTTATTGTGTAGACTTAATCTAATTAATTGTATCAAATATATATTAAAAAAACAGCAAGAACAACAAGTCCCGCTTAGAAAAAGAACATCTTACCAAATGCCATTAGTAGAATGAGTCTATATTCTGATACTTCTCTACGATATTATTAAGAATGTACTATGATAAATAGAATTTGTTACATGTCAATTTCCCATTAATTAGCTTTACCACTGGGACACCACTAGGCTGGACTTTGCTTGCATTTGTAGCCATTGGATTACGACCATTTCTACATCAGTCACAATGATATATTGACAATCCAACGGGTGTAAATATTCAGGGTTTGAATGTCTAACCCCATAATTATTTAACAGACTTGGCAGTCTGGGTTAGGTTCCGTTTAATACACGTACTAAATTTTCCAAATAGTTCCCACGACAAAGATATATAGGAGAGCAGACCGTGGCTCTTCTTCTTCCCATAATTCCGTTCCTGTGCAGCAAGACCAAGGGATTCATCAACAGAAAAATGAGTTCTTGCTTCACCATCTCCCTCTCTCTTCTCTTCTTCTTCATCAATTTTGTAGGTACTGAATCAGCACCCACGTTTCTACGGCATTACTGCCCAAACACCACCCTCTTCACTCCCAACTCCGCCTACCAATCCAACCTCAACACCCTCCTCTCTTCCCTCGCCTCTGCTGCCGCCGATAGCGCTGATGGCTTCGCCAATGCTACTGTTGGCCAAAACCATCCCGACCAGGTCTATGGGCTCTTCCTCTGCCGCGGCGACATCGACATCTCCACGTGCAGCGACTGCGTGGCCACTGGAAAACAGGATATACTCCAAAGATGCCCCAACCAGCGAGTCTCCATGATCTGGTACGATGAGTGTATGTTGAGGTACTCCGATGGGTCCATCTACTCGGTCATGGAACAAGTGCCTTCTTTCAAGACGTACCGCACCAGGAACATCACCAATCCAACCCAGTTCATGCTAGTCCTGGGAGAGACCATGGACGACATCGCTGCGAGGGCTTCAGTCGGCAAGTCGGGGAAGAAACTTGCCGTTGCGGAGGCAAACTTTACGAGTTTGCAGAAGCTGTACACGCTCGCACAGTGCACACCGGACTTGACGGTGTTGGAGTGCAACACGTGCCTCCAGGCAAGAATCGCGGGTCTCCCACAGGGGAAGCAAGGTGGGAGGTTGTTCGCTCCAAGCTGCAGCATGAGGTTCGAGCTGTACCCATTTTACAATACCTCGGCCATGGTGGCGCTGGTGCCTCCGCCGCCCTACCTTCGTTCTCCTCATGCTCCCGTGACCAGACGTAAAGGTACATGTTTGTTTTTGTATTTTGTCTTCTGTCATAACGGAAAGATCTGTTCATTTTTTTTTCTAGTGAACTACTTATCCTACTTTATACTTTGAATAAGTGGAGTGAACCTTTTAATAAAGAGGGAAGAAAATATCATAAGTGTCATAATCCTTATACACGGTGCCATGAATGTTTAATTGATTACTTAAGTATCATAAATTTGAAAGAAATTTACTTAAGTGACATCACTAGTCAAAATTCTAACATGTCAATAATTTAATATAAAATTATCAGATATGGCTCGCCAAGGAAATGATATCAAAAGCGTGTAGAAATGAGTCATTAGTCCTTTCTTACCCCAAATTGAGGGAAAAGTACCAAAATCACCCTAGACCTTTTGCATTGATACCAATTCAGTCCTAAAATTTTTTAATTTGACCATTTTAGTTTTAAACATTTTTACATTGATACCAATTCAGTCCATCCGGCTAATTTAAGTTGGAAATTGCTGACGTGGCCACTAACGGTCTTATGTGGCGCCACGTGGACAAATTTTATAATTTTTTTATATTTTTTCAGATTTTTTAAATTATTTTTTATTTCCTTTTTTCTTTTGTCTTTTTTCTTTTCTTTTCTTTTCTCCTTACCCCTTGGCTGGCGAGGTCGCCGGCCAGCCGACCATCACTAGCCACGGGTTGGTCAGGGCGTCAGCCCCCGCCCAAATCCAGGCAAGGGGCGGAAGGAAGCGTGCATGTGGGCATGCGGGCGGGCGGGGAGAGAGAGAGAGAGAGAGAGTACCGTTGAGCTTGATTGAGAGAAGAAGGGAGAGACGCTTCGCAACTAGAGGAGACGAGATGCCCGTTGCCGCGCCCTCGCCTAGATCTGGGCGAGAGCCGCCACACCCTCGCCCGCCACAAGCAAGGGCTGTCGTGCCCTTGCCTTTGGCCGGCAAGGGCACAGAGGCCCTCGCCGGCCAATAGGCGACCTCACCAACCAAGGGTAAGGAGAAAAGGGAAAAAAAAAAAAAAGAGAAAAAAAAGAAATGAATAATTTTAAAAATCTGTAAAAAAAATTATAAAAAATTATCAAATTTGTCCACGTGACGCCACATAAAACCGCCGGTGGCCACGTCGGCATTTTCCGGCTTAAATTAACTGGATAGACTAAATTGGTACCAATGTGAAAAAGTTTAGGACTAAATTGGTACAATTGAAAAGTTTAGAACTAAATTGGTACCTGGTACCAATACAAAATGTTTAGACCTATTTTGGTACTTTTTCCCCAAATTCATGAAGGGGGCTTATCAAACTCAAATCCTAACCCTATCCCCAAGTTAGGTCCAACAGCGGCCAGTCTTTGTCCCCCAAGTGCCGCCAAAGAACATCCTTGGGGAGAAGGCGCCACTACTAGTCTTCAAGGGTCGCCACAATGGAAATTCCTTTGATTTGTGGTAACGTAGCTTTCTCTTCGTGAGATGGACCGGTATTATGTGTATTGACATTGGAGATTTTCCCTTTGAGGCTGCGAGCTCAAGCAGCAGCACTCAGGGCCCTGTAGGATAGGGTATGCAGTGGGCTCATGGCGATGTCTTTCATCTCAATTTCTTGAGCAATAAGTTGCTTGTCAATTTGGTGCAAGGAAAGGGTTAAATGACGTCCTTTCTGCACACTTTTGATGATATTACTTATCCAACAAGCCACGTCACATGATTTTATGTCAAATTAATGATACCTCAAATTTTTCAACAAAAGAAATTACTAGTCACTTAAATGAATATCTTTTAAAATATTATGATACTCAAACGATTGATTGAAAAGTTATTATATGTATAGTATCATTTTCCCTCTTTCAAATGATGCCTTTTGCTGAGATGACGTATGACAATCTACATGTCATTTTCAAGTTAAATGATAAAAAGGAAAAAAAAAAAAAAAAAAAAGAGAGAGAGAGAATGGGTAGCTGTCAAAGTAACTAAAATGAAAATATAATTCCGCCGTAACCTTACTTTGATTAAAAAACAATCGGCAAAATTTGTGAATTATCAACCCCATCCCAAATCTAAGCATCTTGAATATGGATGAACCAATTCAAGAGAATACCAAATTCCACATGGTATTACCCATGGCCCTCAAAGGGAAAATCTCCAATATCACATCCGAAATTTCAGTTTAATGCCCACGGGAAGAAAGCTACATTACCAAAATTTGGAAGGATTGCCATTGAGGTGGCCCTTCAGAATCAGCAACAATGCCACCTCTAGCACCTTCGCTCCAAGGGTATCCTTTGGCGGCACCCGCAGGATAAAGACTCACCACCATTGGACCTAATTTCGGTTTAGGGTTTGAGTTGAATTTAGCCTTAATTTGTCAATTTGGGTCAAGGAATGGCTAAATGATATTGATTATGAACACTCTAGATGACATTATTTCCCAAGTGCGCAACGTCAGACGATTTCCCAATGGCACTGCTCATGGTACAAAAGTTATGGCACTGATCATGTCATTTTCACAATTCTGTGTCTATCCATTTTGATATGCTTATAAGAGGTGAAATTTCCCAAGGCATTTTTTCGCATATACTTGTTGAATCTATTCCAAATAATTCTAATGACTCTGCACTTGTGTTCTTTGCTTGTCTTCTCCCTGCTTCAAGCACTTCAAAGCAACACAATTTACAGCATAACTGCATCAAGTCCACTGTTTCAGCACCAAACCCTTGTCTCTAGCCATCAAATCTTTGAGCTCAGGTTCTTCACGCCTAAAGGATCAACAAAGCAGTACGTAGGAATACACTACAAGAATATGACTCCCTCTAAAGTTGTCTGGGTGGCCAATAGGGACAAGCCACTTGGACCTACAGATCAATCTGCAAGTTTAATAATTAGCGAAGATGGAAATCTGAAGCTTTTTGATGGGCGACAAAACACTGTGTGGTCTACTAATGTCATGGCAAAGTCGAATTATTCTGAAGCACTGCTTTCAGACCTTGGAAACTTTGTTCTTCAAGACAGGGAAAAGAATATAATGTGGGAAAGCTTTGATGAGCTAACAAATACTCTCTTGCCAAACATGAAGATTGGAGTAAATGTGAAAAAAGGAAAGAAACTAAACTTGACTTCCTGGAAAGGCGAAGATGATCCCTCACTCGGAAGCTTTGTCGTGGGAGTGACATCGGAGAAAGCACCTCAGCTTTTCACTTGGAATGGATCAAGTCCTTACTAGAGAAGTGGACAGTGGGAAAAAACCAAGTTCAATGGAATACCAAACATAACCAACATAAACTACGATCTGCAACAAGATAATGTCCAGGGAACCTCATATTATTACCTCAAGAATAACAACTCCTTCTTTCAATATGTTTTCATCACTTCTGAAGGATCTCTAACGTCAGTTTTTTGGTACAATGTCTGGTCGACATACTGGCAGGCACCAACACCAACTACACCTTGTGAAATTTATGGAATATGTGGCCCCTTTGGAGTTTGCAATCCGTCTAGTTCACCCATGTGCAGATGCTTAGAAGGTTTTAAACCTAGATCAGATGAAGAATGGAACAGAGGAAACTGGACCAGAGGATGCCTTAGGAAAATGGAATTGAATTGTCAGAAATCTGCAAGCGCAGCAGCTTCAACAACTGTGGAAAAAGATAAGTTCGTGCAAATGAGACAAATAAAATTGCTAGATTCCGCCAATCATTTGTTGATAGATAACGCGGAAGGATGTCAAAGTTGGTGCCTAGAAAACTGCTCGTGCTTGGCCTTTTCTTATGTGAATGCTATAGGATGTATGGCTTGGAGTAAAGACCTCCTAGATACTTAGCAATTCTCCATGGGTGGTGAAGATCTATTTATTCGACTTGTGGATGCGAGTGCGGGTGTCGATACAGGTTGAAATGGTTGAATCAATACAAGTTTGGTTTTGCACTTCCAGTGCTTCTTATAATATATTTTCTATGGTTCAGGTGTACCTACGCGGACAAAACTTATCATCATCCTAAGTACTATTTCTGGCATCATCTTATTTGGAGCTGGTATTTCAATCTGTGGTTTGTCAAAGTGGGGAGGTAATAAAAGATGTACAGTTTGTTGTTGTTTTAAGGGTGATTTTGCGCTAACTGCAATATAAGAATCTTAAATTATTGGTAGAACCACAGCTTCAAAAGCCTGCTCTGCTACTGATGTTCTCATGCTTATCTTGAGTTGATTTCGTTCTATCTGTAAAATGCAGGGAAGTTTAGGAAAATGACAATCCCAAGGCTCGTTACATCAGAAGATTTGCTAAGGGACACTGCTTGGAAAGACCAAATGAAGGAAGATGATACATCAAAATTGGTCGTTTATGACTTTGATAGCATACGCCTCGCAACAGACAACTTCAACGTGAAAAACAAACTCGGGCAGGGAGGGTTTGGCCCGGTTTATAAGGTAAAAGAAAAGCCTTCTCCGCGGGAAATAAGGAAATTATCCAAAAACTGATAGTGCTGTTCATTTTGAAACAGGGAAAACTGAACGATGGTAAGGAGATAGCAACAAAGAGACTTTCAAGCAGCTCAAGCCAAGGCATAGCGGAGTTCAAGAATGAGATTCTTCTAATTTCCAAACTTCAACACCGAAATCTAGTGAGACTCCTTGGTTGCTGCATTGAGGGAGAGGAAAAGATTCTAGTGTATGAGTACTTGCCCAACAAGAGCTTGGACACCTTCCTCTTTGGTTAGTCTCACTCTTTAAAGAACTTATTCCTACTTTCAACAAAATCCGGTATTAAAACTAGATATTTCTTCTGTTTGCGACCTTGTTCAAATTCAAAAGAGAAGGCAAAACTTAGTTGGAGTGTACGCTTCCACATTATCCAAGGGGTCGCTAGAGGGCTACTTTACCTCCACCGCGATTCTTGCCTTAGAGTCATACATCGGGATTTGAAAGTGAGCAACATTCTCTTGGATGAAAAGATGAATCCCAAGATTTCAGATTTTGGGCTGTCACGGATGTTTGAAGGCACTCAAGTTTTGGTAAATACTCACAAAATTGTGGGGACACGGTAAGCTTTCTATCATCACTATTAGGAGTACTTACTCATGAGGCAATATATCACCTTAAAAAGTAGATTAGCAATATAATTTGCTCAGCTTTCCCTTCATACATGTCCCAACTGTTGCTTTACTATTACCGAGAAAACTCTTCCATGTACATCCAATGGTTCCAATATGTTAGTTCACTCCGAGGTAATTATAGACCAGCGCCGCAATGCAAATGCTAAAAGATATGAGAAATACAATGCTCGTCAAGTTGGATGTTTATGACCCTCCGATTTTCTCATCTCTCATGTCATCATCCTCTAGCCTATGATTTTTTTTGTTTGAACTGTACTTCAAGAATGCTTCACCTATATTATTTTGTCTACAGTGGTTACATGTCTCCAGAGTATGCCATGGGTGGGATATATTCTGAGAAATCTGATGTTTATAGCTTTGGAGTACTGCTATTGGAGATAATCAGCGGCAAGAAGAACACAAGTTTAGATTACCCAGGGCAACATCTCAATCTCCTCGCTTATGTAAGAGCAAGATCTAACTTCGAACTACTACACCTCCATTTCAGTTTCCAACCATTGGTAGTCCTTGAAACACTCTGACAATCAACTAGTTGTTACAGGCTTGGCACTTGTGGTGTGAAGACAAAGGATTAGATCTAATGGATGAAGGCATTGCCGATGCATTTTTGGTGTCAGAAGTGATGAGATGCATTCAGTTAGGGCTTCTCTGTACGCAAGACCATGCCAAAGATAGACCCAACATGTTTGCCGTGGTTCTAATGCTGAATGGGGAGTCCAATCTTTCACAGCCAAAGCAACCGACATATACATTTTCACGCTCGCACGAATCCCCATCACAACAAGAAAGCATCCGGTCGATGAATACCATCACCATTACTACAATTGAAGGAAGATAAAATTCTCAAATGCATTTTCACTATCAATTCATCTTTCCAGGGGTTCAGTGTTCACCAAATTAAGCAGCATGGATATGCGATAATTTGTTGCACTTTTACGTGGATATATGATGTAAACATAGAGATTGTGAGGGAATCTGAGTTGCTAGCTCTCTGGTAGAACAGCGTTAGGTGCGCAAGGACGCACAAACGTTCAGAACATTTGTAAGCAGAAGCAAGGTGTTAGAGCTTCTTTTTAAAGAGGATTTGAAAGTTAAATTTTCTTCCAAAAGATTATTCATGCATTTCAAATTTTCAAGGATCAAATTCTTTGTCAAACGACAAAATTTGACCCCCAGCAAAAATTGCGATTGCGCGCCATTTTGCATTGACATTTTTATCAGCACATCTCTACAATTAGAAACTAGGGACATTGTAGTCTTTGTATCTTGGACCTACGTCAAGAGATAGGTATCACATATGCATTTCATAAAGATTAAGTATCGAATACGTTAATAATGGCAAAATTCGACCCCTAACTAAAAATACTGACATAGCGTCATCATGCATTTACATTTCTCATTGCATTTCTTTTGCACGCAGTAATAGAGCATTCTAAGTTATCATATTAGACTCAGTGGCAAAAACTTTGATCAACAAATGTGCTAGAGCTCACGGGCAGATCGAACCCACACTAGGACTAAACCTTTTTCTTTTTTAATTTGGGTTAATACCGTGAAAAACCCCAAACTGGTACACTTGTGACAAATTTACCCCAAACTATTTTTTTGACCATGAAAAACCCTAAACCGGTATACTTGTGACAAATTTACCCCGATTGACTATAATAAACCTAAACTGGTACATTTATGACAAATTTACCCTAAACTAATTTATTCGACTGCAAAAAACCACAAAATGGTAAATTTGTGACAAATTTACCCTTTGCTAAATTGGATTAATACTACAAAAAAATCACAAAAATTGTAAACTGTGACAAACGGAGCATAAAAATCCTAAATTGGTATACTAGTCAACTGTCACGTGTCATTTAACTTAATAATTTGAGAATAAAATTTAATAAAAACTAACAGAGGGTAAATTTGTCACAAGTGTACCAGTTTGGGGTAAATTTGTCAAATATATACCAGTTTAGGGTTTTTTACGGTCAAAAAAATAGTTTGGGGTAAATTTGTCACAAGTGTACCAGTTTAGGGTTTTTCAGGGTATTAACCCTTTTAATTTTGTTGCAGCTTCTCCTACTTGGTTCAAGGCTCAAACAAACTTGGAAATTTGCAAGCTTAAGTATTGCGATGAACATCTTTGACTTTAACTTTTTATTGGCTAATACCATCAAAAACTCTAAACCAGTATACCCATAACACATTTACCCTAAACTAATTTTTTGTTTCACAAAAAACTCCTAAACTAATATAAGTGCCATATTCACCCCAAACTAATCTTGTATCATAAAAAAGAACTCTAAATTAGTACAGTCACATCCCAAACCGGTATACATGCACCATATTTACTCCAAATAGTGGTAGATATGGATTTGCTTCTTCTTCTTCTTTTTTATTTTGGTAAATGGGGCATGAGTGCATCAATTTAAGGTAAATATGGCATGAGTATATTAGTTTGGATTTTTGTTATATAAGAAATCAGTTTATAATAAATGTGACACGATTTACCAGTTTGAAAGTTTTTATTATATAAAAATTAATTTGGGGTAAATGTGGCATCGGTGTACCAATATGTTGCTTTTTGTGGCATGAGCCCTTCTTCTAATGGTATGTGGCCCATGGCTTAATCCAAAAAGTTACCATTTCCCAAATTCGCATTAATCGAAGTTATCGATTGATCCTTACACAAGGCAATCAATCCATAAACAATGATCTGAAGGCATCAAAGTGGGAATTTCTAATGTCCATTTGGCCTGAAAATTTTACATAACTGTAATCTATATATTAGCTCACTCCACTACAAATTTCAGTCAAAACAGACGAGCGATGACTATATACTCGTCATTTCCATGTGACTGCATAGTGTGCCCAAGCCTAATCCATGACTTGGTTGACTGGTTTTTGTGACAAAGACTCAATGGATCAAGCTTGAAATGTTGGACAAAAACCAAGGCACTTTAGAGCTTTGAACCAGTGGATATTGGTTAGAAATCATTGGGTAAGGATGGGCTTGGCCGTGACCATATAAATGGATTCATAAAAAATTGTCCAAAAATTCTTGAACTTATTATAAAACGACCAATTCAATCCTAAACCATTTACTTATGCAAAATTAGTCTTAAATATGTTGACGATTTATCAATTTAATCCTAAACCTTTTAATAATTTGCCAGTGTAGTCCTTAGGCAATTTCCAACCAAACTTATCCAAAAGAATTATATTGGCAAATTGCTAAAAGATTTATAAATAAATTGACAAGCTATCCAAAAGTTTAGGACAAAATTAGTACAATTAAAAGATTTATTTCTCTAGCTCATTCTCTAGTCTTCATTTCCTTCAACTCTCTGTAGGCTTGAAAAACCATAAAAACTATCATTTGAGGAACCCAAAATTGTTAAGTAACAAGTGAAGGTTGAGGGAACTAATAGAGCAAACTGTGTCAGTTTTGCTAAATATCGTGAGTTGAGTGAGAGCCACCTTCATTCTCTAGCTCATTCTCTAGTCTTCATTTCCTTCAACTCTCTATAAGCTTGAAAAACCATGAAAACTATGATTTGAGGAACCCAAAATTGTTAAGTAACAAGTGAAGGTTGAGGGAACTAATAGAGCAAACTATGTCAGTTTTGCTAAATATTGTGAGTTGAGTGAGAGCCTAGGACCCCTTGCTTCACAAATTCAAGGTAAAACACTTTCGTCCCTCTATCATTTTAAGTTGTAGCTGGTTCTCCAAAGATAAACAAGTTTCGGATTACAATTAAAAGCCGAGGTATGGCAGCTCACATAGTCGTTGCATGCATTACAAATTTGCTACCTCGGTCTACCGATTAATTGACACGGTTATGGCATCTAGTACATATGATTTGACATTTTTGGGTTATGTTAGACTTGAGTTTGTTGTTAAACCGATCCATTTCCACCTCGCTTGGCTGTGACCCCTACTAGCTTTGTCTAGCCGTTTCCTTAATTTTTTGTTGAAAAATCTTGCAAATGTGTCTAGCCCCATGCTGTGGCCGAGGGCCTTAGGGTGTCGAGCTCATTTTTCTTCGTCATTTACTCATGTTGATGTCATATTTTTTGATAGATTGAGATGTAATGCCGATTCATATGTTAAATGTCATGTTTGTGAAGTTTGAGACCTAGCGTCAACCGGTTCCAAGGATTGGTCCTTGGATGTGATTAACCTTATTTCTTTTGCCACTTACATTGTTTAATCTCATATTTTAGTGGAATCACACATCATCATTCACCTGTCACCAAGATTCCATGTTTATTTGGAACTATTTAGTGGGCAAATGAGCACATTTAGCTAACTGTTCAGCACACCTAATGGGCTGGACAGTCGATTTTGGATGACCCATTGCATTATTGCTATTGCATCATTCCCGAGTCACATTCACTTTTTTGCCTCATATTTATAGAATTTTCATTATGGTTATTAATTTAAATTTATCCCACACGTTTTTGGTATAGTTTAGATATCTAATCATGTTATCATTATTATTATCATTTAGCTTTAGGAGACATGCACTCCTTAATTTAGGCCATTTGCAAATTTAATTATTAGCAACCTCGGGAGTCCTATTCTAAGGTTCAACAACAAGAGAATGTATATTTTTTGCCCAACTCATATTGGGTTCTTATTGCACCTCAATTGCTTTTGATATCATAGTATTTTACTTGGTACGATATTATTTTGATGGTTAATGTTCTTGTGTTATACAACTTTGATTATGTGTGGTCATGTAGATGTGTGTGCTTTGGATTTTAAAAGTTGGAAAGATCGCATGATTAAATGTTTTCAAGAAAGAGGAAAAAATACCAAATTAGGCATTAGATAGACATCTAGCACTATCGAGGCCCTAGGCTCAAGTCTCTAACTTGCAAAAGTAAAATGACCTCTCACATTTTACATGGCCTCTAACCGACCTTTAATAGATTGGTGGTCGTTCTTAAATTAAAAATAGCATTACATAATTAACCTAGGAAATCACCCTGCAATTAGGCTTTTGGAGAACTTGGGCCAATTACTAGCACCACCTCACAAGAGGGATCCCCTACGCTTGCTTGTTAATTCATTAATCATCTTAGGGGTTATTCATTCGGAGGATCGCGACAAGTTTCCCTTAACAGAGAAATCAAACAAGAAGTGAGAATGGTCAGGTTCCAGTAATGTTATGCATGATATAAATCACAAGATCATAAACATTCAATCAATTCATTTCACAACAATTTTGTTAGATCAATTTGACTCAATTTAGTTCCATATATTCCATTTTCAATGGCTATTAAATTTAATTCACATAAAACTTGTCGCTAAAGTGCACTAGAAGTCATAAATTTGTCACGAAAGTGCAATTAAGTCCTAAAACTTCCAAAAAGTGTAATCAAATACTAAAACTTATTAAATTAGTACAAACAAATTCTTCATTGAGATTGTCAATTTATCCAACAAAAAATGCATATGTAGCATTTTTAAATTAATTTCTCTCTCTCTCTCATATGGCTTTTTTTGTTATTTCTTCTTCAAATCTTATTTAGATTAGATTAAAAATAAAAATGCTAAAAAATTATATTTAGAAAAAGAAATTCAAAAAAGGGAAAAGAGTAAGGCTCACTAGTGGGGCATTGCCACCCATTGCTAGAGGAGCCAACAGAGGTCGTCGACTATGGGTAAGGGTGGTCGGCCCTTGCCAACTCTGGAAGAGGGCGCCCAAGCCTAACAAGGGTGAGGGCGCCCAATTTTAGGCAACATGGGCCCTCCCCTAAGGGCGGCGACAGTGCCTCTCACACCTTGCCATTATTTTTTTTCAATTTTTTTAGAATAAAATTTTTGCCTTTTATTTTTTTAATATAATTTAAACAAGATTTTGAAGAAGAAAATAATAATAATAATAAAAAAGCTATGTAGGAGAAAAAAATTAATTTAAAAATGCCATGTCAACAACTCATCACCAAGATCAATTTCTAGATTTTCAACTAATTTACAACATTATAACGTTGAGTCGATTGCTCAGACATGCTATTCTATTCCTTGTATCTCAAATTTACAAATCTCTTACTTAAAAATGCTTTATTTTGTGAGATCCCCCTCTTACACACATCTTACAATTTCTTCCACAATCTATTAACATTTGTTTCTTGAGGAGCATGATATAAAAAATTATGATCAACCTATTGTGAATATAGCCAATTGTTTTCTAATTGATTCACTCCCGTTCTTTATCTTCTTTGTCTTCTTTACCTTTATCCCCCGTGATGGGTTCATATAAATTTTGACAAGACAATATATCTTTAGTCTGAGATGTCCAAACAAAATAAGTTGAGGCATTTAACTTAAACACGGTGCCAATGGTTTCCTCCATCAATGCTAGCTTTGATTCCACCTTGTTGGGGAAAGCCAGCATCAATTGTTGAGGACTTAAACTTCCAACCAAAAAAATAAAACCTGTCCAAGATTGATACCTTCCCCCAAACTCAATGAACTAATATCAAATCAATCTCAATGGCAACTAGTTACAATATTCTAGTACTATCAACCCCAAACAAGTAAATATACTGTCGAAAATTAAATATGAAGTAGAAAAACAAGACCCGAAATTTTATGAGAAATAGCCAATTCAGGAAAAGTCACAAGAGCTCTCTCTTTTCTTTTTCAGCAAGAAAACGCGGCTACTCTCGCTTCTCCACTGCTATGAAACGTTCAGCCCTCTTTTTCTTTTCTTTTCTGATTTTATTCTTATTAAAGATGTGCTGGACCTATGAGTCGGACCTAGCCCATCACTTTGCACACGTTGAGTGAGATCCATGGTGTCCTAATTCTCACTGACTTCCTCTTCGTCTCTCTATATTTATGTGACAATCTGCGTACGAAATTTGTTGTCACTAAATTTGCTAGTAAAGTGCAACTGGATCCACTAATTAATTGTGTTCAAGCATTACCTTTAAATCATCCTTTAGTCATTTGCACACTAACACATATCCCAGTCTTTTCACAGTTCCACCCGATACTTTATGTTTAACATTAAATAGTAAATTGAAGGAGGGAGGGAGGGAGGGAGGGTAGAGTGGTCGCAAAAAAGGACAATGCGAGAGAGAGACAGATAATAAAATGCTTATGGATAATAAATGGGGAGAGAGAAGGGAAGGTGTTTCAAAGAATGTCATAGGTGAGACCGTTGTCATGAGTTAAGTGGACTGTCTCAATAATAACATGAAAAGTCTATCTCATGCAATATTTTCTTGGTTAAATCTAGTTACATCATCATATCCAATCTAATCACAGCCCAAAAAAGAATAATTAAAAAAAGCCACATTTCTTGCTCCATTTGCAGCAACAATTAGGATTTATTTTCCCCGTCCAACAACATGCAGGATTAATTTCAACATCTCCGACAAAGATGTGTTTTAATTGGATTTTACACACGTATACAGACATCATTCACGATCAACATAAAAATATATGATGACGTCATAATAATATTTTCACTCCCGGAAGAAACTATCCGCTATAAAAACCTCGAGCCTCCCAACGGAGGCGCGGGTCAAGTTTGAAAAACTAGCAAGAATGGATGGCAAAATTATCTTGACGCGAACACAGCAATATGCATGCACTTCCGAAGAGGAAATAAGTCCCCAGAATTCACGAGAAAAGGATTCGAGCCCGCCGCGCGGCTTCGATCGATGCCCGAACCCCGCGCTCCACCCACGGCCTCAACGCCGAAGAAGCAGAAACACCCCATCCCAGGACCGTGCAGAGAAGGAGGAGCAGGCCCAGCTCGACGTCGGCCTTCACCAAGTCGAAACGCGAGGACAACAGCTGGAAAACAATGCACGAATCCATGGCGATGATCGAGAACAGCCCTGCGGCGAATCCTAGGACGAGGCCGGCGAGGACGACGAGGACCACCGCGATCAGGATGCCGGCGACGAGCGTGCCGTAGAGGAGCGCGACGAGGATGAGGTCTAAGTTGGGTACCATGTCGGCGAGACTGGTGTAGAGAGCCAGAAAGAATGGAGATTTGCAAAGACTCGGAAGCCAAGAAAAGGGGGAAGAGAATGGAGTGAGCTGCACTTATTCTTTACTGGGTTCGTCTGCAAGAATGAAGCAAAAAGTCTTGTGCCGAAGCCATGGAGGTCGGTCGATCTTTTAATTTTCCCAAAATTAAAAGGGAGTTAAAAGATTTTCTTAAATTCTCGCAAGAAATAGAAATCAAAATATTAAAAATAGTAAAAATAAAAGAAAAAGAAGAAATACTTCGGTCAATCTCGAGAGTTGTAGTTGTCGCTCTCAAGATAAGCATTGAAACCCCAAAAAATTAAAAGGGAATTAAAAGAATTTCGAAGCTAAAATTCTCGCAAGAAATGGAGAAAAGAACAAAAGAAAAAATCGTCGACAGCAGGATTCGAACCTGCGCAGGCAAAGCCCAACAGATTTCGAGTCTGTCTCCTTAACCACTCGGACATATCGACTCTTTGATGCTGGAAGCTCTAATTTATTTTATATACATTAAAACATATTTTACCCAATTGGTCCCCCTACTATGTTATCTATGATTCGATGATACTAATTCGGTGAAATCAAGGCGATGCCATCTGCCTATATCTATGATTCGATGATACTAATTCGGTGAAATCAAGGCGATGCCATCTGCCTAATTAAATATCCTTTGATCCATGGGGATTCAAATATAAATCAGATCTAATAAACTGAATAAATGACATTTGAATGCATTGAGAAAACGATTCATCAACAATAGAAAACCTATACTTGAATTTAGAAAAAAACAATTTCAAATTTAAAAAATCAAAATTCGTTTTTTAAATATGGCTAAATATTAATGTTAGGATCAGAAACTTTACACTTAAGTACGAGTATCTTAATCTCCGTTCTCAATATTCAAATTTGATTCCTCAACACTCAAACTTAGGTCCACAAAGGCTATATCTAAATATATAGCAAATTAGTGATTGGACTTGAAATGCCGGCCTCACTCAAGCTGGGGATTGACTTTTCAACACAATTTTAAACTCACATTGTTTTCCAAAATATCGAAACATACATCAATCACCATATAATTTATTTCATTTAAGTTTTCGTCCCCGTCCGGCTTTCGTGGAGCTGCGTTTTCTTGACGACATCCCACGAAGTTTAAAGTACACAGGGCTTTGTTCAAAAAAGAAAAAAAGTACATAGGGCCGAAAGTGATATTCAGTCAAAATCCAAGGCCTCGTTTATAATTTCAATTTTCACAGTGTCAGCTGTACTTTTCCGTTTAACTCCCTTAACTGAAGCCTCAGTGCGCTTCGCTTCGACTTCTCAGATCCGTCCCTTCGTCACAGAAAAAGAGAGAGAAAGAGAGAGAGAGAGAGAGAGGAAGAGAGAGAGAGCGAGGTCGCCTCAGCGCAGCCATGGCGGCGATCGGGACCCGCGTCCTCTCCGTCCTGCTCTTCCTGTCGTTATCGAACCTCGCCTCCTCGCTCTACGAAGATCAGGTCGGCCTCATGGATTGGTAAGGAATCTGCGGATTTCGATTCCTCCGAATCGCCGCCGCCGCCTCGTCTCGTCTCGTCTCGCGCTAGCTCGTTGACTTCCGCGCCTGCTTGAAATCGCCTCGATTCTTCCGCCCCGTGCCGTCGCGGTTCTTAGACTTCGCTGCTCGAATTTCCGCGGCGTAGGGGGTGCTTAGAATCGGTTCTGTGAATTAGGTCGGGTTTGGGATGGTGTCGAGGTCGGTTCCGATCGGTATGCCTAACATGTGGAATTCGCAATTTGCCTATCACAGGCCGTTTTCGCATTGTCTACCCGTGGAAACGTTGCGATGCTAACTTTTACGGCAGTTTTGATCAAAGTTTTCGTGTGTTGTTAAGTGTAGAGGGAGGTATCCTTTGAGTTGAGCTCTTTGTTTGATGAATTTTATGTGCAAGACACTATTTTTTTTAGTTAAACTAGCTGACAATGTGGCTTTTGATTGATAACTCGATATACGAAGTCGAGAGTGGTGGTTGGTGATGTTTTCAGCGTGGAGTAGGTGATGCGAAAGTGGATGCAAGTTCTTAGTTTTATCATAACTTTGTTAGTGGTTTGCGGTCTAGCTATGCAGTTTGCCATACATGATTAGTGCCTGGTTTATTGGTTTGATTTAATTTACTTGCGAATTGATAACCTTAGGCATCAAAAGTACATTGGGAAAGTGAAGCACGCCGTTTTTCACACTCAGAAGGCTGGTCGAAAGCGCGTCGTGGTGTCCACAGAGCAGAATGTCATAGCATCGCTTGATCTCCGCCATGGTGATATATGTGAGTACTCCTCATCATGGACAAAATCCAAAATCATTTATTCATGGGGAGTGGCTATCTGTAATTTGACACGGTTTGTAATTTCTATTGACAAAAGAAGAGCGACTGGTTGTTCAATAAGAAATCTAGTTCTAACGCCCTTACTCTGGTCTACTACTTTGATTTTATTTTGTGAAACTCATGTCTCTTGCACATATTTGCTTGCAGATTGGAGACATGTTCTCGGTGCTGATGATGCCATTGATGGAATTGATATTGCTCTTGGAAAATGTACAAATGGCTATGTCTTTTGCCCTTTATGTCGTTTTTTCATCATGTTCTCTAACCTTCATTCTAGACAAGTCAATTCCTATATCTGCTTGTGGTATTTTTATTTGAGCTAACTGACTTTCTCCTTGTTTTGGGTTTTCTGATTTTTCTATACGTAGCTCGTCTGCTTGTTTTGTTATGTGTTGCAGTTTAGCATGTCACATCTGGTAATATGAATTCATTGTTCTGTAAGTTAAGATTTGTCTTTGTCATTGTTTCATTTCTTTTTAATGCAATTTATTCAAAAGAAAGCAAGGACCCTTTTCAATCAGAAATCGTGCACCATGAAGTATCAACAACTTAATTTGTATACTTTAACATTCGCGTTGTGTGGAGTGGGTATAATTATTTTCCTCCTCCTTTTCAGGGTACTAGCTTTTTGTCAATTAAGTTATTCTGGTCTAGTAGAAACATATAACTGTCCATGAAATGATTTAAAATTAAGATTATGTCCTTCTCTATCAAATTCACAAGTAAAGAAATTAGTTATTTATCCAAGCCGTCGCAGCATAAGAGCTGTACATCTGGTGATTTGAAAGATCTTGTCGGTTGAATAAGCCTGTTTCTGCTGTGGAGCTTATTTTCAGGAGCCAACAACAACAGCTATTTTTCTAATCACTTAAGTTGACTGATGCCATAGAATTTTATAATTCTTTGCTGCTTGTATTTTTCCATGGAAAGTCCATTGTGTCATAGGATACTCTGGTTAGCAGGGTCATCAATTCCATTGCTAGATAGATATAGTTCTACCTTAGTGTGGCTAGAACTTGAAAAAAAAATTATGGACTTCAAGGGCAGAATCCTGTTTCTTGTTTGACAGAGTAGCCTTCTTCAAATATGGTAATGGCATGCAAAAGTTACTCATCTAATCATTTTGACAGCTGTATTGCTATTGATACAAATGTATCTCTTCATTTTTCAGTTTTTTGTTCTCATTGTCCATAGCTCATGTTCAACCATTGGCCATTACAGAGTAATGCCTGCTGGCTTCACTTTATGGTAGTGTGTACTTACGATAGTTCTGTCTCTTTTTCTCTATGGCAGATGTCATTACCCTATCGTCAGGTGGAAGTATTCTGAGAGCTTGGAATCTTCCTGATGGACAATTAGTTTGGGAGTCCATTTTGAAGGGCTCAAACCCCTCAAAGATAATGTTAATCGTGCCAGTATGTGACTATCATCTTAACACAGCAGAATTTCCATTAACTTCTTCAATTGCTATTTCATTTTCTGTTTGAATCAAAGATGTACCTGCCTTTGCAGTTAAGCCGTTCATGCTTACAATTTAGTTATCGGTATGCTATGTTTAATACGGTACTATGGGCTTTTCAGCCATTATCATTATGAAAGAAGATGCTAAAAAAACAGAAAGTCTATATGTCTGTTATCTAGCATACCCTTTCAAAGAAGTTTATGGTGCACATATTAACCCTGTTGCTGTCTATCTATCTTCCAAATAGTCATATTGATAACATTGTAATGTGAATGCCTTTACACTTGGCTGAAATAGAGAGTGCCATACTAGTAACCATAAATTTATAATAATAATATTAATGTTAATATACCCAGCGTCACTGCTTTCATCTTATGCTGTTCTGATGCTTTTTTGTTCATTACTGATATAGAGCCCTTTTATGCAGACGAGTTTCAGAGTTGATAGGGAAAACTTAATTTTTGCTTTTGCCGAAGGGTGTCTCCATGCTGTTTCTAGCATTGATGGTGAAATTATTTGGAGAAAGGATTTTGCTGCTAAAAGGTTCGGGTTATTGGTCTTTTCTGTATGTTCTTTTCACTGAATTGAACAAATGGATGATCTTTTTTTCTTTCTCTGTTCCTCTTTACAGCTTAGAGGTTCAGCAGGTTATCCAGGCTCCTGCAGAGGAGACTGTACGTGTTCTGGGATATGTCGAATCTTCCCAGTTTCATGCATATGAAATCAATCCCAGAAAGGGAGACGAGATAAAGCATGTAAATGTTGATTTTCCTGGTGGCCTTTCTGCGGATACAGTGCTAGTTTCAGATGATGTTCTTGTGGCGTTGGATGCCACTAGATCAGTTTTACTAACAATACTCTTCCAAGATGGAGAAATCAACTTCCAAAAGACACAGATCTTGAGTTTAGTTGATGATTCTCATGGGGTGGTAGAGATATTACCTTGTAAGCTTGCTGATATGTTTGCTCTGAAAACAAATAAGTTCCTAGTCCTTGCCAAAGTGATGGATGGAGGTATAGTGGAGTTGGTTGAAAAAATTAAGGAAGCAGCAGCTCTCAGTGATGCTGTTTCATTATCAGAGAGCCAACAGGCTATTGCACTCGCTCGACATGAAAATCAGAAGCTCCACATTGTCGTGAAACCTGTTCATGACTGGAATATGGATTTGCTGAAGGAGACCATTAAGATCGACAACCAGAGAGGTCTGGTCCATAAGGTCTTCATAAACAACTATGTTAGGACAGACAGGTCTTATGGGTTTAGGGCCTTAATTGTCATGGAAGATCATTCATTATTATTGATCCAACAGGGTGAGATAGTTTGGTGTAGGGAGGATGGCCTTGCATCAGTGATAGATGTAACAACCTCTGAGCTACCTGTGGAGAAAGATGGCGTCTCAGTATCAAAAGTGGAACAGAGTCTCTTCGAATGGCTTAAGGTATGTATATTATGTCAAAGATGAAATGTTTGCCCTATTGTTAGATGCATCATACTCATTTGCAAATTTGTGTCGGAAAAATCGAATCCCAATATCACCCTAATTGTAGATTCTCTTTATAGAAAGGGGGTTTTGATGGAGGAACCAAGGATCAGCCCAATGGTCATCCTTCCTTACCTAAACCATCGTGGGTTCTATTCCTACCTTATGGCATTCCTCCTTCGCTTGCTTGTTTATCAAAAAGGGGAAAAAAAGGAAAGGGGAAAAAGACACAAATAATCCTTGAACTTTGGCTTAATGTGCAATGTGGATCTCGAACTTTAAATTCATTTAATGCGATTCCTGTAGTTTTGGTATATATGCAACTTTGTCCTTGAATTATGTGAAAATGTTCAATATTGCCCTTGAGCTTGAATTAATGGAAGGACAACATTGAACATCTTCACTTAGTTTGGGGACTAAGTTAAACATGTATCAAATATGTAGACCACATTGAGCCAATTAAAAGTTCAGAGACTACATTGCACATTCTACTAAAGTTTGGGGACCAAATTAAACAAATTAAACATTCAAGGACCATATTACACATTGGGTCAAAGTTAAGAGACCATTTGATGCATTATCTCAAAGGAAAGAAAAGGTGGCTGGCTTTCAAATTATCTTGAGAACATACCTTTTTGTGAATTCTCTCTCTAATGGTCTTTGTTTCTCCCAAAACCCAAAGGGGCACATTCTGAAGCTCAAGGGGACTTTGATGCTTGCAAGCCCTGAGGATGTAGCGGCAATACAAAACATGAGGTTGAAAAGCTCCGAGAAGAGCAAAATGACCAGAGACCACAATGGTTTCCGCAAGTTGCTCATAGTACTCACTGGGTCTGGCAAAGTCTTCGCATTACACACAGGAGATGGAAGAATTGTTTGGTCTCTCTTGGTACAATCACTACGTAAATCTGAAAAGTGTGATTATCCAACTGGGCTCCGTATTTATCCATGGCAGGTTCCTCATCATCATGCAATGGATGAGAATCCATCCGTTCTCATTGTTGGTCGGTGTGGACCAAGTGATGATGCACCAGGCCTTCTCTCTTTCATTGATGCCTACAAGGGCGAGGAGCTCGATTCTTTGGTTCCTATACATTCTATAGTGCAAGTTATTCCTCTGCCATTTACAGATTCAACAGAACAGCGTCTTCATTTACTTGTAGATGCTAACCAGCGAGCCCACCTGTACCCTAGATCTCCAAAGGCTTTAAGTATCTTCCGTTCTGAAATCTCGAATATATACTGGTATTCAGTTGAAGCTGATAATGGCATCATCAGGGGGCACGTATCTAAGGGTTCTTGTAGTCATGATGAGGATGAATACTGTTTTGATCCCAAAGACTTATGGTCAGTTGTGCTCCCTGCAGAATCAGAAAAGATTGTCGCAAGTGTGACACATAAAATAAACGAGGTATGACAGCTTTAATTACTCATAATTGAGAATTAGCAAGAATATTGGTGTGGATATGTTACCCTATTTATTGGAGTTGTGGGAACTGATATATGTGGCTGGCTCAAGAAAATGTGCTTAAGCTTAGCTGGTTGAATTATTTTTCACATTCTGTTAAGATGACTCTGGTGTTAATATCATTTGTGGAGGCATTGGCACTCTGTATTTTTCTATGCCTTGTATTTCTGCCGATACTTGATTTACAAGTAATCTTTGATCAAAAAGATAAACAAAAACTAGGCGTTATTCCAGGAAGGGGGGGCTGTCATGCATACATGTTTGCAGAAACAGAAATGCAAACATACACATTGTATATCCCACTGTTGGACCTGGTCATTTCCTAACCATCTTTTTCCGTAGCCTTCCTTAGCCTTCCTTATTGCTCATTTTCTTTTTATTTTCTCTGTTTCTTGTTGAGGGTGGTTCTCTGCTGCTGCCTGTTTATCATTTGACTTCTTTACATGGGTTATCTAGGTGGTTCACACTCAGGCAAAGGCAATAACTGACCAAGATGTGATGTACAAGTATATATCAAAAAATCTACTGTTTCTGGCAACAACTGCACCAAAAGGTAGTGGTGAAATTGGCTCAGCTACCCCCGAGGAGTCATGGCTGGTAGTATATCTTATTGATACCATTACTGGTCGTATATTGCACCGCATGACTCATCAAGGCTCACAAGCTCCAGTCCATGCTGTAAGCTTTCTGTCATTTTTTTTAGTTGGTTCCATCATTAAAAAATATGGCTCCTTACGTATGTTTTTTGTTCCAGGTTTTTAGTGAGAACTGGGTTGTCTACCACTATTTCAATCTTAGAGCACACAGATATGAAATGTCAGTTGTTGAGATTTATGATCAGTCTCGGGCGGTAATTTCCTGAACATGTTCTGTGCAAATATTTTAATGTTCCTCATGCAAACTTAACTTTATATTTTACTGATAAATGCTACAGGATAACAAAGATGTTTTGAAGCTAGTTGTGGGGAAACATAATCTTACTTCACCTGTATCTTCATATTCTCGGCCAGAGGTTACAGCAAAATCACAGTCGTACTTTTTTACTCACTCAGTGAAAGCTATAACTGTAACATCAACTGCCAAAGGCATTACTTCGAAGCAGCTTCTAATCGGTACAATTGGTGATCAGGTGAGCTAAAAGAGTTACTGAAAAACTTTTTCTTTTTTTTTTTTCCTTTCCCACACTAAAAGGTCTTCACACATGTACACATCTGGAGGTGAATATGCTTATATGGCTTTGTATCAAATGCTTGTTGTACCTGTTCAGGTATTGGCTTTGGATAAGCGATATCTAGATCCTCGCCGTACTGTTAATCCTACACAAGCTGAGAAAGAAGAAGGAATGATACCCCTCACGGATTCTCTGCCAATTATGCCTCAGGTGCTGTATGTTAGCTGTTATTGTCTTGAACTATAGTTGATTATTTCTGATGCATGAATGAGCGAACTTTGTTCTTGTGTATGTATTGCATTAATTATGAGCATAACCATTAGCATAAGTAGAGAGTAATATGTCTGGAGGTTGAATATCTGATTTTCTTTGTTGAGTAGAATGCAGTTTCACATAATTAACAGCAAATATTAAATAGTTATATAGTGGACAGCGATCTTCAGCTTGTGGTAAAGTACGGTACTAGATACATGCTACTCAAAGTGATGATTCAGAATTTCACACAGGGCAACCGGGCTGAGTGATGAAGCTCATGGAAAGTTTAAATCAATTTTTTGTTTGATGAACAGAAGACAACATCAAATAGTTTGTATAGCTATGTTCTTATGTACTGATGAACTAACATCTAAATCATTTTGGCTTTCTTCTTTGCTTATTTCCATGCATGTTATTTGGGGTCAATTTTGAGCTTCTTCGCATAGGGTATAATTCTCGAGAGAGGTCAGCATGGTGGAGAGGAATGGGAGGGTTACAACTTAGATATTGACGGCATTCTAGGCACTGGAAGTATTAGTATCCTCATTGTTTAGTAAATACTTGATGCTAAGTTCTGGTCCTTCGAACCCTTATATATCTTCCCTCGCTCTTACACAATTTCTGTGAGCCTGAGGACTAACTGAGTACTCTTTCTGCAGTCTTATGTGACACATGCCCTTAAAGTTGAAGGTCTTCGAGGCATAGTAACGGTTCCTGCAAAGCTGGAGTCAACGACCCTTGTCTTTACATACGGCGTTGATCTCTTTTTCACCCGCCTTGCACCATCAAGGACCTATGATTCACTCACTGAGGACTTCAGCTATGCTTTACTTCTCATTACAATAGCCGCACTCATTGTGGCGATCTTCGTAACATGGATCTGGTCCGAGAGGAAAGATTTGCAAGAGAAATGGAGGTGAGGGGAGTCTCCATCCTATTTATTCTCTCCTTTCACTTGTACTAGGGTTTTTCCAATTTCTTCCCCGATCTCATTAGGAGAATGCTGCTGCTAATTTGTAATTTACATTTATCAGTTTTGTAGCATGGTCTCAGTGAATTTTTCCCTATTGGCCGAAAATAGATATAAACTGTGAATTTCCACTACGATCAGTTTGAGTACTTTGCTACTTGATTCAGTAAGTTTTTTTCCCTTGCCAAAATCATCTGATTGGACGGACATAATAGTGTCACGGACACGAAATTCAGGTTAGACGGTTGTACCTGAGCTTTTTTCCTTTTGGGGCGCAGCAGTAAATGATCACGCCATCCGAATTCATCTCAGACCATAGTCATCTCGTATGGATGGAGTAAGAGCACAGTTGAAATCGAAACCTAAAGATGGAATCCTGAATTTGCAGATGATATCAGTCGGTAAGGCGATTGATAATTGGAACGGTATCCAAATGGAAAGCTAACGCGTCCCTTCGATTCGGAACTCTCCGGTGCACATTATTTGTTATTGAATTGTTGTAAGAGGGGGTTTCATTTGAAGAAAACTGGTGATGGTGGGAAAGGGTAATCGGTTGGTTTTCCCAGAGAGAGAGAGGTGTGAGCTAATGGCATATAAAACTTGGCCGAGTTTATCAAAGGCAAGTCT
Organism: Eucalyptus fibrosa; assembly: GCA_017140475.1. Lineage (NCBI taxonomy): Eukaryota > Viridiplantae > Streptophyta > Magnoliopsida > Myrtales > Myrtaceae > Eucalyptus > Eucalyptus fibrosa. The sequence goes on along the minus strand of CM029507.1, from coordinate 48,921,160 downwards.
CCAAATTGCATATTTTTCTTGATAGAACATGATGTTTGCTTACGCAACATCGACCCGGTCAAGAGCGCGATACCTCGTCATGTGACCGTGGAGCTGGGCTTACTGTTTCTTCTCTGTGCCCTTTACAACAAATTTTTATTTTTTGTTACGAATGAATGAACTCTGCCAACATAGCTGGAGCTGCTGACAAAACACCAAAAACGTACGCGCACGGTCGTCTTTTTCGCGGGTGTTCCAGCGTGCAGATAGACCACCAGCATGCAGAGAGTAGTGGGGACCTCCTCTTCTGACCCTTTGACTCTCTTCAGCCTAACTCGACCCTGTATCCTCCTCCCTCCCCCCCTCTCTCTCTCTCTCTCTCTTCCCGCTGCATGTTCTTTTCTTATACAGTCCTTTCGTTTAGATTTTTTTGGGATAATGACGTAAATAATATCTAAATTTTGATCCAAAATATAATGTACTCTCTGAATTTGTAATTTATTTAATATAACTTATGAATATTGACTCATTTATAATTTTTTCATCTATTTAATTTGATACCTGATTTTTTTATATATATTTAATCATGAATTATATAAAAACGTTTAATATTATTTTGAGATGTTCATAAACGTTTAATATATTCAATATGATACCTAAATTTTAAATATATATTTAATTTAATCTCTAAATTATATGAAAATACTGAATGTTAGTCTTTTCTTAATTTAGACTTAAGTAATATTAAACATTTTCATATAATTTTTGAATTAAAATTAAATATATACCAACGGGCCAATCACGTTAAATAAATTTAAAGACCATATTAGATAAATTTAATATCAAAAGATTATATCACGCGTCAAATCAAAATTCAAGTATAATTTACGTCGTTTACCGTTTCTATTTCTTGGAACGGCAACGGTCTCTCTCTCTAATTGGAGATTCTCCTCTCCCTCTCCCTCACTTCTCTTCCTCACTCTCCCCCTCTACCGACATCAACTCTCTCTCTCCAACTTCTTCATTCTGTCGGAATTTCATGTTCAGCCACTAAAGAACAGAGCAAGAGCATGAAGACTCACCCCCAGAAGCTCAAAACCCAACCCTCCCCCGCCCCATCTTCTCTTGCTCCTTCTTCCGCCACTGCACCCAAACCTCCCTCAGCCCTACCGCCCCCCACCCCTCCCCCGTCCCTCTCTCCCCTTCCGACCCCCCTCCTCCTCCCCCCCTCCTCCGCCTCCCCCTCCGCCGCCCCCGCCTCCGCCCCCCCTCCCCCTCCTCCTCCGCCGCCTCCTCCGCCGCCGCCACCCCCCACCCACCCTCCCAAGAAAGCCGAGACCTCCTCCTCTTCCTCCTCCTCCTCCACTTCCCAGAGCTTCACCCTCTGGAAGTTCCCACTGAATTCACCCATCCACCACCACCACCACCCCGCCCCCCTCCGCCGTCTCCACCGCCGCCGCCGCCGCCGCTGCCTCCGCCCCCGTTTCGCCCGCCGTCCTCCAGGACCTCTTCCACTCGGCCGAGCTCCGGCTGACCACCGGCTCCGGCCCGGACCAGCTCTCGGCCCTCCAGCTCCTGGAGCGCTCCCTGGTGCCGAACCCGCCGCTCGAGCCCGCCTGCCCGCCCGGGCTCATGCGCGCCGTCGTGAGCTGCATGCAGGCCCACGTGGGCCCCAAGTCGGCCACCAAGATCCTCTTCGCCCTCTGCCTGGCGGAGGGCAACCGCCGCGTGGCGGTGGAGGCCGGGGCCGCCGCGGCGGTCGTGGAGTCCCTGATGGAGATGGAGGTGACGGCCGCGGAGAGGGCGCTCGCGGCGCTGGAGCTGATGTGCACGGTCGCCGAGGGGGCGGCGGAGGTGCGGGCCCACGCCCTGGCGGTCCCCGTAATGGTGGAGATGATGGGGAGGATGGAGGGCCGCGGGCGGGAGCACGCGATCGGCGTTCTCGCCGTGATATTCTGCACCGGCGCCGCCGGCGCCGGCGACCGGGGCGAAGGGGAGGCGGCGGGGGTGGCGCCGCCGGAGGAGGTGGCGCGCGCGGTGATGCTGGCGCTGCAGGGGGACTGCAGCGCCCGGGGGAGGAGGAAGGGGGCCCAGCTGCTGAAGGCGCTCCAGGAGACCGTCGGATACGACTCGGGCGGGAGGATGAACGGCTGCGATCTGGCCGCCGTGGGAGTCTAGGCGGGGAGGAAATATAATGCGAGCTGCTATTGCTAAGTGCTAAAGTGGTAATGTAGCGTAGCGTAGGAAATGTAGCAAAAGCCTTTTTCCCTCTTTTTATCAATAGAAACGGCTCGAATTACAGCCGTCTTGCGTTGAAATTTCTCATTTCGTACAAAGATTCGTATACTAAGAAAGGGTACTTATTTCTAACTTATGATAGTTAAAATGAAAATATAAATAAGGAGGGAAATGCATCCAACATTACCCATTTTCCCACTTTATACCTCAATTTTTTCGAGTTTGAAATCGAGTCCGCCACGATACGTGAATTGGCGACAGGTAGCGTGACGTTACAACGTCAAAGATTGTCGCGTGCACACGTGGTTTCTGTACCGACCGCTGGATATGCTGTACGGGAAGGGGCCACGTTGCGGCAGACCAGTCAATCGATGGGAAGGAACGAGCCTTGCCCTGCCCTTGCGAGTTGGGTGTCAGATTCACATGGAGCGGTGGGGGTCCAAGAGTCATGTCATGTCTTTGGGTAAAGAAATTTTTACTTTTGATTTTCCCCTCCCACAGCGTTTTTGCCAGCGAGGTTTTATAAATTATGATGGATGAAATTTGCATTTCGAGAGTTATGTATTTTGAATATTTTTTTGTTGGTTCAATACTAACTACAAATCGACTTTTGATATACATAAAAAGATAAAAACTCATGGAGTAGAATAGTTTACGAGAATCGCATGATATAATTACTCAATGGTAAGACTTCGAAAGAGGAAACACATCATGGCGGTCTTTATAAATGAAATGTCGTGCGTTTTCAGGTGCTCGGCTATTGAAAGTCATGGCGAGATTTTACATTCTCACTTTTCGACTGGTGTTGTGGCATGTTTGATTTGAACCCCAACTATGCAGTTGATTCGAAATTCAGATGGTAATATGGTGAGAAAAAACAAAGGAATCAGCATTGGATGGCAAAATTGACAATTTTTTGGTCATAAAATTGACATTTAAATATTGCTATATTCGATTGGGAAGCAAGGAAAAGATGAAAACAAATTGGGCTTGTTGGGCTTTCAGACTTTCGGGTTAAAGCAACAAATTCCTTTTTTCCACTTTGTTAATTTCTTTAGTGAACCCAAAGTCACAGGAAACCCATGTTTGGTGCAAGATAAATTACTAATGTATATTAACAATCAATAGACAAATTGATGACTAAAAAGCATCAGAGAAACTCACATCTTATCTCCTAAACTCTAAATTCTAAAATAAGGGTGCATTTTTCCCACGCTCCAATCAGTCAAACCAGTTTCCGAAAAGACTCAAACGGCACCTTCTTTCTTCATTAGCTGGTTTCCTAGAATTTGTGAAAGATGAGCAGAGCTGTAAATTGTAAAGACTTTGCAAAGTGTATTATCCTTTTTGATGATACTAGGTACTCCGATTATTCAATTCGAGTAATGACTGAAAATGCACACAAATTAACCTCTCCACATGTATCAAGTGGACCGACGGGGTGACAAACATGACCTCATGGCAATTCTCAGTGGGTGACATTGTGATTTTACATGGGAATCTATACATATATATAATTAATTAAATTAATTCTAATTGTGTTCTCACCCCATATATAAGGGGCTTGTACGCTTCATTTGGGTGTAGGTATTATTACATTTTTGTCTATTTCATCAAAAATCTCTAACTTACACAATTATTTGGGCATTAAATTATCTTTGGGATTTGCTCAAAACCAAGAGCTGGGAGTTAGATGGGTGGATGTTGTGACTAAATAGAGAGGACAGAAGACAATGAATTCCTGCTGGTAAATAAGGTGGAGCATTAAAGGTATTGCCATTGATTATTTTCCTATTGAAGTAGGACATCTTTCTTACATAAATAAGCTCTCTGGTCCACGCCCATTATATATTAGGTTAGCTTAGTGATCTTCGGGTAACATGTGAGCCCAAAATATATGTCAACTAAAGAAAAGTCAAAACCTCAGCTGTCATGGCCCCAGAAAGAGCAAGATTTCTTGTATAAAACCGAATCCCCACACTTATTACGGGGAAATCGTAGAAAATGTCTTGAACTTATTTTGTCATGACTAATTAAATTTTAAACATTTCAATTATGTCAATTTAATCATAAATCTTTTTAAAATTTGCTTGAATAGTCTCTTTGACTAATTTTGACCAGAAATCACTGAGAAGAAAATCACGTGAAAAATATATTTTATTTGGAAGATAATCAAATATTATAGGCTCATTTGCCTCACACATAAATTCACATTATATTTCCCAAACATCTTCTACGTCATATTTTATAAATATTAAATTTATCAAGAACTATCTCTATTTAACTCAACTCGATCGTTTTGTCATTTCTTTAACAGTAATCATTAATTGTTAATTAATTTTAATTCTAACATTTTATTTATGGTGCACTAAATTGCAAGTGTGAAAATCGATTTTACCTCTTCATATTATTATATAGACATGTAAGCAGATTTTTTTCTGTAAATACATCATATTACATATCATGCATAATATAGTCAATTTTACATAAAACTATTAACAATTACTTTTTCATTCTCGCAAAGTTAATTTTACTACTTATTATCATAGCTATGAGAATACTTTAAAAAAAGAAACATCCTAAATTTTTGTAAATTTTTTTTTTTTAATTCTCAAAGGTCAAATTCACTACTCATTCTCAATATATCTTTCTCTAAACTCTTACATTTTCTTGGAAAACATTTAAAGCTTTCATTTGAAGAAGAAAGGACCCCCTTCATTAAAATTTAATACATGCAACATGCAAAGTCACTTTCAGCACAATATATAATATTCCGCGTGTTGTCATAACGGGCATCTCAAGTTACCCCTTAACCAAAACAGTAATTACACGTCACGAAAATGGTTGATATTTTGGAAATTTACAGAATTTTTTTCAATTAGTTGCTTTTACAAGTGCTCGTCTATGGGACACTTGCTAACAAAATCTTCATATCTTCTAGAATCATCAATTCAGAATTAGATCAACATAATTGTTAAAACTACTACTAATAATAAATCCAATATTCTTAAATACTTGCGTCGCTCAGGCATGCTAACCACGAACTGATGAAATATGTCTAGGACATTCAAGCCATTCAAGCTGATTAAATTAAGGAAAAACTCACATCCAAAGATTTACAGCTGAATTTACCGGAAAACGAATTACATCCTTCTATTGTGATAGGACTTCATTAACAATGCCTTTAAGATTCCCGTCCAACATTTAAATAAGGGAATTTTCGAATTTCAAACCAACAATTTTTCTTGTGATCACTACTCAATTTTTGGCCTAAACTTTCTAATTTTGCAAATACGATATTATATCTTTGCACGAAATTCTAATGCAATTCTTTTGACCAATTACTATCGGAAATCATTGACATAACAATCCACAAGTCATCCATGTCAACATGCCATGTAAGATGGCCAAAGTCACATCGGCGATTTTGGACAACAATTTGGTAGAAGAATTGCATTAGAATTATGTACTTTATTGGTGAATTTAAAAAGTTTAGGATTAAAATGGCATTGATTCAATAGATTTAAAACTTTCGGACAATTTTCTTCATAAATATTGATTCTTTCGTGATCCTGCATTTTCGTCAATTTGACTTCACCAAGTGGATGACTCTATGAAATGCATGATTCATTACCACACTTAGAAAGTTACTAACACAAAATGTTAAAAGTATGCCGCATCGTTTGTTTACGGAATTTATGTACTTTTTATATACATATGATCTCCCTTCACCTATCAGTTTAAACTCTCATCATCAATCGGACATTCTTACATCACATCAAAGTCGGGCTCCATCGTAGTTTGTTTCACGTGTGCAGCCTTAAGAAACTGAATTACGACAATAAGAGAGCAGCATCAATGTAACTAATATATTCCAAAACTTACCGCTGTCCCTTGAGAATTATCGGCCGCATTTAGGAAAGCTCGTCGTTTTAGAGCTTCCGTTGACCAGAGAGCATAGATTCGATGATTATCAGGCATTATAATCAACGGTTCTTGAAGATAATGTTCTCATACTTTCACTTATTTTAAGCCTAAGAAATCATCCAAGAATCGGTCACCCGACATCCCCCCAATAGGCGAGAATATTTGAGAAAGGAATGCCGTTGTCCTTGCGTCGTGGGCCGGCAGCTTTCTCATGTCGTTCTGGACTTTTTGTCCAGCCGACGAATTTCCACGGCCGGCTGATGATGCATTTGGAGTCATCCCTAGACGTGACGTCGTTTATAAGATGATTTTGTCCCCTACTTTTCATAAGAAAAATCAAGTTGACGGTCTGAAAGCAGGAAAAAAATTACCATCTTCCTTTGTTTATTTAATTTCATTATTTATTTTCCATTTTTTTTTGTGTTTTTTGGTTGATGTCGTTGTTTCTCTTCTGTTCGTTTCCTTTCTGCTGGAAAGCCCTTCAAAAGGTGTCCCACGTATTAAAAAAACACGGTCTCTTCGGATGCAATGCAAGAAAACCTGTCCCTTTTGTCTTGGTCTGTCTTCGAAGCATTGCCTTCTCGATTCAGACGAGATCGACCCTCTCATCACTAGCGTTCCGAGAACAGGACGCTCTCAGATCTTTCTCCAATGGCCAGCTCTCGATGGCTCCTCCATGCATTCCTCCTCGTTCTCATCCTTCACATGGACTCCATCTTGCTCAAAACAGCTTCCATGCCGCCGCCTTCCCCTGTCGTGTGCGGCGGTCCTGATGGCGGCGATGGCTGCATCCTCCGCAACTCGTACGGCGCGTGGAACGACAGGTTGGACTGCCTTGTCCAGAATGTCACGTACCCTTCGACCGAGGAAGAGCTCCGCTCGGCCGTGGCCTACGCGGCCCGCCACAGGCTGAACGTCAAGGTCGTGAGCAAGTTCTCCCACACCATCCCGAAGCTGGCCTGCCCCGGGAGGGCTGGATCCGCCGGCTCCTTCTTGATAAGCACGGCAAACTATGCCTCTGGTATCGACATTGACGTGACCAGCCTGGTGGTCACGGCCGATGCGGGGGTTCCGCTGCGGGAGCTGATCGACAGAGTCGAGGGACAAGGGCTGACCCTGGTGGCCGCGCCGTACTGGGAGGGTGTGAGCGTGGCCGGGTTGATAAGCACGGGGGCGCACGGTAGCTCGTGGTGGGGGAAGGGCGGGGCGGTGCACGACCACGTGGTCGGGATTAGTCTCGTGGTCCCGGCCAAGGAATCGGAAGGTTTCGCCAAAGTCATCAGGATTGAGGCACGGGATCAGCTTCTTAATGCTGCTAGAGTCTCTTTGGGCATGTTGGGTGTGATCTCCAAGGTATGTCGATTTAATGGTTTCACTCGGTACATCTTGAGTTTTTGAAATTTGAATTTTTCGATCTGTAACATTGCCTTTATCGCGCTTTAGATCAAAATGACTACATTGAACTTCTGTGCCATCATAAATTTCTTCACCTTTGTCCCTAGAAAAAAATGTCTTTATGAAAGAAACAATGAAGGAGAAGTGAAAGGTGGCTGAGGATTTTGATTCGTTGGCTTGTTACTGAATCGTTGTAGAATAAAATCTATCTCAGGTGAAGTTTTCTCTCGAGAAAGGGTTCAAGAGAAGCATAACTTATGATTTCACGGACGATGCTCGGATCGAAGAGATATACACAGATCATGCCATGAAGTACGAATTCGCTGACATCACTTGGTACCCATCAAAACAGACTGCCGTCTACCGAAACGATAATCGAGTTCCTCTGAACACATCGGGCGACGGTCTTTATGACTTCCTAGGATTTCAATCCAACTCGGTTGTCGTCTCTAAATCCGTACGAGCGACCGGTAATGCTTCCCTTCTTCTCTCTAACTTTTATACTGTTTTTCAAATCATGTCGTTGGCATATCATCCTCGTCAAAAACAGAATGACTGAAGAAAACTGATGTCTGCAGAGAAGTTACTGGAGAATGCAAGGAACGTGGATGGGAAGTGTGCGTTGGCGTCTACCACGGTGGAATACAAGAAGCTGATCGCCAACGGTTTGAGGAATGGCCTGATCTTCACCGGCTATCCGGTCATCGGTCGCCAGGGGAAAATGCAGACTTCGGGTTCGTGTTTATACTCAGCTCCCTCGAGAACTGACCTTACTTGTGCTTGGGATCCAAGAATCGACGGGCTCTTTTTTTACGAGTCGACCGCGATATTCCCCGCCCAAAGATTCGCAGATTTTGTTCGAGATGTGAAGAAGCTCAGGGACATGAATCCGAAAAACTTCTGCGGAGTGGATATCTATAATGGGTTCCTGATACGTTTCATCAAGGCCTCCAAGGCGTACTTGGGCCAATCCGAGGACTCGATCGTGGTGGATTTCAACTATTACCGAGCCGACGACCCCTCGACCCCGAGACTGAATCAAGACGTGTGGGAGGAAGTGGAGCAAATGGCGTTCTTCAAGCATGGGGCCAAGCCGCATTGGGCTAAAAACAGGAACTTGGCATTCTTGAACGTCCGAAACAAGTATCCCAACTTTGGCAAATTCATGGCAGCTAAGAAGCAATTGGACCCACAAAACCTGTTCTCAAGTGAATGGTCAGATGAGATATTGTTTCGGAATGAAGCAGCAAAAGGTGATGGGTGTGCCCTAGAAGGACAGTGCATATGCTCAGAAGACAGGCATTGTAGTCCAGCAAAAGGTTATCTTTGCAAAGCTGGGCTTGTTTATCAGGAAGCTAGAGTTTGTAGGTATACACAATCTTCAATGGCATAAGACGTCATATCGCTTTGTTTGTCTCGTTCAAAACCTGTAGATTGGCCATATTTGTTCGAATCATGTACCTCTCATAATCTTTATTGAGGTTTCCATTGCTACATTTGAGTTCTTGCACACAAATTATCAAGCTTATGCAATCCTTTTGTCATTCAGACAGAGGACAACATTAGCATAATGAGCAAATCTCAATAGGTTCTGCACTCGAGACGTGTTTATTCCTATTGTCCTACAAGCAAGCAACAAACAGGTTATGGATCCCGTTAGCCAATATCTTCAACCGAGAAGATAGCTAAGACTTACTGTCTTGAAAGCTAATTATCATTTATGCTTTAAGCTTCAACCAACACCACTTTACATGGAAAAAGCAAGCCAACCAAATCTAGACAAGCTCGTTGTCAGAGTATATCTGCATCAGAACAATGCTTAAACAGGAAATAGGACACTATAGAGAATGTACAATTATCACGTATCCAAGTGGAATGGAGTATAGAGCTGAAAATATAGTATCCCTACCCAAATAGCTGATTGACTGTCTAAAGTTGATCTTAAGATGGTAAGCATGTCAATTAAGTTTTTCTTGTACATCAAGCAATTCTGACGAATTCCATATCCAAAATATAATGTTTTCAGTTTGCTTTTCCTTTTGCCTTTTTCCTTTTGCTTTATTTCAACCGAACCACATTTCCAGGTCCTCACTTTCACCGTAGCCAAACACCCTTATTACAACTGCTGAAATGAAAGATAAACAATAAAAAAAAACAAAAGAAAAGCACAAACTTGTAATGTGTCCCACTCGGCCAAATAGTTGTGTCGATGCCCTGCTATTGTTCCTAAACAAATTCATTGCCAGGGTAAATCACAAAACAAAACATGGAGGTACTCTCATAGAGTCAAGCATCTATAACTGCGTAACCTCTGAAGTCTTGTGCTTGAGAACTCTGAGAGGGTCAAACTTCCCACAAATTTACAGGCCTTACCCGATTGTATTTTCATGAAGTCAGCTTAGAGATGGATCTGGAGTCAGGACTAACAGCAAATTTCCGGACCACAAATCAGCTTGCACATTCTGTACACTAGAGCCCCAAAAATCCGTCCAAGATGCTCTTTTTTGCGGCAACTAAGCAAGAAAACCAAGATGCTCACCTGTCGGAACTAGAAAAATAAAACCTTGACTTAATAAAAGTATCATGAACATGGCAAGAAACTGCAGGCAAGGCAACCTTAAAATCTAGCTGGTTGAAGAGAACATAAGGATGCCTGAACCTAAAGAACACACTGAACTTTCGAAGAACTACCTTGTGAATATTGGGAGGGATTCAACCAAGTTGCTGCTGGGGAATTCTAAATCCGGCAGTGAGCTTCATGCTACTCTTTTCTTTCAAACCATCCAGATTAGCTAGGCCAGACTTCTTCGGAAATCGGACTTTCTTTTCAAATTTTAGGTCATTACGTCCAATTGTGTAGATATTTCCTGCTTCTGGCATGCTAAAGTCCGCAGGGTTCCGATTAGTTGTGCAAATTCCGGGCTCGGAACTGCATCTCGGAGGCCAAATGGTTTCACTTCTATTATGGATGTCCATTTCGGCCTTTTCAGAGGTTTCCTCATGCAGTGAGAAATTCCTAGGATTTGGCATGCCAAAGAAATTCCCTGATTTATGATAGAGATTGCCTCCATTACTCATTCCTGAATAGGCACTTCTTGCTAGAGGGTTAGAGAATGTAGAGCCTCCAGTTGGTCCAGCTAGATCAGAACATTTTCTCTTCCCTTTATCACGGACCTTGAGAGGGAGACGCAAATTACCTTCATTATCCCCCCCAAAAAATTTATCAGGTTGAACAAAGGAAGCAGATGCACTCACGATCGGAACAGTAGAATGTTCATGGTATCTTCCTGGAAGAAAATTTGTAGGGCAGTAACCTGAAGATGTGCATTTCAATGGATCAGATGGCTTGTGTAGATTCAATGCACGCCCAGGAATTTCCTTTGAATGATACCCACATGGAAAGGAAGGATATTTCGAGAACCTATCATCTCCACCTACATCAATGTTTTGACCAGAACTAGGTCCCGCATGCATGAGACTGAGTAAATGCATAGCAGGTATAGTTTCGTTAGAACGAAAATCAAATGTGTCATATCCATTTTCAACCTCGATTCCCTTATGCCTCGATGCATATGGGTTCTCCACACATGTTCTGCTGAAAGTATCAAAATGGAAATCCTTACTTGGCTTCTCAAGGTTTGTAGCACCGAAGCTAAATAATCTGGGATCCCGACTCCAGTTCATATCCACCTTGGGTGGTGTTTTGGGGCGATATGATTGTACATCCATATGGTTAGAGTGAAGTCCCCCGTTAGGAGGGAGACTGTACACAAAGGGCATGTGGGTTGGTATCATGGATGACGACAGACGAACCTGTTCGTCACCTTGTCGAGGAATATGGATTCTGCTACGTGCTTGTAAACGCTCGGAATTAGTATCAGAGGGCTTGTTTCTACATATATCCTCGTTCATTGTGCCATTCAAAATAGTACCCTGCCTCGAAGGATCCGTAACACATACTCGGACCTTAACTGACTTTTCTTGGTCCTGGGAAAACATAACATGCCTTGCAGTATTAGGAGTACCTTCTACTTGGCCAACAGTTGCATAATTTGTGATTGGGCAAGAAGAGTTCTGAATGATCTTTTGCATGGGCGATCTGAAATCTTTTCCGACCACAACACTTCGAGGATTTCCAGAGTGAATTTGTCTCTTTGGAATGCTTTCCTTTTGCGATAAGTTCAGCTCCCTGTTTCTGCATTCCTTGACAATCCCTGAACTGCCAGAATCCATTGACTTACTTGTTCTCGGCAGGAGTTTATTACTTCCTGCACCATCTAAATACCTTTCATATTGATTTTTTGCCATGAGTTCAACAATTTCCATTGGTATGTCATCTACAGTTGTCTGCTCAGAAGCTTTACCAGATTTTTCGTCATGATATTGCTTCGTAGTTGCAGAGGACTCCTGAGATTTAGTGGCTTTCTCTCTGCTACTTGTCCCAGAAATATCTTGCTGTAAAAGCAAAAAAGCAATTGTTGAATTCTGAAAATCACTGAGGAAATCACCTAATATTACAAGAGCTCAAATGTAAATTATACCAAGTGTTTCATAACATCTAATGACTTTGCAAAAGCATATAGTTGTAACAAGATGAAGAGAAGAATCCAAACATAATATATGAACAACCAACATGAGGAAATGCAACACTGTAAGACCAAGCCTAACATTCATATCAAATTCATTAAAGGAAAATCAAATCTTCACACTAGGATACGTGAGAAAAGCATTGCATTTCTCTGAAATTGATGTGAATCTTGCTACATACACCAGCATAGAGAGAATGCAGAGTGTCATCCAAGGTAATAGCTTGGGTATGATGTCATACTCCCAACCCTAGATTTTCTACTACACCACAACTTATGATGGGTATGATGTAGTATTCTAATTAGTCATCTCAGCAAAGGGGAGAGGAGGGTAGCATAGTACTACAATTGACCAAGCACACAACTGCACATTTAGAAAATCCAAATCAAGTAACTCTATGAACTAATGACAAGATTGCATACCATTTGTGGCTTCATATAAGAAAATGCATTCTCTAAATTCAAGGCGTGACTTTGCTTCTCAGTCTGAACTTTAGCAATCTTACGGGTGGATCCCTTGCTAATGACATCACGATCCCCTTTACCCGGAAAAGCATCAGATCCACAACTAGAAGGACGCTTTGGCTCTACGGGTCTGGCTTCCCGCTTTCTGAGCATAAGCGAATCTTCTCGAGCACCTTCCAGCCAATTGAAAGAAGAAGCCAAACCAAATTGAGTGGGAGTGGCATATGCTTTGTCAACTTTGGGAGGAAGCAAACAGCTTTTGGAAGAAATATGGGATCTATTTTCTACAGAAGCATCACTGGTGGGTATGAACCAGAAAGGTGGAGGACTGGAGTGCATGACTCTGGAGTCTGTCCTCATAAACATCCCTCCTGAAGGATTGGGGTTACTGATTGGATGAGTAACTGAAACCTGGCCACAATTTTCTTTTGTCTTGTCATTGCAAAGCAAACTTCTGTCATTCTTCGATGCAGGGATAAGGAAAGAGTTCGTTTCTCTGGCTGCACTTGCAGATATCTCATGTCTAAATGAAAACATGACATCAGCTGGTTTGGTACCAGTCTGTCCAGATTTATAGTGGAAAATATCTTCATTAACATGGTTCTTCTTTTTCTTCTTAACGGTTGCACATATTACTGCATCCTCCTTGTGTTTAGCCCAATGATTCTTTCTGACAGTTTGTGAATCCATTCTAGCAAGTTCATCGTCTTCAATTTGAGACTCAATAACAGCACTGGAATTCCCAGCACCATCTTTGAAAACAATTTCTTTCCCACTTTCCTGTCTAGGAGTCATAGAATCCTTCTGCTTGCTGTCCTGATCAAAAGGCGAACTTCTCTTCCTTTTCTTGAAAACCTTTTTACCATTGTCAGGGACCACAATAGGGCGATCTGTCACAGATGCTATGCCTATCTTCGCAGACTCATCGCATGTAGCAAGACAAGGAGCATTTACTTTCTGGGTTTGATCTGGATGTGTACTTTCATCCTTACCCAACAAGTCAGTTAGCAGACGTACCTTCCGATTTCTTCTACGGCGTAAATTAACGTTTTTAGCATGTAAATTATCCTCAGAGAGGTCACCACTGTCAGACGATGGGCAGTCATGTTCATCCAGTTCTTCTGAAGGATGTTTCTTCTCTTGAACCGTCATTGCATCATCCACCCCATCAATCAAAACAACCCCAACGCACTCAGAGCCATTGGCTGCCTTCACAGAATCGGGATTAGATGGTTGTTTCCCCAATTGGATGATTTCGGAAGAACTTCCACGGCCAAAAACTTCATGAACTCCACAGTCTAGCATAGACAAATGAAGAGACCCATAGCCATTTGGCTGGTTAAGTACTGATTCAGCATCCGTATGTAAAAAGAGTGTCATGTTGAACCAATCTAATATCAACTTCATGTAGGTAATTAAACTTGTAGTTAGTAGCCATATTGGAAATGAACATACCTGTGTCATCAGCATCCTTTCCCTTTCCCTGGCTGATGCCAACTTCTGTAGAAAGAAAAACAAAAGTATTGAGAGTTCCTAACTTGGATTATGGTCCCATACTTATCATCAAGAAATATCAAAGCTTTCAGACATAAATGAATCGCAGATATATGAAAATTTACCTTTGGAGATCAGAATGCAAGTTTGATCCTCTTTGTCTTTTTTCTCATTAGAATATAATGAAGCTAGAACATCACCGCCATTGACTTGAGGTAATATAGTAGCATCAGACTTTCCTGTGCTGGCAATGCCTACACTCCTTATCTGCCGAAGATCAGAGGCAACAGTTGCAGTTTGACTTTGGTTCAACAGATTGATACCGGTGCTCTCACATTTGCATTTAAAAACGGAATTATCAATGACTTTTTCAGCAGGGGTAGATTCAATGCACAAATCTGGAACGCAAGTTTGGCATCTCCACCATCTGAACTTTGGAACATCTAGTGGTGGAAGCATGTCTTTTGGCACTTCTGAGGTGTCTTTCTCCAATTTGAACGGCCAACATAGCTTGCTTTCTTTTTGCCGCATCCCAGAAACATATTTACTGATGGAAGGATGAGTCAGATTATGTTTAAGGAACAATAGTGCGAGGTATTACAAGAAGTAGCAAGGAAACTACATTAGACATGTGTAAAGTCCAACATAGTTCATCTTTATTACCATTGGCCACTTCATTTCCAGCAATACCAGTAAAGAGTCATAAAAAAAATTAATGAAACTAATTCTTTGAAAGATTGGAGAGAGAACAATTGGTCTCCACACCAAATGTATCAAACATATATGCATACATACATATATATATATAATAAGTAAATTCTTCCAGCAGTACTTTTGCCACTCATTAACATGAGAACAAAGCTGAACTTTTCATTTGGTTCACACATTTGAACAAATAAAATATGGATGAATAATGCAAAAAGAGTGAAGCCTAGGAGATGCGGGACTAGATCCAGCAAAGAAGAAGCTCAAGGAGCGTCATACACAGGCCTCCAGCAAGTAATTATTCTGGTACCAGAGATTATAATGCAGGAATACATACATACATACATACATACATACATATATTTATATATATTTATATAAACACAGCAATTGCAGCATATATGAGGAACAGCCAGTGTTAAATATATGCAGAAAATTTAAACCTTACCGGATTGAGAAGTGCTCACACTTGGTATTACTTTTTCCAGCAACCCCAAGAAGATCTATTGATATTGAGTCGATTTGGGTGAATGATTCCATTGATGTTGAGATGCGAATGACAACGCGGCTGCGTTGGCTGTTCGTGCAGTCATGCGATCATTTCGCTTCAAAGCAAGCTGCCTAGGACAAGCCATGTGCATTCTTAAGAGTTTTGAATGTCATACATAGAACTAAATTGCAATTGGAACCAGATGATCGTACAAAAACTCACTAAACAACTAATCCTAGAAAAGTTTTTAAAGGATCAATGTAAATTATAGTATTCAAGAGAACAGATTAACACAGTAACCTTATATGCAACATCAGGCAATTACAAAACAGAAGAAAAATACTATAAGTTTATTGCTAACATGCCATTGTATAAACCATCAGAAATCGAGCTTACATGGAAAGTGCACATAAAATAACAACTTTTTTCTCGGGTATACTCATAAAATGATAGTAGAAACCCTAGCAAATGAGCAGGAAGTTGTATCTTGCAACATTCTACCCCATGAACGAACAAAATCTCTCAGGCAGAAAGAACCAACCAAGTTAAGATGTGAGGAAGTGACGATGAAATATCAGCTACAAGACAAAGGCCAGATTAGGGTTTTGCCCATGAACTGGACATAGGCCCCACCAAGAAGGAAAAGGTTGTATTCAAGCCTTGGGTTATTGATTATGAGCATAAACCCACTAAGATATCACCTCAAAGACACCATTCACGCCATTATATTATACCCATTAACCCGGAAAAATAAAATGATTCCTAGGGTTTATTTTACTCACTAAATCGCTACTGTGACAGCAATAATCGAACCCCCACTCTAGAAGAGCAAGAAAAATCATCGAACCGAATCAAGAAAACCACCAAGAGTTAATATTCCTGACAGTCGAGAAAGATTCAGATCGAGAAAAACAGTTGAAACCCCACTCTACGAGCAAAAGACGAATTTCACGCACCCCCCGCAAATCAAGATTCAAAACCCAGCTCGCGGCCAGCTTTATTTATAGAAACAGATCCCCCATCAAGAAAAGACCCAACTCAAGAACCGCCCGACCCAGAAGAGAAGGCACCGATTCGAGCTCAAAGAACGAACCTCGATCTCTCAGAGGCCCGAGTCAAACTGTGCCCTATCCGCACTCGACTTGGAATCCCCCGCCCGCGGCCTCCTCGGATGAAGACCTCCCCGAGTGGAGTGGCCCGCGTCGGAGCGGACGGTGGCGGATTCAAGAAGGGATCGAGCTCAGGCCGCGCGGAATTTGGGCGCGCGGATCGAGAGAAACCCTAGCGCCTTCGATGTCGGGCGTGTGCGCGCGGGGCTTTCGATTCTTTACTCTGAGAGAGAGAGAGAGAGAGAAATGAGTTCTTTTTTTTTCGTCCTAAAGTCATGAGACGTTTTCTTGTTTCTTGCCACATGACACCTCTCTCTCTCTCTCTCTCTCTCTACTTCTTTGACACCTTTCTCTCTCTACCTACACAAACACACAAACCCACTCGCATCGGTAGGATAAAAAAATGCGGAAAAACTGATAGAAAAAAAGAGGAAAGACGAAGAAATTCCTTTAGTGTTGGTGTGCGAGGGTTTTGCGAAGTGGGGAGGGACAGATTCGAGGCGGGAGGGCCACTGGGGTGGCGACACGTGGCGGGTTTGTGCGGATCTTATCACTTTCCATTACCCCCCCCCCCTTGCCTAAGAGGAGGAGGGGAAAAAAAAAACCCTAGGCGGAGGGAGCGACAGCGCTGGTGCGTCGAGAGAGTCCCCTCGGTTCTGTTTCTGTCTCTCTCCCCATGTTTCCCTGTCCGCGCGCGTCGCCCCCACGCGCCGCGGCGGGGCCTCGGAGAGCCGGTCCGAAGATGCCTTCGCATGAAGGCGGGACGCGATTGGCGCGTGCCGCTCCCGGCGTCCCGAGGCGAGTCGGGGTTGGTTCACCGCAAAAGCCCTAGCTTTAAATGGTAAAGAGGGGTTGAAGGGGGGGTGTAGGAGAACCCTTAGCCGGCACTTGAGTATGGATTTAGATTTAGGTTTAGGCGGAATGCAAGCCCCATCTTTCTTTTTATATCTATATTTTGATCATCATCCAAGTTGATATTTTATGTCGTGATTGGGCCTATCTCATCGCATGCTTATGTGTTACTACTGTATATCTATATGAGTATACCTAGCAGTATTCTTTATGTGAAATTAATGAGCAAAATAATTCAATTAGATAAGTTACGAATTCGAAATAAAGATTATTGAAAGTTGTTTGTTGGATTCTACATCAAAAGAAATCTAGTTGCTGGAACATGCACCTCAGAAGAGAAAGAAGCTGAGTTGTAGAAGCCTTGACTGAATTTGAGAACAGGGAAACATGTTCTTTGGAATTGTAGTGGAATTATGAATTCCTTTGATTCCCATGTTTGGCTGAAAGAGGTCTGTATAAAGAGTAACTTGAATGATAATTCTGAAAGTACAATGACAAACTTAGAGTTAGGCGACTAGCTAGTTTTACGATCAATGAGGCCGTTTATAGGAAAGACTAATAGGTACAATTACATCCATTAATTATCCAACATGCTAGTCACATGTGACCTTTTGCAACACCACTAATTCAAGCCATCCGTGATGTCACTAAATCAAGCTAAGTCGCGAGCAAACTTTTCATTGGCTTGTGTGGCTCGTGCCTTGACTATTTGATATCTCACATGAAGAGATTCAAAGGTTTCTAAAAGACTAGTGGGCACCGCGATGATAAGCTCGTTTAACCACAAACCTTTATGTCATGGATGCATAGCTAGTTATGCCTCGAACGGTACATTGCATAATAAGTATGAGACCCTTATGAAAACACATCAGAGAGGTAGCTGTAATAATTGATCCTCCCACCCTTTCCCTATAAAGACATTGCTTTCATCAATTTAGCAGTTCAATGTGCACGAGCCCATTGATAATGTGTGTCCCACAAGAAATATTGAGTTTTAGATGAATGAAATACTCCCAAACTAACTACTGATTCAGAATTCGAAGTTGAGAGGAAGTTGACTTGCAGCATACTTGCAAGGAAGGAAAAGCTTGTGTCAACTGGCTTGCTAATTTTGCTTTTTACTTTAGTTCGACAGTATAATTCCTAAATGTTCCGCCAATTGGGATTAATGTTTTGTCAGCAGAAGACTTTAGGGCCTGGCTACTAAGGATTGCGGTAGCTTTTTATGTAATTCTCTCTTTTAATCTCTTGTACCAAAAAAGAATTTTCAGGGTTAGCTAATTTAAAATATTTTATTACCTATATTAGTGCAAGTGATTGAATCCCACATATAGATTGAGAGGGTGCTATTTTTAGGTTTTGTTTAAAAAAAAAATTATAGTGCCAGTGTTTTTTATGATAAATAAGTTGCACAGTTATGAATATTATTGCGCGGTATGCCACGTAAAATCCCCTTATGGAATGTATTGTGCTCTTGCAGGAAAAGGACTTACTGGGGTATTCCAAATATCCAAAACCAAAAGAAAGTCTTCTAGGTTCTTTTTTTATTTTGGGATCTTTTAGGGAAACTTTCCGACTTTCTGCAGCAGGTTTCTGGTAACTTTTCAGCTCTCTTGTCGTTTTTGGACTTCCCTATTGCTAGTTTGAGATTACAATTTAATGATATAAATGTTTGATAACTATCGTTTAAAAGTATAGCTTATACTTTTTGGGAATTAAGGATTTGTTTGGGGTGATTGTTGACTTTTAATTTCTATAAATATTTTCTGGTATTGCTTTAAAAATGGGCTTTCGTCTAATATTGGATATCCAAATCTTTCAAGATATTTAAGTGCTGAACGTGTGAAGTTATTTAGAATTCTGACAAGAAAAATAGTAATTTAGAATTTTTTGTAATTTTTTAGATTTTAAAATGAGTTATTGAAATTTTCATAATTTTTGGAGAGAAATATGGAAAGGCCCTTTTAAGATGAGACTCAATCGCTTGATGAGGTAATAATCATTTCCATTTTACCAAACTAATAAGGCAATAATTGCTTCACTTGCTTGTCAAACTTACTCTAATCAATTGAGAGCTAGCGCTAAATGGGATTTTCCAAGTGTTAAAAAAGAAGTTATGGCGTAACTCAAATTTTGGCGAGTGTGAGACATTTATGATAGCGTCGTTAGCGGATTTGTCTCTCTCCATTCTTTTATTAATATGAGCTCGTGTGTTTTTTACGTGCGAATTTCCATTTGCGTTGCCAATTCCTCTATCAATGCGGGAATGCGTGGTTTGGCTTACCAAGAGTTTTTAAAATGGAAATAGAAAAGGAACACCAATTATTTTTGACGCGCGGCTTCTTTTAGTTTATCCCAAAATAAAATAATAAAAAAAGGGTATTGAGTGTACCCAAGCCTTTTGTGCAACATGCTTGAGGTAGAAAATATTCAATTTTCATGGCATTAATTGTCATAACTGTTTAAGATAAGTATCGTGAATCGAAATTTTAAATTTACAAATTATGAATCAAGAATCAAATAGAATTGTAAGTTTTGGTGACACATCTAAGATTAGCATTTTGTGTCACAATCTATAAACTTCGTAAGAGATAATATAGATATGAAATATTAAGCTAGTTTAATGATCTACGAAAAAGAACTCTTAATTTTGAGTATATATGACGATTACTATGCGTAAGAAGATATTATTTCACATTATTTATTGACATAAAAGTTACTTTCAAATATGAATTACAAATCTTTATCTGTCATTTCATTTATAATACTTTGTAATAGTGCAAACTTTACTTTCAATTATTTAGAAACTATCAAACATAGCATATTATCACAAAATACAACAAAAAATTACATTATTTGATAGGTAAGCATGCAAACAAGTGAATCCTTGAATCAACATATCCGTGTCTAATTGTGATTTAATAGATTCACATGTAATTTAGGAGATTAACCATTTACCTATATATGTCTTTATATATATCATATATACGTATTGCTTAGAACTCGCCTTGTAATGAATAGTACAACAAGAATGGGGAATTGATCGATTATGATAATTATGTTGATTTCATTGATCGGGAGAACAGTCTATGTATTACAAATTGTGATAATTTTTATTTAGTTACTTAACAAAAGCTTTAGAGACTCTTTTTGACAAGATATGATTAAAAGAAAATCATTTCATTGTAAGAGTAGGAGAAATTTAAACAACTTTGATGTTTTGTGAGAGAGAGAAAGGAGGAGGAGAAAATGTGAGGCGGATGTTAAAAATTCAAGCTTAATTAACTTTAATTACCGAAATTACAAAGTGATTAACTTTAATAAGTATAACTCACTTCAGAAACACACTAAAAATTTCACTTGTTCAAAGCAAAAAGAATTGAAAAGACACACTACTGGTTCTTATAGTCTTCAGTCGTCTTTGCTTATTATTAAAATAATCGATGATGATTATGTTTTGTCAACTTTGCCATGCAATTCCCAGTTTTACTCATTTTTTTAAAACCACTCTCATTAAGTAGTAATCGCTATTTCCTCCACTCTCTCTCTCTCTCTCTCTCTCCTTCTACTTTGCAGCTCACTTACAATTACGATGACATGACATTACAATAAGTTTCACATATATAATAAAATTACGTCACAAATTAAAATACTTCCATAATGCGTTTCCTCTTCTTAAGATAAGAGAGAATTAAAGCGTGTAAATTATCTTTTTCTTAGATTATTTTTACCATACATAATATGGGTCCCTTTTTAGTAGGATGAGCAATTAAATCGGAGTATAAACAATTAAGGAATGAGATATCATAAGGTGGCATATATGTAAAACACAGTAAGTAAGGAAGGAATATATCTCTGCTTGCCAATGAATGATTTGCCGAATAAGAACAAACACGAAAGCAATGGTACGGGAGTTTTTCACTGAGATATGTCCCATGGAATTGATTGAACATGACAGAACTCAAAAATTCACATCGCCTCGGAAACAGACGCCTTTCATTTCTAAATGTAATGGCTGAAAGTAATGCTTTACCTCCATCTTGATTAGAGGCAGACCGATCCAGAAAAAAAAAGGAAGCAGAACTTTTTTTTTTAATTCTCTAATATTTATTATTGTTGAATTTCGATGTAGATGAAGTCTTTAACCAATAAACTCAATTTGACCATTATTATTCTTTTTTGTAAACAATCCTTTGCACCAATAGGAAACGAAAAGAAAAGAAATGCGCAGGCCTTTGCCGATGGCCGTATTTCCCTGAAAATGTGCACGAGTTGACAGGAAAGAAACCCTCACAAAGAGAGGTGACCTCGTCGATTGTTCTATGATCTGGTCCCAGGATTTTAAGGTCCATATTGTTCTTGTGCCCAACATTGTAAATTTTCTAGCAGCTCTTTTCTATCAATAAGGTTTCACATTCTAATAAATTCACTTTGATCTCAGTCATGCTTTTTGTAAATATTCGTTAATTATTATTATTATTATTATTATTATTTTTTTTATTATTATTATATCCTTATGTATTTTCACTTGAGAAATATAGAGTGCAGAATGTCCTCGAAAGAGATTCTGAATCCATGAAATGCACAATTTTCTCTATGTGGGATAACAGATTAAAAAAAAAAAGAGAGTAAATGATAGTTTAACATAAAATTACACGAGTCGTGTAACTCTTGAGCTTTTTCTTCTTTTTTCTTTCTTCTTTCAAAAGTTGAGAAAGTCCATCTTAATAAACAAACCCTAAACCTATTTGGCACTCAATCAATTTTATAGATCAGATAAAACTCGGGCGATGGTGCAAACGTTGAACTGTTTATACACTGCCAAAAAAGGCTTTCGTGAAGCCTTGTTAAATTAAGAGAAATGGTTGTTTTAGAGATGAAATTCGATGTTGTCGAAAGTGCACTTGAGCAATGGCGTGGTTCGCCGAGTAAGTTAAGGAAACAAAAGTTCTCCATTCGATTATGAGTCTTCTAAAAGGAGCTTTATCTACCATGTTAAGCTGTCTACTTTTTTTCTTTTTTTTTGTCCTCAAGCTTAATTAGATCTCGAGAGATGCCCTTTTTCTTTTTTGCTGTCAGATCTCAAAAGGGTACCTGTTAATTTAACAAAGGATCCAAATCCATGGAAAAATTATTTTATCCAATCTTTTGTAGTAAGATTGCTGTAGGGTTTTTATATGTTACGGAATACGTTACATCGATACATGCCATTAGATGTGCTTAATTTAGTAATAAAGTGTCCTAAGAGCATGTCAATAGATGTAGGGTACCTTTAGGCTTTAATCATTTTTTGATATGTGAAGAGATTGCATGAGACAACAACCCATTAATCCTCTTGCTTTTGTGATCCGGGCGCCTTTGCTGAAAAAGACCTAAACAGATGGGGCTATTGCTTACCATAGCTATTCATCATTTAGTATCTCTAGTATCTACATGAGTAATGAGAAAAAATAGGCTTATCCTAAAAGAGGTATGTGGTACAGACAAATGAAATTCCAAGACAGATATGATATCTCTTAACACGGCCCTTCTCTGACTTTATAAGGGACCGCCTCTAACTTTTAAAATACCATTAATTTACACCATAAGGTTCTTCGGTCTAAATTTTTTTCTAATATACGGGATTTAGAGTGGTAAATGGAGAGCATATTCACAAAATTAACTTATTATAAGCCGATTGTTTAACCTAATCAAGTGAGAGCAACTCTCATTCGTTCGACCTAATCGAACAAGACTTGGAAGAGAAGATACTCATGCGTCTCGATCCCACGTACCATTTGTTCAGCACGCTTTTGCAAGTTCTCCCATGTCACCCTACTGGCCACGGGGTTGATGTTTTGCAAAATTAACAAAAGAGGGCATGGTTGGTTGTCGGCAGAGAAGCCCTAAATGGATGGCAATGGAAAAAAATAAAAATAAAAACAAGGTGAGTCGTGCAAAGAATTATTTAAAATTAGCAGCAATAATTACATTTACTCAAGAAATTTGCTTTGGTCCGATAATTGTATGACACCAAAAATATGGGAAAAATTAAGAGTATACGAACAGCTCAAAAAGCTAATCCATGAGGACCACATCTCATGTTCATATCGGTAAATGAAATATTATTTTGGAAAAAAGAAAGTTTATCCAAATGGTCAATTCGTTTCAGTTCATCTCAATTTGATTTTGACACGAGGATTTTTATTTTTCAAGTTTTGTTTGTTTCACAGAAAAAAAATTATTTAGATAACATAACATTTTTTTTTGAAAAATGGTCACTTATATCATCAACAAAAGCAAACAAACAAAAAAATATTTTCATCATCTACAAACATATTTAGATATAAATCATTGTTGATAATGGGAAAAAAACTTTTCTTTAGCTAATTATTTTAAGGAATACAAGGGATCATTCATAAGAATATGTTTTTCAAATTATTTTATCTTTCGCAAAATGGATGAATCATAAATGATGCCCGTACTCTCTCTTTATATACTAAGCGAGAATTATGGTGCCTTCATGGGGTTTTTAATTTTTTACTTTATGGTATAACGAGGTTAAAAAGTGGGTTTGCTTGCTATTGATTGGCCATGCCCGAAATATTCTGATCACGTTTTGATCAGCGAGTCGTCCGAGGATGGCAGAAGGATGAGAATGAAGCGCTGCGGATGCTTTGATAAAAGCTGAGGAATCTCCCCATTCTCCGTTTAGTGACGGAGGAAGTAAGCAGGAAAAGGGGAGAATCTGATGTTCGAATGATGGCAACCGGACATGTGTGGAGTTGTCCCACGAGGTTGACGGTGTGTCCCCAGGACCAAGAGGTCCTTTTAGCTCGTACGATCCTCATCATGGTCCATGCCGTGCCATGCATCTTTTGTTCGCACTAAACACTTTGAACCTTTAACCTAATTTCGTTCTTTCAATGCTTCTGGGGGGAAAGAAAAAAGAGAAAGATGTAATAAGAGGGAGGAGAAGGAAGAAACCCTCGAGCCCTTGATGGATCTTGAAACTTTCTGTTTTTATTTTTTATTTATTTTTCGAGGAGGAAGGCTCGATTATTGAATTGATGGTGTGTAAATTAAACTTGGAGTATGCTCACACACCATTCATTTACTTGCGATCTGCAATCGTACTTTCTTTGCTATTACGATTCATACATCATCGTAGTAGCAAAGAAACTCAATTGCAGATTGCAAGTATATGACGGGAAATGGCCCTCTAAACCACTCCCCTCTCTCTTCATCCAATGGTGGGTATGCTCACGCACCATTCCTTTTCAATTGATACACTATTGGCGACGCATTTGATCATCATTGGATAAATAGAATATCAAGGTCAACTTATATCAAGGGTTAGCTTTCTCGTACCACACACTACGTCCACTTTTTCCAGTTTAATCAAGGACAAATCGTCGATGCATCGAGATTAGGGAATTCACTGTGAGTTTAACCAAGTAGATGTCAAATATGAGACGTCATGTTTCCTGAAATGTACAAGTTTTGTTATTACTAACTTATGTAGCTAACCCCATAAGAGCCGCATTGGGTACCTACATCTTAAGCTAATCTTCATTTAAGACATCAATGAACTGACGCATGAGTCAATCTAAAGGAGTTGGCCGTGCTTAAAAGAAAGGACTTCTACTTGTTAGCTCCACTATCAATGCAGCTAAACATAGTTTACACGTTGGATGATTGACATGTAGAAATGCTCCGCCATAAAATCAATTTGAAACAAACATATCGATGATCTAACGGTGAGTCAGTTACAATTTCTTCATATTGGCTTTGGGGCTAGTAACGATTCTAAAAGGGGGTCAGTTTCATTTTCGACGTAAAAAAATTGATTACCCATTCACAGTTGGATCAAATGTTTAGGTGACTCAAAATGTATAGTACCCTCGATTTGATGCCGCCTGGATTAGTTTCTATCACCTTCAATGTAGATTGGCAAAAAGTTAGACAGTATGGAATGGACACGTTTCTCTAATGGAGTAGTGAATTAGATGCACCAAGTGCATTAGTCCTTGTCCATCTTAGTTCTTAAGTCACCGGTGTAGTGCACCTTGTGCTATCTTAGCTCCACTCATTCAGAGATACTCAGGGACAATGCATTAGAGGGAGAAATTAGATTTTTTTTAACACGCAAATGATTCATAATTATCCTGATTTGTGCATAACATTTTGTGAAAGAGTGCCCTAGGCACACTATGTTAGCAACTAACTAAAGAAGTTTTACCGCTTTTCACGTTGATCACATTACATATGATCATAACCTAGGAATGTGAATTGTATTTAATAAGCGTCTTCAAAGTACTCATCAAATATAATATTTGTTACCACTCGCATAAATCGGCACAAGAACATAGAGAGTGAAAGGACGATGAGTTAAATGGGTTTTGAGAAGGAACGTGGGTAGCTAGTGCTAGGGTAAGAAGTTGCCATAGCTGCTCATATCAAATTACTACATCAACTTGCTGATGGAGCAACTTCCATTAACAAGTTGAATTATTGCGAAGGGCAACCTGAGGAATTTCATGTTTAAATTTTGATGAACTATGATCAGAGAAGCAATTCTTTCTAACTAAGATTAGTTAAATATAAAGTTCAACGAATCCTATACAACAACACGTGAGTCAAACCATGTTCTTGAAAGTCAAGTATGTCATGATGCTGCAAAAGACTCATTCATCTCCCCTTTAACTTGTAGATCACGTGCAAAAATGATTAGCTGTCAATTACATTGCTCAAGCTACTATAGACACATCAAGATTTTAAGGTCTTTTGTAAGGAAAAGGATGATGCAAAAGCTATATCTAAGCACCTTTTTTTATATGCCCTCGAGATTTTTCAAAAGGATACCAATGAATCTATTGACTTCGCAATTCTAACAAGAAAAGTTCAAAATTTCTTTCTTAGAATAGACACTGATAAATCTATCAACTTCATAATTTTGACAAAAAAAGTTCAAAATTTCTTCCTCATAATGGACAAAAAAACTTGAGAAAAATTCAAAAATTTTTTTTCTCTACTCCTTACGAAAAATTCAAAATTACCCAATTTTACTTAGATGAGATTTGCGATTACACAATAAAAAAATCAACGCATACTTAATTCTTTACTTTGGTATCGTTAAAAACTCCTTATCAAAATAAATATTTTTGAACTCTTTGAAATGTTATTTAAGTTTTTTTATCTCAGTAATGGGCATCTCAATGATAAGAGATCACTTAATTAAATCTTAAACTTGATTTATTAAATTAATCGCTAGCTGTTTTACAATATTTAAAGCCATTTCAGTTTCAAATGCCCCAAGCTCCAATCCCAGCCAAAAAAGGTCAACGTCTTGTTCCTAATTGGAGTTCGAGTTTCAAATTGCGACCGTCCATTCAGGGCCATCTCGATTCTCCCGTAAGATCCTCCGTACACGTGTCTTCACGCCAAAACGCCACCGACCCCTTACCGCCAAACTCGACCCCCGTCGCTTTACCCATTTTCCCAGCAAAAAGGGCAAACCTAAAGAGCCCGAGCTCATCCGACGGCTCTACAGCGCTCGCCTCGCTCCTCTCCCGATCTCTCCCGTCCATCGGAACTTTCAATCTGATCCGCACGATCGTCCACATCGCCAGCCTCACCGTCCGATCGCGACAGGATCAAAAAATTCAAAACCATTAGAGGGAGATGACGCACTCGCAAGCTTCGATACAGAATCGCAGCACCATCAGTCCCAACTCTCTCTCTCTCTCTCTCTCTCTCTCTCTCTGTAAACCCAAAACCTCTTCGCCGTCCGCCCGGTCCGCCGCTCGCCGCCGACGGCCGGACGACCTCAATTCGCCGGAGCTTCGGTAACGCGTTCAGTCGGCGGCGAACCGTAACGCCTCGTCGCCCACGCAATGCCGTTTTGCTTCGTCGCCGTTACGGCAGAGAACGAACCTCCGGCAATCGTCCCTTCCGTTCGCGCCGGCGTCCTCGTCCTTCGGATCTCGGAGATAACGCGGTCCCGCCATTGGTGACGTCGTTCGTCGTTCGTCGTTGGCGACCGTGACGTATGTGTGGCCTTCAATCTGTTCGCCGTCAATTGAGTTTCGTCTTGCGGAGTCCGAGGTAATCTCGAGGACTCGATCGAGCGGCCGAGAGGGAAATCGTTTGGACTAGCGTAGGCCGATTGCGGAATGATGGACAAGAGCGAGGCGGTGTCCGATTTCGCGCCACAGAAGCCGGCGAGACAGTTGGATTTCACGGCAATCTGTAGATCGTCGGCGGCGGCGAGTGTGGCGTTGACGGAGCATCTAGAGCCCCCGGCCCAGCCGCAGCCGCCCCCGCAGTTCGGCACGCAGCTCGAGCTTCGGTTGCCGTCTGAATCAGAATCGCGGCGACAATCCCAGTCGGAGAAGGCGGTTCAGTGGCAGCCTCGGCAAATTCAGCCGCGTCTTTTCCGCCCGGTGCAACTTCAGCCGCCATTGCAGCCGCCGCAGGTTCAGTATCAGTTGAAGTTCTGTGTGCCGCAAGGGAAACCGCCGCAAGTACAGGCTCAGTCTCCACCACCACGGATAATGATCTTGAATTCGAATTTGCAGCCGCAGCCGCAGCCGCAGCTGCAGGTGATTCCGTCAACACAGCAAGCACATCCTCTGCATAAGGTTCCAGTTCCGGCAGTGGAAGTTGGGTAAAGTTTCTGTTAACGATCAATGTACTTCTATGGACAAATAGAGGTCATTTGCTGCTAATTATTTGTGTTGTAAATCCGTTAGAAATTTCTATGAAAAAAAAAAGATCAAGAATTTGAATCTTGGGTGTCAATGGTTTCTCTTTACAATGGAATTGAGTTTTGTCATCATTTTTGGGTGTATATATACCCACACCCACATACACAGACTCGCACATAATAATATCGTAAGTTTGAGAATTTTTTTTATCTGTCCAAACTAAATCGAATCACTTACATTGCAGCAAGCCAGAATCTCCCATTTCACGGCCACAGATTGCTACTGAAGCAAAATATTTTACTCCTACGAAGCCAAAGCTTTGTAATTGCAAGAGTTCTCGATGTCTGAAACTGTAAGCTTATCCTTGTCCGTACTGACTTTTGGAATATACAAACTCTGCTCCAAATATATTGGACATCTTTTATTAGGGTGATGCCTTTCTCTTGTCTCTCCGAGCAAGAGAATTCCACTGCTCGATGCGAGAAAACATGAATACCATGTGTGTGGGGGCCCACCATGCGGGTGTCTTTGATCACTAGCAGTGGTGTAGTACAATTAGGACTCTGTTTC
This sequence comes from Eucalyptus fibrosa, assembly GCA_017140475.1. Lineage (NCBI taxonomy): Eukaryota > Viridiplantae > Streptophyta > Magnoliopsida > Myrtales > Myrtaceae > Eucalyptus > Eucalyptus fibrosa. The sequence goes on along the minus strand of CM029507.1, from coordinate 48,892,662 downwards.
TTTCCACTACTATGTTTAATCCATATTTGTGCCATGATACATAACAGTAGAGTCTCTGGATCTGAGAGTATCCTTGCATTCATGCCAGAAAAGATTTAATTGATCAAATGGATAGCCAGATTTTCATTTGATCAGTTCTGGGTTTTGTCAGGAGATGGTGAGAGCAATGCATTCATTTGTCTCCTGCACTATTATTCTCAATGAGGAAACTGACCTTGAAGCTTTTAGGTACTGTGAATGTTTTTCAGCTGGAGTTTATTGTGATGGTTGCAACTGCATGAACTGTCAGAATAATGAAGAAAATGAGCCTACAAGGAAATTTGCTGTTAGAGCAATCTTAGAAAGAAATCCAGAGGCGTTTAGACCAAAGATTGCTACCAGTCCTCATGGATTACAAGATAATGGGGTATGTGTCTTTTTGTGAATACTCTATCTTTATTATGTCTCTGTGTGTTGATTACATAGCTACTTCATCTAAAAGTTTTGCTGGGTAATAAACATGTTGAAAACAAAACACAGGATGTGGGGGGAATTCAAATGGTGGGAAAGCACAACAAAGGATGTCAGTGCAAGAAATCTGGGTGCCTCAAGAAATACTGTGAATGTTTCCAGGCTGGTGTTTTGTGCTCTGAAAATTGTAAATGCAAGGATTGCAAGAACTTTGAAGGAAGTGAAGAAAGAATGACTCTCTTCCATGGTACCCATGATGCTATGGCCTACATCCAACGAGCAGCCAATGCTGCGATCAAGGGAGCGGTTGGTTCCTCAGGGTATGGGGTCCCTCCAGCTATGAAGAAGATAAAACTTGAAAATTTTTCCAGTATGCCCCGTAATGGTAGATCCAGCCGAGCAAGTGCACGGTATCAGCAGGTCTTTTCTCTTTTGCAACCTCGGCTGTACAAGTATATTTCAAAGTGACTTCTGCTTGGATAATTGTGTATACTTTTCTAAGATGTATGTGTCATAATTGAGACTAACTGGGAAATATAGTCTTTGGAACTATGCACACTTACACACACATACACACACAATGTGAGATGTGTATGTTTTAAAACTGTTGAAATTATGAAACATGGGTTTGATAGACACGTCCTTAACCATAGTGTATTGTTGAAGGGACGGTGTGGGCATTTTCAGTGATAATTTGAAAAGGAGAAGGCTCAATCATTCAGTAAAATCCCCCCCCCCCCCTACCTTTTTTTTTTTGTCGAACTACTTTAGCTACCTAATGAAATCACATAGATGGTACTGTGGAGCATATAGCTGTTTATAGACTATCACATGATTATTTTGTGCAGTTCTGACACATTCCTTTTTGGGTTTAGACTAGTGTTTGGAACTATCCGGAATATACAAGAACTGTATGCTTCAAGGATGTTGGAATCTATAAAACATGGTATCTGTAAACCAGTCCTTATCCATTTTCATCCATAAGGGACTTCCTGTACATCTTCTGGGGTACAATGGGAAAAAGAGAAGGCACAACTCTATCACCGGATTTGTCTTTGTCAATTTATTTTAGCTATTTCTAAGTTTGTTAAGAAGATTGGTGGGAAACAAAAGAGAGATTGAAGAAAATATATTGACTGCCAAATTCATGTGCCTGTGCATGCACTCACATTAGACATACATAAGCATTTAATTTACGATCATCTGCAATAGTGGCTCAATGCCCGATTCTGTTTGAAAAGCTCATGTTTGTGAAACAGTGACTCATCATACACATTTCCATGCTTCTTGAGTTCTTAAGAGGACAAAGCTCTTAGAAAAAAACATTTCAGTCAATTGCCAGGATGGAATTTAGATTCAAACTCTCTTTCTTTGCATTGAGTATCTCTCTTCTCACTGGCCTGTAATGGTGAGTTCTTGCAATTTCTTTAGGAAAGAAAGTCTGGAGCTTATGTTGCTGGTGTGGCTTCTTCCCCATCCACATCTATATTTTACCCAGCTAATGCAGCAATGCCAGGACCTTCCAAATTCACATACAGGTTCTACATTGTTTGTTGGAAATTGAGCATGCTATGGAATAGGGTGATTGTTTTTATCTAACCAAGCATTGGTGATTTTCGCTGAAGATCTCCGCTGGCAAACATGCTCCAACCGGAGGACATGAAGAAATTCTGCTCATTACTGGTTTCTGTCTCTGCCGAAGCTAGGACTACATTTGCAGGTTTCCACTTTCACATGCAATTAAACTGTAATTTGGCTGTTTTTATGAACTTTGTCTCACGTTGAAACTTATAAATATGAGGTTTTACAGTTGCCATTTGTTTAATTTTGTTTTCTTTACTAGTTAAATCAGAGCTTTTGAGGCTTTCAACATGCCAATGCTTAAGTCTCTGGATGATTCTATACATTCTTGGACATGTATATTTCGTCTGTCTCATTTAGATGGCAATCAAAACTTAGGATGATGGATATTATTATTATCATTATCTATTATTATTATTATTATTATTATTATTATTTATGTTTTTTAATATTTGCTTAACTTGATTGTGGAATATCTATTGAGAGTTGCATGAATTGGACCTGCCTTTATGCCATAGTTTTTTTTTGGTAAATGCCTTTATGCCATAGTTTGTTGTTATACACTTTGATGTTTATTTAGTTTTTCTTTTTTTGCCAGATTTTTTTTTTTTAGTTATTCACCCTTAGTTTGTATGAGTTGGACTCGTTTTTTTTTATTTGGTATAGTTCTGTCATCTGAATTTGCCTTGTTGCTCTATCTAGAGAAGGAAGCCCGGACAGATCAGCAGAAAGAACAGGAAGACATTGAAGACTCACTTCCTCTGTTTGCTAAAGCATTAGAGCATGGTCAAAAGGATAGTGCTGTTCAGAAAGGCATGAATGATGACAACTTGAGTAGGAGTCTAGCAGAAAGAGAAGGAACAATTGATTGGGTGTCCAGTGGAGAGGCTTTGCAAAATGATCGGCCAGTTTCCCCTGAAACGCTTGCATTGATGTGTGAGGAAAAAGATGCTATGTACATGGTAGATAGACTTGAAAATGGAGTTTATGACCATACCTGTCCCACTAGTGCTAAATTTAATGGTGGAGGAGACCGTAGGGGGGTCTATGTGGAGCAGGAAAAGGTTGTCCTAACAACATTCTTGCACTTCCTCGACAATCTCATCACTCATAGAAGTAAAGGTAAGTACCTGGATATCCTTCCTTGCAACCTTTAGGGGTTGTTCCTAATCTGCAGTATTTTAGTCAGTCTGCAATCGATAGCTGCTTGTTCTGTAAATTGCCGTGATGATGTGTTGGCATATTCAACTCCATTTGGCTCTTGATGAAAATAAGCATTTGCTTTCAAAAGGGGTCTTATAGAGACAACTATTAATGGGTCATGTACTTCTCTTTCTCAATATTTTCTTGCCGATGATCTCTTTCTGCATTGTTGGCACGGTTGTTGGCTTTCTTTAGTAATTACAATGTGGCATTTTGTGGAAGTCCACTATTTCTATCAATTATGACAGATATTCTTTGGACTATTATTTGTCATTGAGAAGCTTTGCTCAGAAGATTCTACAATGTCTCTAATGTTAGATAACTTGGAAATTTTAATATCTGGTTCAAAAGGACCATTTGTGGTTGACCTCAAAGTGTAGATACTCTTATTTGTGTCCTACCAATCTACTCTAAAGGATGATTATGTCCTCTCCACCATGCTGCAGACACATTGTTCGGTCCAGCGCTTCAAACTGAGACAAGAAAACGGCCAGAACTCCAAAATGACTGCACAACAGCTGGAAGTGAGCCAGAGAATCGCCCTAACTGCAATGGGGTAAAGTTTCCTCCTACAGAAACTATAGTGGAATCTCAGATAGACAGTGGAGTCTCCTGTTCTAAAGAAAATTCAACTTTAACTATGGGATTGGCTACTGAAAATGCTCATCTAACCTCCAATATTGAAAATTTGTTGTGATTTGAAGAAAACAGCTGATGAGGCACATTTTGGCTTTTCATTACGAAGATGCAGCATTTTATTAGGTCCAATAGATATCCTCTGGCAGAAACTAACTAGAGCTTCAATCATTTTTTTATTCATTTTAACGATTGGAAAGTGGTTTTCCTAGTTTCCCCTTTCCCCATAATTAACATTCTTTATTTAAATTTGGCTAATTATTTTTCTTAAGTTCATGCACGATTCATAAGTGTACAGACCCCGAGCAGTACATCTTTCTGGAAAACCATTATCAGGCTATAGACCACTAGATTAACAAAGAATTCAATTTCACGGGATCGTTTTTTAAAACCATAGTAAATGGGTGGCTCATGAAAGGATAAAGCACTGATTTTTGCACTCCCGGAATATCATTGCGCTGATATTGAAATCTGTTCTTTGCCTCCATGCGGTGAAAGGAAACCGCAGCATACAATGTAGTTAAGCAGAGATATTGAGTACTCATACGTAAAGGTCAGTGCATCAACCGAATAGTGCTTGAAAAGTTCTACAACTAGCATATGGAGTAGAGACGAGCTCAAATAGTTTGAAATCATCCCAAATGCTTGATTGAATTGTCATTCTGAAAACTATCTAGCTTTTATGAAATTCCATGCTTGTCCAGTTCCCTCGTTTTGTGTGGATTCGGAATGAAGTAACACGGTTACAGGGTTTGAATTATGGGTCAGTGATCTGCAGAAACCATATACCGGAGATATACGAAAAGATCTATGCACTGTGCCATAGATTCGACTTACTGAGGATGATATGCCGACGGTATGTTGACTTGCTCATTCGCAACAGAGGTTGCCTTTAGCTTTTCCCAAGGATCGTCGAAAATTATGCATGCGTTGTCCGTGACTTTAATAAGTGCAACGCTTGGGTTATGTTAGGTCAGTTCGCACGATGAAGGTCCAATTTCGTTAGCAGATCATAAACACGAACTTCATATCTTCTTGTGGATTTGAGGAAGTTTCAACATTGATCAACAACAGTTACGTCGCGATGGACGATGGAACGGAGGGATGAGAAGGGGAGATCCGACCTGGTCAAATTCATTAGACGCACGTTTCGATGTCAAGACTGGAAAGGATGCCACGGTAGATTCGAATATTTGCTTGCTTATTCACGCAAGAAGGTGTAGCAGAGAGGAAATGGCAGAAACCCTCGCTGGTTCACAGCGTTTCTGAAGTTGCTTAGTAATAATAATACATTCGAGCTCGACATTTTATCGACAAGGATGAGCATGCCCTTCTACAAGACAAACGGATGTGCGTAGCTGTACATTCAAATTGTGTCGAGAGAAGTCATCTCGGCTTGGCTCAGCCCGGCTCAGCCCGGCTCGGCACTCAGTACGGGACGGGAGTACGGACTGTCGAGGGTCCTGATTTCATGTCCTCGATGATGGCATTCAAGAGAAACTGAGTCACGGGACCTTCTTTACCTATCAAGGAGAAAATGCGAAACGCAACTAGTGAACTCGATGCGTGCGATGCTACTAAGACGAGTTGATGCAGCTCATTAAACTTACCGTTGCCGATCACCTGCTCGTCCCACTGGACGACGGAGCGGACGAGAACTCCACTGCCGATGAGCATCATCTCTTCTGCTGCTTTTCCTTCCTCTACCGTCACGTTCCGTAGCTTGATCCCCTGAAGTTTGCCCTCGTTCACCAGCGCCTCGGCGATGGTCAGGACCCTTTTCGCGGTGCACCCGCTGAGGATTTTGTCGAAATGCGGCATCACAAGTTCCTTCTCCTTCGTGACGAACGCCACGTTCATGTTCGGCCCTTCGGCGATGAATCCTTCGTTATCTAACCATATGGCGGCGTAAGCGCCGTTTTCTTCGGCTTCCATCTTCGACAGCACGTTCGGGAGGTAGTTGACGCTTTTCATGGTGGCGAACTGAGGAGGCTTTATCGGAACCGACGAAGTAACGACTTTGATGCCGCTCGAATCAAATGGCGACTGATCCTGAATCACGATTGCGTACAAAGCGGGTTCGGCACAACCGGAAGGAGAAAGCTGGAAATCACCGGGGCCGGCCGAAAGCCAGTACCTCAGAGACCCTTTTCGACACTGAGAAGCGCTCACGGTTCGGATGAGGATTCTCTTGATGCTTTCTCGATCGAACGGAAGACTGATCTTGGCCATGGACGCCGATCTTACGATGCGATCGAGGTGCTGGTCGAGCTCGTAGAGATGTCTGCGACAAGCGTAGGGAGTTACGATCAGCTATGAACTAAATTTCAGCTACTGCATCTGTATAATTACAGACACTGTCTCTGTCAGTCGACTTGAACATGATTTCTCGATCTCGAACTTGCTATGGCCAGGCATTCGACAAGCATCGGCATCATGAACGACTCCGAGAATTATGAAAAAAACCATGGAGAGCAGTCGAAAAGAATCGCACTGACATTGAATCGCCGACGCGCATGCCGACGGTATAATGCCATTCTTCTGGGAATGAGCTTTCAGTTTGCGGAGGCAAAGCGCGAACTTACCCGTCCATTATCGCGGCGGTGTCGAAGACGCCGTGCCCCCTGTGAACCATGTGGTCGTCCATGGGGATCACCATGGCCGCCGGATCCGTCACGATGCCGCCGAAGACGCTCGAGTACATGGCGAGATACTGCTGCTTCCCTTTCCATCCTCGCCGCTTCGCCTGCAGCCCCTCGACGGCCTAGACACACCCCGAAAACGAATTCATCAACCCAAACAGCTCCTTTGACTTCGGCCCTTTTGATCAAGCAGCAAGCCACCAGCAAAAGCACTCGAACGAGAGAGAGAGAGGGAGAGAGAGAGAAACTGACCTCCGAGAAAGTCAGGAGCGGCACGTCGGACGCCCGTTGACTGCCGTTATCTGCAAAACGCATCGACATCACTCGAAAACCGATCGAATCACGAAACGGGGTCGAGCGAAAAGAGCGAAGAAGAGCAGTCTCCGGTCAAACGAAGAGGATCCAGCGTTCAGGAGAAGAAAACGGAACTCACCAACTAAAGTCTGCGCTCCGTGGCAGCTCTTGACGATCGCCGTCCGTCCGCGAGCCGCCGCCGCCGCGCGCGGGAGCTTGAAGTCGCGCGGGACCGAGAGCTTGAGCAGGGCCGCGCGAGGACCGGAGTCGGGGGCGCGATCGGCGGGGTTCGCGGCGGATCGAGAGGGGGAGAAGGTGAGGGAAGCCATGAGGGAGAGAGAGAGAGAGAGAGAGAGAGAGAGAGAGGGGAGGATGACGACGAAGCTCGCCGGAATCGATGGGCGGAGGAGGAGAAAAAGAGATGCTGCTGCGGCGAGATTCGAGCGGGCGGCAGAGATTCTGGCGGCGCGAGTGGAGCCAAGGAGGTGGCGAAGGGGACGATTTCCCGAGCTCCGTCGGGACAAATTCGCCGGCGCTACGGGACGCTTCCACGTCAGCGGCCCGCATCTTGACAAATCAATTTGTTTTTTTTTTTTTTGGGAATTTTATTTTATTTTATTCACTGCGTGCGTGTGCAAAGCTGCTCGCTTTATAGTTAATTAACTAGTGTTCGACAACGCACTTAGCTTAGTAAAAAGCATATTTTAAAGGACGCCGTTTTGAGTTTTCCAAAGTAATGGAAAAAAAAAATTAACATTGGTCGAAAGGTTTAGGCCGTAACATTATTTTATTTCGTTATTGCTTGACTAATGTCTTGAAGTATATTTAGGACTTTCTTTTTATGTCAATTCAAATCATATCGAAAGTAAAAAGACAAGAATTTGTCATATTAAGAATGGAGAGTACTGCCCCCTTCATCGTCATAAAGCATATAACCTCTTTGGTGATTGAGTAAGGGTGGTTGGCCTCTCACCGTCAACCTAAATGCTGTTTGAGTCATCATCACTCAATAATCAATCCAATTGAAATTGATTACTCAGGGCAAAATCAATTAAGCTAAGTGACTTGATTGTGCATTAAAAGTTTGAGAGTACCAATCCCATCGGATAAGAATTGGGTGACAAAAAGTAGACTCAAACTTTAATTCCCTTGAATATAACTCGTTGTACAAATAATATAAAAAAATTTAACATGTTTTAAAAATGACGAAAATCGAATTATGTAAGTCACAAAATTTGTCAGTAGTCATGCCAAACAGACTTAAGTACACTAGCAACAGAGAGAACGATGTCCCACAAGGCTCTATTCATGACATGGATGTTACATGGTTACTTACTTGTACGGATCATGACTTATGAACATGATTTTTTTTTAACGCAATGTATAATATATTTCTTGATATTATATATATTCAATTTATTCATTATTGAATAAATTAAAATTTTGTTAATCATATTAAATAAATTATAAATATATGGATTATATATTAGATAAAAGTTTAATGACTATTTTTGTCATCATTCCGAGATGGAAAAGAAAAGGAGAGAAGAAAATTGGAGGCACTGTTCCAGAGCTCTTTCCCCATGGGCCCCAGATCCGCGATTCGAAAATTAGGGCTCGCTTTCTCCCCCAATTCAATCCGACCCTGCAACCGATCTTCCCAAATCGTCCGATCGAATCCCACTCCGCGGAAAATTCCTTCCTTTTCTCCATTTCCGACCCACCATCAATCCTCGAAAGCTCGAACATCGGAGCGATCTTCCTGCTTCGAATCGGAATTCGACTCGCCCGATCGGGCCTGCAGATTCCCCAAATGGCGATAATCGGCGACGCGCTGCGCCAGGCGTTCATGCCGAAGCGCGAGTACGAAAGCCTCCGCGACGAGGACAAGGCGTGGCTGAAGCTCCAGCGGCCCGCCCTGGTGCTCCTGACCTCCGCGGTCTGCGGCCTGATCCTGGCGTGCACGATCGTCAGCCTGAAGATAGTGTTCCCCGGGGACGGTACCCTGAAGAGGCCGTTCTGCAGCGACCGGAGGGTCCTGCCCCTGTCGATCGACGAGAAGGGCGGGGACGCCGACGCGCTCCCGGGCGCGTTCTACCTGACGGACGCGGAGACGGTGGATTATTATTGGATGGTCGTGTTCGTCCCGTCGGCGATCATTTTCGCGGTGTCCGCCGTGTACCTTGTTGCAGGTGAGCTTGAGCGAGCTCTTTCTTGCGGGGGTTTTATCCTCAAAGTTATTGCGAATGTTGGCGGTTGTGATGAAGAGAAGGAGAGCTGAAGAAATGAGCTGTGTGAATTGAGTGGTTGCGTGCCAAGACTTGATTTTAGGTTTAACCCATGTGTTGTCTTATGAGAGGTCTTTGAAAGGATAAGGTCTATCAGTATTCAAACATGCTTTACTGTAGAGAGCCGACCAGAAAATAATTGAGGAAGAAATGGAATGGTAGGTTGGAAGTGAAAATCGTGGATGAGCGTCCGTGGCCATCGGAAGAAATGGACTAAAATGGAAAATGCTGTTGGGAATTCTTGTAGGACTACCTTGCATTCTGTGCAGCAATATGGGAAAGAACAAGTTGAAGTTGAAACTTTGCACATGGTGGTTTTGCCCGATCCTTCTATGGTCCTTTTGAAATAACGAGTGGACTGTGTACCTGAAGTGTTTCTCTAGTTGGTTATCACTGCTAATGCACCCTGTTGGCCCGGGAGCTTTGACAAAGGAATGATGATCACACTAACACGTTATGGATCGATAGTTCGATCCTTTCTCCGCCCTTGTATCATTTGGGTTGTTATATATTCATAGAGCTGGACTTAAAAATGCATAAATGTGAATGGAAATGTGATTTTGAGTATGGTTGATTAAATTCCACTGGCCAATCAGTGCATTACATGTCTGCTCTCCATTTTTGGGATCTCCAATGTTGTGCCTTCTTGCTAGATGTCCCAATTTTATCTTGATTATAGTATGAATATGATCATCAAGATGCATACGACACAATCATTTTTCAGTATCTCATGGTTTTGAGTATTCTGCAGGATTCACTGTCGCTTACTCTGCTCCAACAAGGCATGGGTGCTTGAAAGTGGTCGAGAATAACTACTGTGCTTCAAGAAGGGGTAAGTGCTGTTTCTTCAATGTTGTGGACATGGTTTGCTCCACTGGCTCCTGCTAATTGAGAACCCAGCAACTATTTGCAGTTGCTTTTGGTAGTTGTGTTGCTACAAGTTTTCTCTGTTTGTTGTCTGCGACTTCAGAAAAACTTCTTAATCAACTTAAATGGATTCTGCCTGGTGTGTGAAATCTAAAAGAGGAGAAAATTTCCTCACTGTGTACTGTTTTTAACATTCTTAGTTCATATATGCAGGTGGTGTCCGCTGTCTTTCTATTCTCAATGTCGTCTTTGCTATCATATTTGGCCTTCTCGCGATATTTCTGGGTTCAAGCCTCCTCACATTGGGCAGCAGCTGTTCGGTGCCCCTGTTTTGGTGCTATGAAATATCAACTTGGGGGCTCGTCATTTTGTACGGAGGGACTGCCTTTTTCCTGAGAAGGAAAGCTGCTATAATCCTCGATGGAGGAGAATACGGTAGTCGAACCCTTGGTCTTGAAATGCTTGAAACTAATCCATTGGAAGTCACTCCCGACATGGAAAGACGTGTCAATGAAGGGTTCAAAACATGGATGGGATCATCCCTCTTGTCCTCCGACGAAGAGGATGAGCCGGAAAGCTACATGGAAGTGCCTCAACCAACTCTCACTGACTTCAGCGGGCAAAGAGTGTGACTTCAGAAAGAAGAGGTGCCTGGATTCAGACTCGATAGCATTTGCATTTTACCCTGGACCGCTGCAGAGCATTATCGGATTCGGATTTGCTTAAAGCAAATCTGCAACTGATGAACTGACACCATCTTAGATTAGATAAGTTTTGGCAATGCTGGGTCAACCGAGGCCTCGTCTCCGACGTCTGGCTATGACCTATTCCGCGGGCAATCCTCATAGCTTGTGAATAATAAATGATTTTTTGCCCTCACATTCTGTAACAGTGTACTCACATGGTAAAGCAGTAAAGGAAGCACTTTTGCCCTGATGGCTTCTGCACTCAATTCGTGTTGAGTTTTCTCAGTGACAGAAAATGAAACGCTGTGTAGTTTATGACCTCGTGTCACGTGGTTTGATTTGTGACGGAAAATCACATAAATAGTATTTGAATTTTGTCTCAATATACAATGTGTTTTTTGAATTTTTAATTTGTTCATTATGATCTATCAACTTAACTTAATGTGTAATGAGGTTCTTGAATTTCTAATTTGTTTAATGTAGTTTATAAACTTTTGTTGAACATTCAATTTGTCTCTAGATTAGATAATTCAGAAATTAGATTGAATCAAGTGATATAAAATTTTGGGGATTAAATTGAATATTTACCAAAATTTGAAGGATAACATTACATATTAAGGTAAAATTTAGAAATCATATTGAATAAATTAAATATTCATAAATTATTTGTATAATTATTTCATTTGTTATCTTTGGAAGATTGCACCTGCCAATATCAAGAAGAGACTTTGGAAATTGCAAAATTAAAGTGATATCGCATCAACAGGTTGAGTGGAAGTTGCAAAAGTAAACTGAGGAATTTTAAGAACAAAATAGCCAATGACATGACATATTGCATTTATGACTCTACTGTCTAGAAATAGCGCGACTAAATAGTTCCATATATTAATGTGGTAATTATTTTGTTGCTTTTTACATGGAAAGATGTTTTGAGCGTGACACTTATCACATCAATATGTTGTGACAACAATATTTATTAAAGGTGAGCATAGTCCAAATTGGATTGGTTCATCTCCTAACCCTAAAATCAACTCGCACAGTATTGATTTTCAATTTTTAAAATTGAGAAGTGATACTATTGAGCTCGAGATTAACGACTAGACTAATCCAATAGGTTCAATTCAATTTTAAGATTAATTCGAGATCAATCGATAACTTTTTTGTTTTATCTTTTTTGTATTCCTTAAAAATGCAAACCTACAATTTCAAATTACATATCCATCGACAATGCGATTAGGGGTGTGTAAAATAATCGGGACCCGCTCAAACCGCTAGAATCGATGGTTCTTAAGGGAACTGGTCCGATTCCTTGTTCCATGGGCGGATCCGCCCATTTGCTCACCCGGATCGGACCGGTTATATTGTAATAATATATTATTATTTTTTTACGACATAAGGAATCTCGTACGGTTGCAGTAAATTTAGCGAAAAAACCCTATGATAATGTTAGCAGAGGACCCACCACCCCAACACCATACTTAAGACACAAAATGCTTCTTTACTGAGTTTCGAACCCCTCATCTTTGGGAAGGATCAACGGAGCTCTTAAAAAATTTGAAATTAACAAATCTAAAATTTAGGACTCCAATCACCATCTTGTCTCAAATTATTACTTTCCTACTCCATTTCGTCTCTATCAATTCAAAATCTCCCCAAGCTCCCTCTTCCTCTCCGATTCACCTCCGGATCTACTCATTCCCTTCGAGTCCTAGTTTGAACTCAGCAAAACAATGAATTGATTCTCTTTTTCTTCTCTCAAACTTGAACTCTCTCTCTACTTCGTCGCCATCCTTGTGACCACCTTCGCATTCAATGTCACTAACGTCCTCTTCGTTATTGGGTTCATCTTGCTTCTACCTCCCCTCTTCCTCCTCCCCCTCCTCAAGCTTCTCCCCATCATCCTCATCTTCGAGGACGGGTGAACTCCAAGTCTAGGAACGGCTCATTGTCCCCAAAATCCTCTTTATTGTCAGTCTCGAGGGAGGAGTGGGAGACAACGGAGGTGGTGGCAAAGATGGTGGTAGTAGTCGAGATGGAAGCGGAGCGAGGGTTGTGACCACTACTACCACGGCACTAGTAGTTGAGGAGAATAAAGCTACCATGATTGGGAGAGCCAAAATAAGCGAACGTGGGGAGGGTAAAAAGGGGAAGGCACGGAGGTTGGATTGATTCTATGGATTCACCTTGGAACCGTACCGAACTATCGGCGGGGTTTAGGTGGATCCATATAACTAGCGGGCAATTCTCGGTTTTAGGTTGGGAACCGCTCACTTTGACCATGCACGCCCTAAATGCGATGTTGTACAACAAAACTATAAATACTAATATATATTTAACAATTTTAAGATAAAAGGCAACAGTAGAAATTTCACATATGCTAAAACTTTGAACTCATAAAAATGATTAAAATTATTCATAGAGATATAAAATAAATGGAAGTTCTTGTAATCATCTATCAACAATGCTCATAACACCATATGCAAAAATTTTACATCCACGAGTGAAGAAGTATGTTGATTAGCCTACGATGTGACGTCGTATTTCGGATTTTCTCCTCATAAATCGTATTTTTGTGCCGTACCATTTTTGTTACTACTCCAGCATAATCATCACTTTTTAAGCTGGGCTTTTTGGTCCTTTGACCCAAAAAAATCTGGGCTTTTTGGTCCAAAAAACAAGCCCAATCTCCATCTCTCCTTCTCCGATCCATCCCTCCCTAAACCCTACCCTTCCTCTTTCTCTCTCCGAGATCCATCCTCGGCTCTGTTTCTCTCGCGCTCGCAGCAGCTGAAGCTCGTCTCGTTGTCCGTTCGCCGACGACGATGGCCGCCTCCTACGAGTACGACGATGCCCCTGGCGGCTACGACGATGGGCAACGGCAGCCCCAGGGGCGGCGGCGCCGTCGCAGGCGGACGCCGCCGGGTATGACCCGAACTTCGTGCCCGACTCCGTCAAGTCCTTCGTCGTCCACCTCTACCGCCACATCCGCGAGAAGAACGTGTACGAGATCCACCAGATGTACGAGACCTCGTTCCAGACCCTGTCCGACCGGCTCTTCAAGGACACGCCCTGGCCGTCCGTCGAGGCCGTCGCGCACTACGTCGACAACGATCACGTCTTCTGCCTGCTCTACCGCGAGATGTGGTACCGGCACCTGTACGCCAGGCTCTCGCCCACGCTGAAGCAGCGGATCGATTCGTGGGATAATTATTGCAGTCTCTTCCAGGTACGAGGGGCTTTGGATTTCTTGTTTCTGTGGCTAGAGATGTTAAATCGATTGCGCAGTCTATTGCTTCAAAAGGTTGATTTTGAAGAACGGGACGATGTATTGGTGCGTTTGTGCATATATATATATAACGTATTGCATTACCTTAACAAGTTAAGTTGAGTGTCATTATCAATTGCGACAACATTTTCATCTTTTGGGAATATTGCAGCACTGGTCTTACAAATGGTAGTTTGGAGATCCTTATTGGTGGGCTTTTGCTTTATGAATGGGTGCAGATTTTGGGTATTTAGGAGGACACATTCTTCTCTTATTTGTAAGGCATAGGTTTTGTGTTCATAATGGGCACCAGACTACTGTATGCATGCCCTTGAAAGCAGATTTCTTGTCCTAGTCAAAAATTTTATGGTCTTTGATGTGCAAAAGACTGTTGATTGGTGGATGCGTGTCTATCGGTGTGGGTATCTTTATTGTCATAAAGCTGATCCTGAGGAATGATAGTTTCAGGATTTTTTCTTTTGGTGTCACAAATCAGGTAGTCTTGCATGGAGTGGTGAATATGCAATTGCCAAACCAGTGGTTGTGGGACATGGTGGATGAGTTTGTTTACCAGTTTCAGAGCTTCTGCCAGTATAGGGCGAAGATGAAGAACAAGACTGAGCAGGAGATTGCATTATTGAGGCAGTATGATCAGGTAATTGTAATTGGGAAACATTATGACTCTCAGGACTTTCCTAATTTGCATGTTTTCTGCAGTTTTTCTGACACTAGTCTACATCAGTTGCTAAACTGGGAAAAATTCCATGGTCTGGTTCATTTTTTCAAATAGATTGTTTAGATCAATAACCGGTCAAATGCAGTTTACTTGGTCAAACCAGCAGTTCAACTGGGAGAAGCCCAATTGGATTGGTTCATATAGATTTGCTCTTAAAAAAAAAGTAGCATCTTTCAAAAGACAGGATTGGATGCTTTCCACTTTATTGTGGAGTCCCAACCACTAAGCTACAGTCTATCTGTTTCTATTTTTTAACAGAACTTAATTTCAAGCTCTTTTATGGTCTTAGAAACAAGTGACTGGCTTGATAGATGCGACTCAAAAGCCCTGCACCTCTCAATTATGGCAAGTGCGTCTTTAACCTGCTGAACTCGACAACAAGTGCAGCATACGCGACCATGTTTTGCTTTTAATATCTGAACAAGTAGATGAATTCAGCATCTAATGATCTGGCAACTTAACCAGTTGAAGTGGTTGACTTGTGAACTGCTTCCCTGACTGGTTCTAAAGACCAGGGGTGGGTTTATAAACGCTTGTATTCTGTTGTGAACTGTGAAAACTGGGTTCCACTTCCATGAAGCATATTCTCAAGTTTAATTCTACCAATGGATAGTTTCTCCTTAAGTTGATTGATAGGTGTACACTCAAATGCAAGCTCATGTTCTCATAGTATGCCTTTGTTTCTGCAGATTTATTATATGCTGCCATTGCCTGTTTATTACATATGTCGGTAATATAGTACTCTGTTGCAGGCTTGGAATGTGTACGGTGTGCTCAATTTTTTGGAAGCACTTGTGGAGAAGTCTATGATCATTCAGATCTTGGATCAGGAAAAGGAAGGCCTTGAACAATTCACTGCCACTGATGGTTATGATTATGGTGGTGGGAGCAATGTGCTGAAGGTGCTCGGTTACTTCAGCATGGTGGGATTGCTGCGAGTTCACTGTCTCTTAGGTGATTATCAGACTGGCTTGAAGTGTTTACTCCCAATCGACATTAGTCAGCAAGGCGTTTATACTAGTGTCATTGGAAGCCACATTGCCACTATTTATCACTATGGGTTTGCCAATCTTATGCTGCGGAGGTAAATTTCTCTTGTGATCTTTGATTTTGTTTGGTAGCTTTACTGTCTCTCTGTTTTGAGCCAACTATTTACACAATTTTTAATAGGTACGTTGATGCAATTCGAGAGTTCAATAAAATCCTCTTATACATCTATAAGACAAAGCAATATCATCAGAAGTCCCCACAGTATGAGCAGATACTCAAGAAGAATGAGCAAATGTATGCCTTGTTGGCTCTTTGTCTTTCACTTTGTCCTCAAGTGAAGCTTGTTGACGAGACTGTCAACTCTCAGTTGCGAGAGAAATATGGTGAAAAAATGCTCAGAATGCAGAGATATGATGATGAGGCTTTCGTCATCTATGATGAGCTTTTCTCATATGCCTGTCCTAAGTTCATCACACCCTCAGCACCAAGCTTTGAGGAGCCTCTTGTCAACTACAATCAGGTACATACATTTAACTTTATCTCATGAGAAGCGGCATTCAGTGGTTAGTTGGAGCTTTCCATTATGCTTTTAGTGCATTTAATCTTGCGGAGAGTTAATTAGCTGATATCTGTTTGGCTGTCTATGGCATTGACAAAATTTATATGGGCTGGATTGCATGGATAGGTCATTTGTCATTTCATTTCCTTTGGTAGCGCTCAAATGTACCTTGATATGAGGTGTTGGTATTCAGCTGGTTGAAATGGATTCCTGTCTGTCCAAATGATGACATTAGAATGTCTATTCTCCTATTTAGTGTGCATTGCGCAAGGCTGCATGTGCATTTGTATATGTTTACCTTTGGTCATAATGCCGATAATCCTATGCTAGGAAATACTGATTGTCTTTTTTGTGCGTATTTGTCTTGAAATCAGCATTTTGTGCAATCTCGTCTACTTTTTCAACATGACTGGTAACTGGCTATATGCCTGATGCACCACTCATCAATTATTGCAGGATGCCTATAGGCTTCAGTTGAAGCTGTTCCTTTATGAAGTGAAGCAACAGCAACTACTATCAGGTGTTAGGACTTTCTTGAAAGTGTATTCAACAATCTCACTTGCGAAGCTTGCAAATTATATGGAAGTCGATGAACCCACTCTGCGGTAAGGAGTAAGAGAAATCTTGTTTTTGCTCTGTCCTATATAGGTGTCACTGCTTATTTATGCGTTGCTTTTGTCTGCTGCAGAACTATATTGATCACATATAAGCACAAGACACATGCTATTGATACAGATGGAAAGGTCATCTCAAATGCCGATATCGATTTCTTCGTAGATGATGTAAGCCTGTCAGCTGTCTGCTGTCATGTTCTCCTCCTGATCGGCACACAGGCTTTTTGTTTAATTCTACCTGCAAGACATATTTTTTGGAACAACATGCTATTCCTTTCTGCCTAATTGTAGAAACTGTTAAGATTGCTTAGGCTAGCAATGTGATGCAAAATTATCCTTATTAAGAGTGACACTGGAGTTAACATCCAAAACATTTCAGTTTTTGGATGCATTTGCCAAATCAGCAGATACTAATGTCTACTCATATCTGTGAATATATATGAGTACCAGCCTTATGTCGGAAGTGTCACAATCAATTGTAGGTTCTTTAATATTGCATTGAGGTTGCGGATGATAGGGCAAAAACTAACCACATTTATACCTTGGGAAACTCTTCTTGGGTTGATATTTGCCGTCAACAATTTCTTTTCTATGGATTGGGGGCTCATATGTCATGTTAATGCAGGACATGATTCATGTCGTTGAATCCAAACCAGCAAAGAGATATGGAGATTATTTCTTGCGCCAGATTGTCAAGGTATGTGTAACCAACCTTGTCTTCATGACAATTATTAGCTGTGTAGGTGGACAGTATTTCATGATTAAATGTTGTTTCTCTGACAGCTTGAAAGCATGATGAACGACATGGACAGAGTTAAGCTGGAATAACCGCACTGTCTTCTTGATTTGTCTGTCCCCTCTGCCGGCTGTCTTTCTCCGAAGGTCGGCATTTTTTTGGCACTACAATCAGCCATTTTCTGTAGTTTCTAGTTTGACTGCATTGGGTCTCCGTGTGCTAAAAGACATGATAAGTATGCAGACCTCACTTAGTCGGTGTGCCCACCGGGTTTTAGAATTATTTTTCCGAAATGTATTTTTTTGGCATTAATCAATGAGCTTCCTACCAGTACAGCGGACCAAGCTAGTTGTTATCCTTTTTATCTGCTGTTACATCAGAAACTTAGAATGGGTAGCTAAACGCAGGAGCCAACTACACGGCATTTACATTATGGGTTATGGTTCGCTGACATTGTAGTGCACAGGTGGGAGTATTATTGCATGTTCAACGGATAGGGCAAGGGCCCTTCGTGTGTGATTGTGGTTCATCCGTGTAGATAGGGTTGGCTGTTCCTGTGGCGTTTGTGTTTTTGGTCATTTGTCCTCTTTTGGGTTGTGAAAGCGACGACAGACATGCTAAGCATCCTTTGTTGGTCGTGTTTGAGCAGTTCATCTCAAGCCAAAGCCTATTTGGTTTAAACCGATGAGCTGATGGTTTGATTGTTCCGCAATGGCGTTATGAATGGGTGATTCACTGACGGAGGAAATAAAGTAAATATTGAACGTCCGAGGAAGAGCGCCAGAATTGCATACTGAACGAGAATGTCTATCACCTTCTTGTAAAATCCTTCATATGAAGTGATGATTGTAGTATATTCGGCTTTACTTTTCAAAGAAATTATAGCTGCAGCAGGTTCCGCTGTAGCGACGGAAAGATCGATTACCCTTCCGTCGTTCCGCTGCTTTTGTTTGCCTCCTTTTGGCTGGCGATCATTCTACCCGGGAGCTAAAAAGATCATTGAACGACGGCTGGTTCAATTATATTGGCCTCACCTTTACGTCTCTTCGTCGCTTGATCTTTTCTTCTGGTCGAGGATTCGACGAGACCCATCGAACGCGTCGAATAATTGTCGTTTGGACTAGTTGTTCCGCCTAAATGAGACCCACCACTACCAATAACGATAAAACTGTGATTTCACGGGACCCAAAAAGAGAATGTTAAAAACAAGTTTCCTCGATAACGATTTTTTCTTTAAAAAATAAGAAGTTTCACTTTCGACAAGATTGTGATGACTCCCTTGCGCTCGATATGCGGTTGTTGATGTTCACCGGAGTTACGTCCGACGACGGCCATCTGTCCAATAATTGTGGATTACTTCTTGGAGGTTCTGTCGGCGTAGGCACGTGAATCACCTTTTTTAATTTCTTTACATTTACGTTGGCTCTAGGATCTGTTTGACACGTGTTGGGGTAGTACATCATATCGCATTCATTTGCGTAGGGAAAGTCCAAGCTACAAACCGTGATGGTTTGTCTTTCCGTATTCCGTCATACGAGATGAAAGCATTACGTAAAAGTAGACTGTTCTGAAGCTAAAAATTTCAACGTCTATGTATAGTACCGAAAGATATATGGATAATAATGGGTATATCGGGGAGAAATTTGAAAAATCATCTGTCCTTTTCATTCTCATGTCTATTTATTCTGAGTTTTGAAAACTTATAATTTGTATCTCCAAATGAAATCTTGAGATTGAAAAGACTAATCTATCCTTGAAACTCATCTAGACCTAAAATTGTTTGCCACCTCTCTGTCTGCCCCACCCCCCGGCCCCCCCTTCTTCACGGGCATGGTTAGACTTGACCAAAGACCGACTCATTTGCGACAGATCCGGCTCAATGGCTGCGGAGCTTGGCCAAATCTGGGACAAGAGGCCTGCCTTGTCGATGGGTCGCAGCTCAATTGGGGTGGCAAATGGCAACGACATGGCAAGCATCATTGGCACTGAGGAGGAGAGGGGCAAAGGGGCGGGTGGGCGTATGGGTTAAGGTTTTGGACAAGTGATTTCATCGTGGGTGGATTTGAAATTGTTGAGGGGAGTGGGAGGAGGGGTGATGTTGGAAGAAGGAAAATAACAAGCCCATAGATATGATTAAATGTCAAACTTAAAATATCAATTGTAGATTTTCAAAACTCGAGATGTTAGGATGATACAAAAATGAAATGTAAATATACTTTATTATTATTGTTATCGGTGTACACTTTATTATATTAACACAAATTTCGTTAGTAGGAAAAAAGATAACTTAGTGATAGGATTATAAATTATCGAAGAATCCTAATCAAGTAATCTTGTCCGGAAACAAAGAACGGTGGGATGCACGGACATTCAACTCTATGGACCCCCCTCCTCGATAAGATAATGGTAGGCAGAAAGCTGCCTGATGCCAATAGATTATAACACCAAAGCATCATTCATGGCCAAAACTAGAGAGACCACTCCAAATCCTTCTCGCCGTACGAATAAACAAACGCTAAAATGGGGACGATAAAACAATCCTCCCAGGTTGAAAAGAAGAAGTCGTCGTCCTTCATGATCGGGACATGCGACCTAATGTGGTCGTTCTGATCGGTAGGTGGGCGGGTGCGACCCGGTCTCTCTTCGCTCCCCACGTGATTCTCCGGCTGATGGCATCGCCCTGTACGATGCGCCGACGGGTTTCTTGAAGCAGCTCGCAGGCCGGCCAAATCAGAGCATCTTCCTCATAGGGAAATCCGTGGTACTTCTTGTGCAAACCGCGACGACGATCTTTCCGTTTTCATGGCCAAAAGGGTTCCCCACCCGTGCAGTTGCTGGCTGATGAGCTCTGTCTCTCCCAGCGTGGAAAAGAAACAATAAATTAACAGAGGAAGGAAGAAGGAAGAAGAGTGAACAGAAAATAACTTCACCAGCTGACCCAAGCGTGTAGCGCATGCCACTTCCCCCACCTGCTCACTTACCACCCTCCCCAGCATTTCCCCTCTCCACCAACCGCCCGCTTACCCCATTCTTTGATTTTCTTGGTCCCCTCTCCTCGCTCCTCCCCTGTTCACTCCCTGCCTCGCGTGGCTACGGAGTGCTCGATAAATCTTGGCGAGAGCTCAAGAGAGATAGGAAGCAGAGGCTGGTCTCTCTCTCTCTCTCTCTCTCTCTCTTTCTTCGCAGCTTCGCGGAGGGCCTTATGGCGAGGTGCGCCAGGTGCTGGGTTCGCGGCTCAATGAGAGCGATGAATGTGATCGTGAACATCTGTGGGGTCGGCATGATCATATACTCCCTCTGGCTCCAGAAGATGTGGGACGATGGCGTTGCTCTGCTTCCCTCTGTCGCCAACCTGCCTTTGCCATGGTAAGCACTCGAGATAGCGGAAAAGAAAGGAAAAAAAATAATTCTAGATGTGTTTCTTTCCGAATGCTGATGCGGAAATTACCCAAATTTGCTACAGAGCTTACCATACAGCATTGCTTGCGGATTCTTCCATTTCGCGTTTGCTTCTTCTCTTGAATGAAGAAGCCCATCGATTGTTTATGATGGTTTGTCATCGTCAAATGTCAGTCAGTGTATCAGAGCTAGTTCGGTTCCTTCTTTCCAGTTTCTAGAAAATTCAATGAAATTCGATGTTTTCTCGTCTTGATAGCTGGTTAAATTTTCTTCTGTAACCATGATATGTTAGACTTGGGCTATGAGTTTTGTTCCCTTTCCTTCTGTATCGGTATCTTAGTGGCTGCTAATACCATATTCTTTAGGCATGAATGAGGCAATATGCTAGATTATATCTTAGTTCGGCATATAATCTTTTAGCATGTTTTTTTAAAGCTCCTAACACCAAATTGGAGAGCAGTCCTCATTTTACCTCAAACTTACGGCATTGGTTGAAGCACTAGAATGAAATTTTATCACGAAAAGATATCTCAGCTTTCATCAATCAAGTTCATTTTCTTTATAACATAATGCTTACTCTGAGAAATATGAACATTGCTTCATTCTTGTATAACGTTCTTTTGTTCAATGCTATTGAATTGTACAATGAGGATTGTTCTTCCTTTTAACAGGTTTATATTCACATGTTTCGGCATTGGTATTGCTGTCTGCTTCAGCACGCTTCTCGGCCATGTGGTTGCTAATTGTATTGGCAATTCTTCCCTGTGCATTGTATCCTTTCTGAACTTTTTACTCTCTCCTTCACGGAGTAAATTTCATTGAAGCTCTAATACTTTTGTCAAGTTTGGTTATTCTCGTTATTCTTATCGGCCTTTGAGAGAACCTGAGCTTCTGTCAAGTGTCCTGTGTATTTGATCTTTTCTGTAGTTCACTCACGGTAATCCTCAACTGATTTATCAGTACATTTTCACTTTGTTATCCCTTCTTTTTATTGAAGCGACAGTTCTGGTCTTGATATTCTTCAAGATGGATTGGGCAAAGGTATGCTCTCTCAAAACTTCTCATGGTCTAGCTCGATTAGTAGTACCTTGTCAATAGCATTTCTCTTGCCTTATCTCTGAGATGGGGGAAATCTCATTGGACATGTTATGGTTTTGGACTTGGTGGAAGCTAAAATCGAGAGGAATGTTCGATGGAACGGAAAAAATTAAACATTTGTGGCAGAAATAACTGTTAATTATGTGACATTCTTGGTTGAGTACAGACTATAATTTTCATGATCCATGAGGCTAGTTTCAGTTTTACTAGAATGTAAGATATCCTCAATCCGCTCTCGCAATTCACATGTCAATTGACTAGTTGGATGTGCTACATGAAAATAAATTCTTGATGAAATGCCCAGAAACTCTCCGTCCGTTCTTCACATCCTTGATGCTTGAGTTCATAAAGTTTGACCATTTTGTAAACTGAAAGTCTAGAAGTATCTTGAAGCTGTTTTTCAATTCTAGTTCCTGTACTTTTATCATGGAGTCGCAACCATGAGCTTCCGCATCTCACTGAAAGCTGATTCTAGTTTTGCTTTCGATTGATGGGCCCTGCTCCCTTTTAACTCATCTTCTTTTTCTCTGGCTTTATACACAGCTAATTTCGGAGTATATTGATGAGCACAATGAGCAGTTCGAGGTTTTTGTGGTCTTCCACTTGAAAATGTGTCGCCTGATTGTAATCCTGATTTTGTTGCTACAGGTAACTGATTCTTCTCTGAATAAAAAGACTGTAAAGCTCTTGCATCGTCTCTGATTTTCAAAAGAAACCATCTACCGTTAATGTAAAAAGAATGAATCTTTAACAGAAAATCATTTCTTTACTGCATTGAGACATTTCTTTTAACTTTTATGATCTGAAGAACAGCAGGTCGCTACCAGAAAAACCCTTTTTTTTCCCTATTCTTTCATGTATGACAAGGTAAGGATAAGATAGTGATTGATCACATGCTTGACCAAGTACGCCGAGTCCATGCTGTATTGCATAGAAAATCTTACTAAAAAATGGAGTTTCCATCTCCGTCATTGTGCTCTCAATTCCTCTTGACCAAGTTTCCTAATGAAATCTGATTCTTTTGCTATTTTCTATGATGTCGGTCCTCTTTATTTTGGTCACTTGAAGAACTTCCTTTCTTGGCATTCTGTATGAATTTAGAATCTTTGTGAGCAAACTGTCAAAAAATGTGGTTTACACTTCCAAGTTTGCCGATTGTTTCTCGGCACTGCGTTCCACCTATACCATCTGTAACTCTAGCGCATCTGAAAGTGAGAGAGCATTTGGCGCTAGAACTCACTCCTTCACTCTCGATGTCTCGCAGATCATCGTCATCGTGTTTGCAGTAATCCTCTGGGCTGTTGGCACGGGACCGACGACGGATCAGACACCGGACGTCAGTAATTTGAGACAATCCTTTCTGGTCTGGCCCAGCACACCGGCACTCATCGAAAATTCACAAACTTGCACAAGATGCGGAGAATTGCACAGTAGGAACCTGCTCCAAAGCTTCGCATCACGTCTTAAGGGCGCAATCACGACCAGATTTAACCGGACATCAATGAATGAGAATTGATTGTTTCTTCTTTAGATGAGCTGATCAATCTGCAGCAAGCTCATCCTCCACAGCACAGGTTCAGAAGCGGTACTAGAGGTCGTGGAAGATCTGTGCATTCAACCCAGATGAGTAGAACGTTTGGAAATCGGTCCCGCTGCGATTACGCCACAAAATAGAGGCTACCTGAGCTCTCATTCTCAACCCGGGTTTCGCAATCGAAGAAGATGGGGTTCTCAGAAGCCGCAGGCTTATCGGCTCGGCAATGCAGTACGTTGTCCTGATCCTTCGCGTCAACGGCAGTGGCGGCGGCCGACTTATAAGGTGGAACTACGGTGGGGAGAGGTTCCAAGTTCTTTGGAGACATCCTTAGTTTGAGCAGATGAATCAGTACGAGGAAAATGAGAGTTCTGGGTTTTTGCCTCTTCTGATCTTATGCACACTCTAAGAAACTTCAGTTTAGGCTGAACAGGGGAATTAGACAACGATCGCATTGTCGAAATTCATGTCCAGATGAGATGAGATCGGTATCGTCCCAAAAACGGCCAATGCCCAAGAGCGAGAGCGATATTTCATCTTGATTCTTGTGCCGAGTTTAGCATTTATTGAAGTTTATCTCTTGGATGAGTTGATCCTATCTTATCCATTCTTAATCCGTAATTTCCATATTTATTGCTAATCTTCCCATTTCTTTTTAGAGTACGTTTATTTTGCAAAATGAATAGTTTAAAAATTATTTACTTAAGAATACTCATTTGTATTATTTACGAAGATAAATGGACGAAATATATATTCACCATTTATGAAATATTTAAGTACAAATTATTATTGGTGATGAAAATAATTTCTTATTAATTAATTATTTCAATCGACATAATTTATAGTTTTTAAATTTCAATGTTTTTAAACTGTTAAAAGAATAATAGAGTGTCCATTCAATCGTTTGCTTTCTAGGAAGAATTCGTGTAATGACTAAAAAGAGAATGATTTTTGATCCATTTGTTTTACTGAAAGTAAATGATAGAATTCGCATTGTGATCGAAAAAATAATAATATTAATTTTTTATTTCGTGAAAGACAAATAATATGAAAAAATTTCTAAAAAAATTATTTATGTTATTTGAAATAATTTGTCGATAAAAAATATATTTATTATCAACAACAATTTATGACTAAAAAATTTCGTGGACATTAAATATATTTTTTGTTAATTCATTTTTCATAAATGATAAAAGTGAACTTTTCTTTTTGGGGGAGTATTTTTCACTTTATTCATTTTCTGTACCTATTTTATCTCTCCATCCAATTAGAACTTGTTGATCTTCCTATAAAATTTCGTCTAGAAGTCGTACAAAGGAACGAAAGACCCAGCGAGAAAATATTGCATACCCAGCCGGAAACCCCGCAAACGGATTAATGACGTCATAATACAGCGTGGAATGAAAGCAAATCTTATCGGGATTTGAATTATTTCTGACGAAGTGGCAGTAAGTAAGGTCTTATCTAATCTAACCGAATAGGGATGCGTGCTCGAGGTGGGTCCCACCCGCGACCGCCGCATAAGGAAATGCCTAAATGACGAAAATCTCCCCGGGCCTCCTCCATCGCTCCCTCGCTCGCTCGCCGCGTAACTCCCTTTTAAACACGCAAAGCCTCCTCCTCCTCCTTCCTTCCTTTCCTCCTCTCCCACTCAACCGCCCCGAGATCGCGCACGCCGCCGCAGCACCGCCGCCGATCGGATCCCCGAAGATGAACCCGCGCGACTCCTCCTCCTCCTCTTCTCCGAGCGATCGCAGGCTGAGCGCGCTCGCTCGCCACCTGAGCTCCCCCACCGCCGCCGGCGTCGGCGGCGGCGTCTCTCGCTCCCTCGCTTCCTCGTCCTCCTTCGCCCGCGGCGACTCCGTCTTCAGCCACGTCGCTCGCGCTCCTGAAGATCCTATTCTCGGCGTAACTCTCTCTCTCTCTCTCTCTCTCTCTCTCTCTCTGTGAATTTTTCTTTCGTTTCTTTTGTCGGCTGTTTCTGGTAGTGTCGCTGTGGTGATCTCTGCCGTGCGCAGAGCCTAGGGAGAATGTTCGTTAGGCCGTGTAAGTTTAGCGGCGTTTTAGGTTTTGCTTCGTGGAAAAGCGACGAAGAAGATGGGGACGGAGGATCGGTCGCGATCCGTTTTGATTTCTCGCTCTTCTTCTTCGTCGGAGACGATGATGTATCCTGGTTAGCTGAAGTGGCTCGGATCTGTATGTGTTGTCCAGTCGTCGTATGCGATTTCAGGAACTTGTCGTGGAACTCTTGTTCGTCGTTATCTAAGTTTGGGAATTATAGTGGCCTAGGATGTTTCTGTGTGAATATGTCTCTCAATCGCGCTCGCAATGAGTATGGCCTTTGTCTCCTTCGCTCCATTGCTCGGAGAAATAGGAAATGGCTATTGCATTTTTGTTGCTGAACTGGGGAAAAAAGGTGAAGGTGGCGTTGAAATGGGAAAGTTAACCAACAGTCTCCTTGTCTTCTGGTTCCGACTGTTTATCCTATTGTCATAGTTGGAGTGCATCATTATCCATCTCTATGTATCTCAAGTAGTCATGCTGTATGGTGTCTGCACGTGTTTGTGTGAAGGTATGCTGCCTCGATGTGCTTGTGATACCAAAAGATCAGAGGGAGATGAATTTGTAATGATGCAATTTTGCTGCTGCTCTTGGAGTTGGATCCTTTTGCTTTCTAAATGGCCATCGCTTACTGTGATCGTCATTCTGTGGAGTTCAACAGTGGCTCTGTTTGGTAGTTGAGTTTTTGGGAAGGAGACAAATAGGATTATACTTCCTATATTTGGATGAAGGCTGTTCTGTTGCGAAGATGAAATGCTCTATAAGGTGGTAGCTGAAAGAGCTTCATATGTGATTTATGGAGTGTTTGTTTTGGGGGGGGGGGGGGGGATTGAACTTCCTTTACAGTGGTGTCACCTACCACTTAATTTCTTCTGAATTATGACTAATGTAAAACTTGTTCATTCAGCTAACGTGTGTCAGTGCAATTGCTGTTTAAAGGCTGTAATTTGTGTTCTCCATCTCTGATGATTTCATTCTAATGTATAATGAATAGGTGACTGTTGCATTCAACAAAGATCCAAGTCCTGTAAAGTTGAATTTGGGTGTTGGCGCTTATCGTACAGAGGTAATTTTTTAAATAAACTTGATTTCACTGTTTCAGTCAGTAGTATACTGTACTTATGATGCTTCTGAGAAGATATTCTTTTTTTCTGCACTACTCTAACTCTCTCTCTCTCTAACTTTTACCTTGCCTCCTTGCGGAGCGTGAGGGTCGAACCTCACACCTGAAACTAAACGTCCCCACCCCAATTAATTCTCTTACCACTGCGCCGTGTGCCTTTGCTCATACCTAGTGTTAGAGACAGATTCTTGTGTACTCACTGACTGTATTTTCCTTTAATGATTTTCATAGCAATATGTGAGTATCTACTGTGCTATGCATTATAAACAAACAATCACAGATAGTATGCATTCATTAATCCTTCTGGCCTGAAAAACCATTAATCTTTGGATTGTTTTCTTGTTTGGCTCTATATGCCTACAGGAAGGAAAACCTCTTGTTCTGAATGTTGTGAGACGGGCTGAGCAGCAGCTTATAAATGACAGGTTTATTTGTGATGATATGATGGATGGTAACTTTAAATACAAATTTACTAACTTGTCTTGTCTGGTTTCAGGGCACGTGTTAAGGAATATCTTCCAATTGTTGGATTGGTAGAATTTAACAAATTGAGTGCCAAGCTTATTTTTGGTGCTGACAGGTAGAAAATTTATGTAATAAATGATTGCCCATGAAATAATACCTGCAATTAATCTTCTTATGTACAACATTTTATTGGTGGCATTTTGTGTTTGACTTTTTTTTTCCTTGATTTCCCTGGGAATAGCCCTGCTATTCGCGAGAACAGGGTCACAACAGTGCAATGCTTGTCAGGCACTGGCTCACTAAGAGTTGGGGGTGAATTTTTGGCAAGGCATTATCATCAGGTACAGTGCATGTTTTACATGAGATGATTTCCTTGTCTTTGCAGGTCTAAGTAGGTGGTTGTATAATAAAACTAATGGTAAATATCTCTACCATGTGGTGCAGCACACAATATACATACCCAAACCAACCTGGGGGAACCACCCGAAAGTTTTCACTCTGGCTGGGTTATCTGTGAAATACTATCGTTATTATGATCCTTCCACTCGTGGACTGGACTTCCAAGGTAAGGAGCAGTGACTCGTGATTTTCTATCTCAGCTTATATTTCTCAGATCTAAACAGTGCCAATGATCCCACATTTAGTTGCACGCTTTCCCCCCTTTGTAAGAATGATGCATGATTGTTGATGGTGCAGTGCAAATTTGACAATTTAAATGAATGCAATAATGTTGTCTCTGAAACATAGGGCTGCTAGAAGACCTTGGTTCAGCCCCATTGGGAGCTGTTGTCCTTCTTCATGCATGTGCTCACAATCCAACTGGTGTTGATCCGACTATTCAGCAGTGGGAGCAGATCAGGCAGTTGATACGATCGAGAAGACTGCTACCTTTCTTTGATAGTGCTTATCAGGTATCTTCTTGAAGCATAGCGGATACAGGAATTACACAGAAGCTCCATTTACTGGGATCGAATTAGCTGCAGATGACTGATGAGTTAATCTTCGTCATACCCATTTTGTTTGGTCCAGGGTTTTGCAAGTGGAAGTCTGGATGCAGATGCTCAATCTATTCGTTCATTTGTGGCTGATGGTGGCGAATGCCTTGTAGCACAAAGTTATGCAAAGAATATGGGGCTCTATGGTGAGCGTGTTGGAGCCCTGAGCATTGTAAGACTCAATCCATGCTATCACTATTGATTACTGCCTGTTCCTCTTCTTTTGATAGGGTCTTTCTTATGATTCACAACTTTTGGATTCAAGGACTATGTTCATCTAAGCCAGTCATGAAATTTTTTGGACTTTTCTAGAATATGAATTAATGTGAATTAGTCAAATTTAAAATGGAAAACAATGATTTCCTTTTGGTCACTAGTATGGCCCTGTTTGCCAACATTTAATTTAGTTGGTGGATTGGGCCCTCCCATCATATTTTCTTCCTTTCGCAAATATTATGTGCAAATATGATTGAAGAACTAGTTTCTGGTCTTTTGCTGCATCACACTTTGAGGAAAAACTTTTTCCTCTTGAAGTTTTATTTGTGACAATTGAATTTCGTCAGGTCTGCAGGACGGCTGATGTGGCCGGTAGGGTAGAGAGTCAGCTAAAGCTCGTGATAAGGCCTATGTATTCAAACCCACCAATTCATGGAGCATCTATTGTGGCTGCCATCCTCAGAGACAGGTCAGATAAAAAACTTTTGCAGCTTGATGTTGTTTCTTCTTTTCTTTTTTTCCCATAGCCTATGCCCGTTGCTTGATGAATTCATGCTTAAGCCGCTATTTAAGCAATTACTTAGTTTGATCTTCAATTCTTCTCTTGCAGGGAGATGTACAATGAATGGACTATAGAATTGAAAGCAATGGCTGATCGTATTATCAGTATGCGACATCAGCTTTTTGATGCCTTGCGTGCAAGAGGTAAGAACCCTGTTTTTCTAAGAATATTATCCATGCTCTCCCTTTGTCTGTTTCTCATCTTCGGGCCAGCGGCTTAGGGACATTTTTCTTTGATTGCACAAATAAACATTTTTCATGCTCTCCCTTTGTCTGTTTCCCAATTGGTTACCTCCGCTTATTGCTTTTAATCTACAATAGGTGAAAAGCTTACAGCGCATGTATAATTGTCAGTTGGATAAATCTCTACTGCAGCAGCATCTTTGCCTTCATTCTGTTTGGTCATGCATGCATATTGCATATCGTTTAGGTAGCTACTCATTTGACTTTTACCATGCTGTGTCGATTAATACATGTTTCGGTCAGGCACACCTGGTGATTGGAGCCACATTATCAAGCAGATTGGAATGTTCACTTTCACGGGATTGAACACGCAGCAAGTTGTTTTCATGACAAAGGAGTATCACATCTACATGACTTCTGATGGGTAATAAATTCTTGTCCTTTTGTGCCATTAACATCATGCGGTTATTTGGCTCATATTGACTCGATTTAATATGGGATATGTTTAGCAGAAGTCTAAAACTTGTCAATAAAATGCAATTGAGTCCTAAAACTTACAAAAAGTGCAATCAAGTCCTAAAACTTTGTCAAAGTTGGTTCAATTCAGTCCTAAAGTTAACACCGTCAAAAAAGTTAAAGGAATATTTTTAATGAATTTTTTAATAGACATAATATTTTTTAAAAAAAAATAAATTTAGCCTTTCCTTTTTAATTTTTTATCTTATTTTTAAAGATTTTGAACAAAAAATAATTTTAAAAAGCCATATATATAATAAAAAATTCATTTAAAATATTCATATTGACTCGATTTAATATTACAATTATCTTGGGAATCTCCCTTCCTCCTTCAAAGATCATTTTTTCTTTCATTTAGCGCATGTTGTAGAATCGCAGGCGGAATAGAATGAATACTGGTAATTTTAGTTATTAAATCATGTTGCAACAGTTGAGAACTCTCACTGGTACTGAGCATATATAAGCTTTTCTAGTCGCCACATCGGACACGCCTCCAAAAAATTTGTCAAATGTTTGTCCTCTGTTTGCAACTTCATTTGTATATTTGATCAATTGTGCAATTGTAATGCTTATGACACGCCGCTGCCGCTCCTTTTTATGCAGGAGAATTAGCATGGCTGGACTGAGCTCTAAGACAGTCCCTCATCTTGCGGATGCTATACATGCGGCCGTCACTCGTGCTGTTTAGAAAATGTCAGCGTCTTACCTCCATTCTCCGTCCCGTTCTAGGCATTAATTTCTACTTGGTTATGTTGTAATAATTATTGCCTCAATGTATTTAGGCCCTTTTTTTTTTTTATTAATTTTGGTAGAATAAACGGGGGGGTCTATCTTCTGCATGGTTATGTAATAATTGGGGAACCCGTATCGCTGTCTTTCCAAATTTTGCCTCAAGTTGTGAAGTGTTTAAGTACAAATAGTCATTCAAAAAGCGTTATGTGCCGGGGCCTGGCTGAACCCTAATCAAATTTTAGGCCTTTGCGACAGCGACGAACTTCGTCGGATCTATTGGTTGGGTCTCAACTTAGTACCGAAATGGGGGGCGAGGCCATGGGCCATGGCCATTTAAAAGGATTTTGTCTGTGAAACGTCCAAGGTTGGGCGTGGACCACCCAGCCCAAGATCATCAGACTTTAAGCTCGTCTTAAGGCCCAAGAAAACCGAAGGTTGAGCTTCCTGAAATTTCTATTCAAATAGTAGGGAAGGAAAGGCCCCGGTGTTGGGCTTAGAAGGTGAAGATTATGATGCAGTGGGCTGAGAAAGTCTAAGTTAAGGCCAATTACAAGAGTTGTTTTCCAGGACCAGCTCAGCCCCAATTGGTCGAGAAAGCCCAAGTTAATAAGCCCGTAACCCCAAAAGAGAAGGCCTCTAGGCCCAATTTAGAATGGGGCCAATGAGAAGAGAAGGCCCAAGGAAGTGGACTTATAGGCCCATAATTTCAGGGTCCAAAAGTTGGGTTAAAATCAATGAGCCGAGAAGGCCCAAACAGTAGATCTTCCCCACGTTATGGCATAAATTCTGGGCCTTGCCCAAAGAGTTAATGCCCGAAATAGTTCAGTCGGACCACAGCCTAATGGGCCAGACCAGGCCCATGTTTAGGCTCAAGTCAGTTGGGCCAGAACCAAGTTCAGAGCCCAAGACTTCCGTGATGCGGGAGCCCAGCTTAAGGCCGGAAATTGGGCCAGGCCTGTTTTAAGGCCTTGCAGATGATCCTTAGTCGTGTATAATTCAATGGGCCCATATTAAGGTGCAAACAATTGGGCTTCCAGGCCCAACTTGCGAGGCCCAATGGGCCATATCAGCCCATTTTCTCTTAGCCCAATGGACCGTTACGGCCCAAAGATTTAGGTCAGAGGCCCAATTTAGGTAATTGCCTCTAGGCCCAATGGGCAGATAACATGTCTTCCGTTTCCAGGCCCACGTTAAGGCCCAAATTATGGTATGGGCCCAGTGGTAGGCACAAAGAATTGGTCTTCCAAACCCATGTTAAGGCCCAAGTTTTGGGCTGAGCCCGTTAATTCCGAAGGGGTTTGTACTAAGTTTCCAGGCCCAATGTTGTATTAGGAGCCAGCCTTAGCTTAAGTTACTGGGACGGTTTATGCCGATGTCGAGTCCTACGTTTTTTAGTAGAACAGGCGCCAGTTAAGGCCCGCTTTCCAAGGAGGCCCAATCATGGTTATGGGCCCAAGGCTTCGGTTAGGCCAAGCCCAAGTTGAGGCGGAAAAATTGGGCTAGGCCGGGCCTAATGTGAGGCCCAGAAATTAAGGCCAGCCGGGGGCCATTTGGCCTGTAGATGACCCTCAATCGTTTTAGACAGACGGTTCTTTTCTGTAAAGACAAGCCCAACCTAGGTTTTACGAAATTCTAAATCGAACGGAAAGGCACCATAAATATGAAGGAGCACAAGCACCTGTCTCCAATAATTTAATTTGAGTTCCCAGTCGACACTATGACTTGGCAGTTTGATGCTACATAGAATGACATGATACATGACGAACGCGTCCATATATACTGTATGAATTTTTATGAATAGTTAAAAAGCAGAGAGGTGGGCCAACTTTCAGCACCTAGCCATTCCTATCTGCAACCTTTCAACAGATAGGAAGAGGGACTCGAGAAGCTCATGGCGATGGAGGATTTCCCATTCTCTTTCCCGTTCTCTTTCGGTTTTCCAGGGGTTCCGCATTCGCTGAAATCGAGCGTCCGGCGCTCCACCTGCGATGTTTCAAAATAAATCATCAAATTTTGATGTCCATTCCATGGTTCACGATGATTTTGCTCATTCAATGGGCTAAAGAAATAGCACAATCCCTCTCCTACAAATAGTCTTGA
The DNA here is from genome assembly GCA_017140475.1 of Eucalyptus fibrosa. Lineage (NCBI taxonomy): Eukaryota > Viridiplantae > Streptophyta > Magnoliopsida > Myrtales > Myrtaceae > Eucalyptus > Eucalyptus fibrosa. The sequence continues at coordinate 48,860,132 of CM029507.1, read as the reverse complement.
CCTCGTCTGGTATTGAAGCCTAATTATTTGCTGAACGGTTATATCCTGATGTTATCGAGGTAGGTGTACCCTAAATAATGCCCGAAACCCCTTTCTTTTCTACGATAAGTATTGCTGAATACTGCGGAAGTCCAATTAATCAGATAAGATAGTCATCTAATGACAGACTTCATGTAGAAAGCAGGTCACATGTCCACCACGTGCAAGAGAAGAACACGTACGGACTAGGAATTTCATAGTTCTGTTCAGTCTATGGGATTGGTTTTTTTAAATTACTTAAATAGATAAACAACTTATTATCCGAGAATGAAGAGAATCATACCGGAAGAGCTGAACCCATGGAAGAGCAATTCTCCATCTGCTGTTTTGATTTACAATTTTCTTGGTCGGGATTTTGGTGATTAAGGTTTTTCTTCTTGGATACTGTCTCCGGAGTGTCATTTCCGAGAACCTCCTGCGCTGTAGCAAATGCAGCAGCACTTTGTTCACTTAGATGTTTCATGAGCCCAAGAGCGTCATAACTTCTGTCACCAGGACTCATGAAATACCCTATATCCTGAAAACAAACCAGAAGACGAAAAGACATCATGTTATATCATTCTCCTATTGTGTGCCAAGGACAATGTTGTTAGCTGTATAATTGACACAACAATACCTCGACCGTTATTTCAGTGCCAATCCTGGGCCCTGGAAGGAAAGAGTTTATAAACCAAGGTGACTTCCATGCTGAAGGAGATTCAATAATTCTTCTGAATGGAGTCCCTCCAAATCTGAAAGAGAATGTCATCAAGTCATCAAGTCATCAATCCCCTCTAAGGAAAAGCAAATAAACAAGGAGAACCTAAGCAACGGATTCTAATATAAAGTTTGGAATGATAATCAAACTTCACCACGGTCAGTTTAAGTATATGGAGGTCATTTTAATACCCAAGGAAAACCTCAAGCAACATAACAATCTGAAAGAACTACATACAATTTCTAGGAGAACACAAATACCCATACTATAATATTTTAGCACAATCTTACATGCTTGAGTTCTCAAAGCTGGCATCATTCAAAGCATTGTCGACAGTGATCTCCAAGGGACCTGAAGGAAGCGACAACGTAGATTTAGCGACCTTGTGGCTTCCACGTTTGGCTTCACTAGCAGGAGAGCTGAGAGGTTGGCATGAATTCCCAGACGAGGACTCAATGTTTACTCCATGAGTCAAAGAAGGTGCCACGACTTGAGAGGACTGTCTTCTGGGAGTTTCATCTATTGACCCAGTTGCTTTATGAGCTTGGTTACTAGTTTGATCAGGGGAAAACAACAGGAGGTCATTTATGTCATGTTCAGTAAGCACATCAGGAGGCTCTGGCACCTGCAAAGATAAGAGCAGGCCAAGTGTCACTGAGGAATAGAAAGAAAAAGGACAAATGAAACAGCCAAGTCACTTCCAGCAAAGAGAAGAATTTGCAATTTGATCTAACTGCTCCACATGGAAAGAACAGAGATTTGAAGTGCTACTAAATCCATGATATGAGACGCTGCATGTAAAACTCTGTAAAAGAGTAACCAGCAAACTAATAGGAAGGATAAAAGTTTGTAGACTGTCCCATGCGTAATATACACAAGACCACAAATATGTCAATAACTTGATAGATTTGTACTCTCACTTATTTTGGCTGGCATTCTCTTGCTGCAGAATCTTGTGCAGATGCATCGCCAAAAAAATAAAGAAATAAAGTGAAATTACAAACTCACACTTTCAGTTGTGGCATCAGCTTCTGCACCAGTTTTAGCTTTAATATCATCATTAACAGTCTGTTGCTCTTCTTTCATATAATTGTCCCTACTGCAATCATCCTCTAAACTTTTATTGCCTGGAAGTCCACTTCTGTCATTCTTTTCCTGTCTGCATTCTGAACCAATACATGAATTTTCTTTGTCTTCAGCACAGTTCATCAAGTTCCTTTCCATGCCGATCAGTGGAGACAGCATATATGCCCTTTGAGTGTCGGCCTCATCAAACATAACATCCAGACGAGAAAAGTCTCTAGTCAAGTCAGATGTTATATCTTTTTCCAGCTTTTTGTCAATTCTTCTATCTGACAAAGGGGACAACAAGTCGCGACATCTTTTCTTTAAGATAGAAGGGGTACTCGTGAATGTTTTGGCGGCACTTTTCAGTACAGCATCAGGACTTTTGTCACGTGAAGGAGAATCCCATAACCTAAACGGGGATATGCAGTTGATAGAAGACATCATCAGCTGTCGGATACCAAGGGGACTATATTCTTGCTGCATGTCATTAGTTGGTTGTATCAGATCACAGCTGAAAAAAGGAATATCCAAGCTAGGAAAACGTGGGGGCTCGTAGCACAGTGACCCTGGCTCTTGCTTGAATGATCCAATTCCTGGCCCAGCTTTCAAAGGAGTAGTTTGCATGACATCTGATCCTGAACCAAAAGCATTTACAGGTACTAATTTCGATTGATCAGGTGGCAATTCTAATTGCTCTAGCATACCCGGGCTCATGCCATTATCACAAGGAGAATTGGCTGAATTGTCTGCATTAACAAAACAACTATGCACGCCAGTTTCAAAGTCTTCTTGAGTGTCAAAAGAGGGATACTGGCTGGTTTTGCTACCAGATACTGGTGCGTCACCATCACTCGAGAACAATAAAGGAGCAGAATTAGAAGGCTGCGCACATGAAGTATCCACAGCAACAGCTCCTGAAGGATCATACAGCTGAGAAGATTCAGATAGTTGAAAATTTGATGATTGGCTTATTAGGGCATCTACACATCCACCAACATCAGTTCTGATTGATTCCTTGGCAATATTTTCAGAGGATAGAGATTCATCAGCCATAGCATCTGAGAATAAAAACCTGCAACATTCATCATCAGAAATCAAAATCTGATGCAATTGATCAGCTCCTATGCCCAAACTGCCAACAGAAGGAACCATCAGTGCCAAAGAAGTTTGAAAGGGAACATTAAGCCCCCCATGGCTCTCACTGGCACCTATGGACTCTGTTTTTGCTCCTGATGATTCTGGCCCAAAATCCAAAAAGGAACTATTTGGTAGGTCATGTCCACTGAACTTGTAATCCTCGAGAGAAGTTTCATTGCCACATGAAAAATCATGATGCACCAAATTAGAAGAGCCACATATTTCAGGATGTACATCTGGAATAGCGAGATTGACATCATCCATAGATGGGTAATACTGCTCTGAACAGGAAACTGGACTGGAGTTGTGATCTCTTCCCAAGGCAGACTCTTCATTCTTAGGTATGCCTACAGCCATGTCATTAGTAGACTGAGAGCAACCCACGGTTGAACTTTGACTGCATTCTGAATTTTCCTCTGGCTCTACCCCACACTTAGGACCAGTGTCGACTCCACTGGTCTGCAACCTTGAGGAAGATGAAGCAACGAGCTGATTCTGGAATCCAACATGAGGCAAAGCTGGAAACTGTGCAAGTAAACCTGATGCCAAGTAAGTGTCCAGTTTCTTCTTTACAGAACTGTTCCAATGGTTTTTTATAGCATTGTCGGTCCTGTTCATGCAAGAACATAATTCTAATTTATCCACAGAATGAGAAACATTTCCTGTTGCACCTTAAGCTGCCAAAAAAAAAAAAAAAATACAGACATGAAGAAACACCAAGGACACAAACCTGCCAGGCAAGAATTTGGTCAGCTCTGCCCATCTGTTTCCATAGATCTGGTGAGCCCGAATTAAGGCCAGCTCCTCTTCTTGGGTCCATGCCTCTTTATTTATAGCAGGATTAAGATGATTATGCCACCTGACATTATATATACATGAATGCGATTTCAGACATAGCAATTTCAATTTCAATTTGGACTCTCATCTACTTCAGCATGGCTAACCCAAACTTCAAAGTACCTTTACAATAAGCTTGAGGGCATAAACACTTCCGGTATAGGACATTAGGATGAACAATCAATATATAAAAGCAAATAAAATAAAAAACAATCAAAAGTATCTCTATGGTGGTATGAAGTGTGCAATTAGCAACAAGAGGAAGCTTGCAACACAGAAGAACTCCAACTTCATTGAAGGAGGAGAAGAAACAGGGACTGCCTGACGTAGTGTTTGAATATTACTAGAGAAGCCACAACAATTGTCATTCAAGTTCAACTTTTCACTCAATTTTGTCCTGGTGACTTCCCCTCTACTCAGTTACAAATTCAAGCCCCAAAATCAGCTTCAGTTCACCCTAATACTTCCTCATTCTTCTTCATTCCACAATCCATAAGCTTTCTCCATTTCTCTTGGCTAAAAGAGCTCTTCAGTCGCCACATGCAGGGTGTCCTGGCCTAAATATGAGTCCCTGACCAGCCTATGTCAAAAAGCTGGACATGGCCGTAATATACAGCAATCACCTTCATTTGGCACATCCTTCCAGATTTCTTAGCTGTTTAACAACACATGTAAGCTGTAGTCTCGGTGGTTTTGCTCAAGTGGCCATTTCATACTTGTGCATTGTTACAAAAACTAGTTGACAAGCATGGCAATTTTGGTTTTGGCAATTATTTTCACTTTGATCAACCAATTTACAAATCAGCATCTGAAATGAGCAGAGGCGGAAAACAAATCTTGGAACAATTAAAATATAGAGGACAAATAAGTAAAAATTTAGTTTTAATTGGTTTCAGATTGAGACTGCTAGATTTTAGGTGGGTCCTTCGTTATAGAAAATGCAAAATGTTTTTTCTATCAAAGGGAGAAGGATGTTTTAACATAATTCAGTATAATGGCATCACATGGAATGATGACTAGACATTCTCATCAGAAGGGCAACAGAGGACCAAAAAAGAAAATCATGAAACTTTCTGCCAAACCTTTCTCGACATTGCTTTCCAATTCGCCCAGGCAAATGTTGTGCAATCGTGGACCATTTTTTGGGACCATATTTGTTGACCAACTCAACGATGATTTCATCCTCCTATATCACATAAGCAAGTAATCATGTGATGTTATGGAAACACTGTGTGAATTTACACGGTGAAAATGATAATCATGAGAATTATAAAAAAGTTTGACACGAAAAAGGATATAAAGGAAAAATGATTTATTACCTCTTTAGACCAAGGACCTTTCACAAGTTCAGGATTCAAGACCTTTTGCCACCTATGTAGACATTGTACATCAGTCCGATCTTTGAAACACTCGGCTACAAAACCAGTATTATTCATCAAAGCCAAGAAACTGTTGTAGAAATTCCGGAAAACTAAAGTGAAGGAATATTTAAAAAAACAATTAGTTAAAAACAAACCAAATGTGGCCAGCACAAACAAAATCTATGCTCGAGAATATCGTTACAACATAATAATTCTATTTTTACAGAAGAAAATAGCAAATATATTTGTACTCAGAATAGAATTCAGAAGCAACAAGCAGATGTTCATCGAAGACTCTGCATTCGTCTGGCTCATGTTCATACAACTTCAACTTTGATGATTGATAGTAAAAATTTTGCTTTCCTTCAAAGAAAAGCTACATATGATAATACAAACAACCAGCAACTTTGGGATAATGAAAACATTGCTAAATTGCACCATCAAAAACCATACCTATCTTTTTCCAATTCTTTCCTTTGAAACGCTCGACTGCCTTGCGCAAAATCTCATCCTGACAACAACATAACCTCAAGTTATTATAGCATTATCTAATGCTCAGCCTATTGTCCCACTTGCAAATGGATGAACATCAGTTAATAAACCAAACTTAAGGTGAAAAATGATTTTCCAGGATATAACCATGAATAACCCATCAGCAGAACATCAAGAAAGTCACGCCAAGAATTCATTTTTATGAAATGAAACCGTGTTCCATCTAATCTATCATTTTGCATGAGTGCAGCTAAACTAGTCAGACATCCTAGTAAGTATTGAAATGGAATTACTCAACACAAAAAGAAAGTTTTGACGGTAGAACAAAAGTACAAGCATTTACCTCTTCGGCTGTCCATTGTCCCTTTGTTGAACGTCTAGTTGGCCCACTAGTCCTCCTAAAAAACAAAAGCACCGTACAATGAGAGCTTGGCATTATGGTACGCAGTTGAACCTTCTATAAATAATTATAAAGTAACGCAATCTGTGGAGGGTGAGCATCAAATGTAATTAAATCATGAACACTAACTGAGCACTTGAGCACACTAATAGCCATAAGAAACTGCAACAACTGATTTAAGAAATTGATAGCCTTTGCCTGATTTCACACTCAACAGAGCTGCAGCAGGGAATGATGTGAAAAAAATTCAGAATTCTTCTTCATACATTTTTTTCCTCGCAAAGGTAAAAAATAATAATACCACATCACATTTCAAAGATGCCATTAAGTGAACTCTCATCCATCCAAACCATGTCTCTAGTTCTGAGTAGCAGCCTAGTCACCAAGCATATTGATTGAAGCCATTTTGCATAACATGTATGTACTAAGGTTTCGAATGCAGTACCCATGCAATGGCCGTGCTCTCGGTACACCATCTCTGCTCCCGTCGGACGGAGCGGATGCTGTCTTTTCACTTTCCATAGTTCCTCGATAAGCATGAAATGCTACATATGCCGATTCCCACTCTGTGACTGTATCCAATATGTAACCTCCAAATCATCATAAACCGCCCGCCAAGATGTTTGGGCCCACGTCTTCAAACCCCAAATTCAAACAAACAAATAGCAAAATAAGCACCGCCATACAGAAACAATCCGAAGCAGGCAAGTGCCAATAATGAAATGCTAATTACGCAGCTTGAAATCGAAAGAGAAATGAATAAGCAGACGATCTTCTCACGACTCGCAAGTTACACGCACGATCCGAACCCTAGAATTAAACAAAAAAACTCGCCAAATCGCTCAATTAAGTAGAAGATGGAGCGCTGTACAGCACCGAGAAACCAAATCTCCAACTCTAGCTAAACTCGTTAAGATCGAAGGAGTTCCGAATTTCTCCCAAACCGAAAGCATCGGACCGACCGAATCGAAACCTCCGCGACGAGCGGCCGAATTCCGGCGAATCTGAATCGAACCGACTCCAACCAAGAACCGATCACCGGGAAAAAAAAAAAAAAAAAACCGCGCCGACGTGCGGCGACCGACGGAAACGGAGACGAGATCGACGCTTACCAAGCTGAACTCCGACGAGAGGTGCGGACGGCGTCGAGCGTCGGCGGGGGAGTCGGCGGAGCAGGCGCCTCGCGCATTTGCAGATCCGGCGGAGCAGCTCCGGAGCACCGCCGGAGGGGGGTGGCGGGGGACGGCGAGCGAATCTGCAGATGCTGATGCTGCTGCTGCTGCTGCTGCTGCTGCTGCTCTGCGAACGAGAGAGAGAGAGAGAGAGAGAGAGAGAGAGGGGGGAGAGAGAGAGAGAGAGGAATTTGAAAGTTGGAGTTTGAGTTTTTTTCTCTCTCTTCTTTTTGGTTTTTTAAGTGAAACGGTCGTGAGGAGAGATCCTCCTCCTTGGTTATTCAAACGCGAAGGGGCGGACAACGATGATTCAAACCCTATGCTTTAAAAGTCGAACACGTTCGGTGGGTGCGATGATGGAGATCCGGCGCATCTGGGCCGTCCGTCCGCTCTTAAGTCTTTTTCGGTCCTTTTTTTTTTTGTTCTTTTCTTAAGTCCAACGGCACACAAACATTTCCTCTTTCTTTCTTTTTTTCTTTTTTTTGTTTGCTTTTAAAGCGAATAATTCAAATATGGAAGTTTCAATTTCAATACGTGTGAAATAATTAAACCGATGATAACTTGCTTTGTTTCACATCTGACATGTTTGATGGAGAGATATTTCCTTCTTTTCCTTCTATGCTCGATTAGATAAGACACAAATGGAAGATATTAAAAGAAATCGAAAAATAATAATTCAAGCAGGCAAAAATTATAAAATTTGGCAAAATTTTCCTACAAGACCTTTTTTTTTTTTTTTTACGGTTTCATATTTTGGTTTTCGATGCCTCAAATTTTCGAACTTTTCAATTTTGCCAAATCTAGATAAAAATAGCTCGAGTGGAAAAAGGAGTTCCGAGTGTGAAAGATAGCTTTAAGACTTGGGTTGAAAAAAAGTTGGATAAGTTGACTTTTCAAAGAGATGACTAAAATTTGAATATGGTCGTTTGGTTGGGCGTAGACATACTTTAAAGACTTGAATATTTAACGTGTTGAGCATTAAAAGAATATCAAATCCAATAGTAATTAGGGCATTTATTTAAGAATATCAAATCCAATATTAATTAGGGCATTTATTTTTCAAGATTTTAAGTCATACTTTTTGTAGACCGTTTAGTATATGAGATTAGTTAAACCAATTTTAATTTTATTTTGTGATTTATGATGTATCAATTCTCATTTTTACAAGAAAATAATACAAATATCACCGAATTTGAGAATCTTACTCATTTCATCACATCAAACTTACACTAATTTATTTTCTCTCTTCGCGTAATTTGTTGATCAAATATAAAGATGCCCTTATCAAGAACCGAATCATGATTGGCATCCATCAATAGCGATAGATAAGTAGGCATTCCATCATCCCATCGATATAAGTCAATTTACATAGGCTTAGTTCACGTGAACCTTGAAGCACTCATTTCTTCCTAAAAAAATTGTTGATGCTGGATTGGCAATGGGGTTTGTGAGTTGGTACCACTCCCTCTCAAATCATGTGATTGTCGCACGAGATTCATCTAATCTAAAATTTAATCATTGAGAAAATATTTTTTTATAAACAATTGTTTGTATCATTTAGAATAATTAATCAATAAAAAATATTTTTATATTTAATAAGAATTTTATGTCTAAACACTTTTTTGGATATTTTTCATTTATTTATTTTTTAAGCAATAAAAGCAATAATTTTAAAAATACTTTTCAAATTATTTATTTTTCGCAAAGTCCAAAAATAAAATTTCACATTAGGCATATTATCATTATGTAATTTCTTTTTTTTTTTATAATATATATATAAGGTACATTTTATGTTGATTGTTTATGAAGTATGTAAAAAGCTGCCTAATAGAATGATAGTTCTATTTAGTTCGACTTTGAAGAAATAACTTTAAAAAATGCAAATATCTTTAGATTAAACAGGCTTTTCGAAAGCTATGGTGTTTGGGAAATCTTAACATTGGAAAATAAATTTTGCTTAAATACCACTTGATAAAGCTTCCATTTGCAAAGAGCTTTTGTTTTTTTTTTTTTTTTATTTTTTTTAAGTCAAAATTAAGGACAACCCCAGCTGCCAAATTTGGCCATGGAGCTTAAAAGTAGGCAGCCAAACCTCCTAGCCACTAGATAGCCTCGCATGAGGTCATGCGCCTCGGGCAATGCCTTGGGTCGCCCAACCTAGGTAGCGATCGCTAGGGATGTGCCTAAGGTTGCCCAGGACGTGCCTGAGGTCACCCTAACCTCAGGCGGCAACATCACCTAGGTCGGGTGACCCCAAGGCAGCTATCGCTAGGGACACATGACCCCTTAGGCAACACCATCGTCAACCTTCAGCAGCTCCTCAGTGCAAATCGTGGAAGATGAACAGTGAATGTGAGATAAATAGTGAATGTAAACTTATATTCTCAAAATGCTGAAAGCACAAAACAAATCCCCACCCGTTTTAGACTTTCAGCCTTCCCAATGCTGGTATTTGGCCAATGGGGTCCTAAACACACTTGCCAAACACCTCATATTAAAAAAAAATGATTTATTTGTTTTCTCCAAAAAAAAAAAAAAAAAAAAAACAGAACATAGGGCTAAGTAATTTCTATCAATGTACACGCCCAAGATAAAAGTAGCGCATTGACCATTCACTTGCGTTGCAATTATTCACTCTAGACCAGGTTGATAATGTCCCTAGGATAGGGCAAATCATGCATTGATGCTTTTACTTTCCAAAGCTTTTTGAGTAAGTTTGCAAGCCTAAATCAACTTAGAATAATCTGATTTAAGTAAAATTCAAAAGTCTGTCCATATTGCAGGATTCAAACCCAAGTTTGATTTATCTATTTCCAGTTGGTCCTGTCCGAAAGAGATTGCAAATTACAGAGTATTAGTAAGCATCATTGACTGAGATGTTAAAAACTCTTGAGATGATGAAAAGGAGAGAAAAAAATGGAAGAAAAAACAAAATTGTCTCGGAAGAGAAGAAACAAAGACAAATTTTTCAGTTGGTTGAAAGTAGTATCATACATTACATACAGCAACAAAGAGAAAGAGATTGAACACAGATGTCATCCGTCATACTTGCAGAGGTTCTCGAATCCCATATACTCGTGGCGCTCTATCTTTCCAACCATGTTTGATATGCCAACCCCACCTATTAAGCAGAAGCCGAGACACTCCTTAAAATTTTTAATACCTCAAAGAGTATTAAACCAACTGGGTTTGAACAAAGCTGTAAAGAAGTTGCATATAATCTCCTAAAGAAGGAAACCCGTGAAAAGCTAATGTACTCACCTAGCGAGATTGCGCTAACAAATATCATGAAGGCTAGAATGAAGATGATGAGCGATGCCCTTCCAAACACAATGATCAGCTTCCTGACAATGTGTTGCCCGAAAAGAGCCGCCACCGTAGCCACAATAACAAAGTACAGTGCTGCAGAACATATTTGACAGCGTGTGAGAATTTCGAGAACTTTTTACTTTGTTCTTCGTGGAGATGAAGATAATGCATCAGTTCAGCATTGTAATGCCTATGGTTTTATGCATTCATGACAAAGTTGCCATCTATCAACTTACCATAAGGAACAGGAAAGCGATTGAGAAGATAATACTCCACGACAGACATGGATGAGGAAAAGGTCATTGCAAATGTGGCTGTGGCACTTGAGACCTGCGAGTACCAAATGGTTGGCAACAAAAATTAAGCATGGGCTTATGTCTCTAGGAACATGAACAGACCTCCTTAATTGATAAAGTCAGTCTCACAGACAGGTTTTTCACTGGTACCATAAAATTGTAAGCAGTTTTTAAGCAATAATTTCTGCTAACATGGTGGAGCTACTGAAGTATATATTTACTTCAGGATGTAGCAGAAACTTTCTGGACTTCAGTTAATTACCCACAGGAAAGAGAAAGTACCAAACTCAATTTCACTAGAATATAACCACCCGGAGAAAAGATAAAGCACATAGGCATCGTCCATGAAGCTCTCAATAGCTGAAAAATGGTGCATCCCAACCGTGCAAAAGATTTAAATAAATAAGAAAGAAAGAAAAATAAACATGGTAGATTTTCATGAAAGCAAATTCAAGAGAAGGAAAGTTACACTCATGGGCACCGATTTTTTTTACTGCCACAGCTTCCTTTGCCGTGAACTCACCTGTGGAGGGACGCCCAGCTCTAAAAACAGTGGACCCATGATGAATCCTCCACCTAATCCAAGAAGCCCTCCGACAATTCCAGCCAGGACTCCACAGGCACAATAAAACACAAGCTGATGCACTCGAAAAGTAGTTTCATGATCTCCTTTAGACGAAATTACTCTCCTTCCCTTATACAAGCTAATTGCCTCATAAAGAGACACCGAAAATGAAATCGGGACCTGCAAATGATCACAAAAAATGTGGAAACGCTGACTAAGAGGAACTGGTAGAATGTGCATTGTTGGGGATCAATCTGGCTTCTTGTGCCAGCGCCTATAGTCCAAAGCCTCAATATCTGAAGAGACATGCAGACATTCAACTATTTATATATAAAGGGAAAAGTACCTGCGATAAGTTTAATACCCAGTAGCCAACTGAACAGGTAGCTGTATGATTCTGTCAGCAAAAGCAGAAAATACTAAAATGAACACATGTACATCAGGAAAGAGGAAAGTGACACAGAGTGATCTATTGCATTTCCAGAATTGTTAGAAAGCTAAAGGGGAGAGAAACCTTGGCAATTTGAATTCCAAGAAATGCAACCCAAACAAGAACGAGAAGTCCAAGTTCCAGCCAATAAACATTTTCAAGAATGGTCACCTGCAATGACATGCCAAATGAAATTAGGCATTCATCAGTGTCTCATGCAAACTACCAGGCAATACTAACCTCCGATTCCCTGCTGTTCCTTTGAGAGACATTGCCTGGGCCACTAGGAAGAGGCTTGTATTCCACTTCTTGGTTTCCAGTGTCTGAGTAAAAGCCGGGAAGTGACAATCAGAGAACAAAAGAGAGAGCACAGAGCAGGGCAGAGAACTGAAATTCAGCATGATGAAAGAAATAACATCATGACACACCATCAGACACCAAGCGCTTGGCAGCCTCCTGAAAACAAAAGCATGTGAAAATCAGATGGTGACATTACGAAGGTAATGGTCACTCATGAATAAGGTTAAAAAGGAAAATCAAGCAATCCAGCTCAAAACAAAGGTAAATAAGCATATCAATCACAGTTTGAAGAAATATTCATTTTACTAGGCACACTAAAAGCTTCTGTCTATGGCAGTTATAACAGATCGAGAGGCATTTGCTCCCAGGTAAAGTGGGGTTTAAAACCTGTCGTACATTTTTAGACCAACAGAGAATTGCACATCCCACTTCATCAAAGATTTAACTATGGTTGCTTAGTTTCTACATATTTGAACAGAATCAAAGTGCCATTTTTAACACGACATACAAGTTATGTCAATGCAATGAAAGGGGGATGGTAAACTGAGGTAACAGATATTGAATAGTTTTCATTCCAAGAGAAGTATATGTTGTCGAATTATGATAATCTGTTTTAGTAATTAGTCGAAATGATAAGAGAGTCCTCATGCATAGAAGGCATTCATGTCAATAAAGACTAATTGTTGGCAATAATTTTCAGCAAATTCCTGGCAATGATATCCACACTGCTATCTTTTTCAAAGAATGTTAGCAAGTTTCATTAGAATACTTTTGCCTCACACACCCCCTAGTCAATCTTTTTAGGTGTTGTACAGTGGTAATTTTTCAGAACTAGGAGGTGGCACTTTAGTTATGCAACATAATTTAATTTACTTCACAAACATAACAGACCTACCTTCTTCAATATGGTTTCTTTGTTCCATGTTTCAACCCCCTTAAAGAACGCCTTAGTTGATGTGCCTGCATGTGTAAATCAGGTAAGTTCTGTAGGCAACTCAGTGCTTTACCTGACAAAACTTGCAATAAACATTACCTATGAAGAGAATAATCAGCAAAACCGTGACCATCCAGTCAGCAAATATTACATTAAACGCAACGCCTATGCTTATGCCAAGCATGAGCATCGGTTGGATAAGCAGTGCCAGGTCATAGTCTATGATGGGCATATCCAGTGTGGGATGCTTAAGCTTAAGATTGTAGTAGACGGTTGACCCTGCAGCACCCATTATCATACCTGAAAAACAAACATGCTCGGAACTTCCTAAATATTAGTTCCAGAGTGCGTGAATAACTGCTTTTTATGTTACGTAATTCAGTCAAAAGAAAAAATACATCAGTTTCCCTTCCTTCTTTTATAATTTCAATCTCGTCTTTCGACTTCATTGATTTAAAACATCAGCTAAAAGGCTTGTGAATTAACCAGTGTCCACTGAACTGGAGAATTTTATCAACTTGCTTTGTAATTTGGAAACCAAAACTGTTCTGTAAAAAGTTTAACTTGTGCATACATTTTGAAATAGCCGTTGCTGACTTCGGATCGAACCCCATGATTAGGCTAAGCATGGGAACAAAAATTCCACCACCACCAACACCACCCACGCTCCCGAATGCCGCTCCTAAGAACCCGATTACAGTGCCGACGACAATTTGCCAGCCAAATTTCATTTCCTGTTGATGAAAAATTAACACAAACAACATTCAGATTTATATATTAAAAAAATGGTTCATTTTTAACTTCATTCGGTAAAGAAAACAAAGGGACACGTTCAGGGGAACAAAACCCATTATTTAAACAATTTCAGAGATACCTACAGAGGGAGACAAGACTAAAGAAGATCTGGATCCCACACAAATAATGCCAATGGGATCAAACCATGAATGCACAAAACAAATTCAGAACCCGAAACCCGGCAAAGCACGAGAAGTCATGAAGCAGTGATTGACATGAAGCAGACAAACCCATTTTATGTAAGCCAGACAAGATATTAGATCACGCTTAACATAAGTATGACCGAGTAAAAAACAGATGCCTTTACCGGCCAGACGTGTTGATAACCGGTCTGGTCAGATTGCCACAGGAAATCCACGGCCCTCGAAAGGAAGTTGGAAAGGGGTCCCTGCTCCGATCGACTGATCGTTGGGACTTCATGCTTGAAGCTCCTCTGGGCTGAAGCAAAGAAGAAGGCAAGCAAGAGGTGGAACACAACCACAGGCAATCCGCACGTGACCCATTTGGCTCGAAACGAAGCCATCTCGCGGACAAGAACTCTCGCAAAAGATGATCGAACAGCACGCTCTGGGGTGTCAGAAAAATCGCAACTTGAAGGTGGCGCGCACTGCAGGGACGCAGAAACAAGGACGGGCAGAGCTTCCCTCGGTGTTCCCTCGGCAGGATGGAGAGGAAAGGAAGCAGAGAAAGCGACAGGAGAACGAAAAGGACGAGGAAGAAGAAGGCGAAGAAACGCGGGAGCTTTACGGGCGTGATGTGATCCGCTCGAGCGAATACACAGGATCTGCTCGAAAAGCAAAACGACGGAGAGTGCACGCAGTGCGAGAGCAAGAATCCAAAGGCGAGAGGGAGATGGGGGGATGGGAAAACGGGGAGTGAACTGGTGTGGGGGTAAGAAAGAAAAGGGAGCGTACGATGCAGGCGTGTGAATTTGAGAAGGAGAGGAAAGGGAGAAAGGATCGTGAAAAAAGCTGGCGATGGCTGTGTCTCTGTGTCCATACGGGGGGATGTTTTGTCGTAGAATCTTAAATCGGAAATGGTGGGATTGCTGTGTCGTGTCGTGTCGGACGATGACGACGGCATCACGGCGCGGCGCGGACGGACGCACGACGCGTTTCGCGGGTGTCGAGAAAAGGTGGCGATGGGGTTCGTACGCGATCGTCATTCGTCTTTCTCGATCGATAGCCTGCGCGAGAGGAATGACTGCTGTGGTCCGTTTCGCTCGTGGGATCGTCGAGGTCCGCTAACCCGTTCGGGGATGCTGGACAATTGTACGAGCGAAATCATTTGCAATGCACCTTTTACTTCTTCTTGAAATAATGGGTTTATAGATAAAGATGTTTCCTCTAGTGGCCGATGTACTTATTGACTACTTGTTCCTTCACTAGTAACGATTCACATGAATAGATAAGATAAAGTCGAGACACTCATAAGCATATTTTATGAAACAGATCAACGAAGTAGGCAATTTCACAATTCTTAGACACATGAATGAGATTAGTACAAAGAGATGAGATATGAGATACTCGATTAAATAATTCTAAGAAGCAAATCAACAAAACTTAGTAATTTCACGATAATGGGGTTTAGGCTATTTCCACTCCTCAAATCGTTTTAGACACATCCTAAAATTTAAATGGTCTACAATAGCCAAGTGAAATTGATGGCAGAGAAAATATGTCTTTAGTGTATATTGGATTATTACAACCTTTTTCTTCTAAATAGTTGTCTCTTCTTCTTTTGTGTTCAAATCCATAAGTTTACATATTTGTTACTTTTTCTACAAGAATTGTCTAAGTTTTATTAATATATAAGAAGCAAATCAACAAAACTTAGTAATTTCACAATTCTTAGACACATGAATTAGGTTAGTACAAAGAGATGAGATATGTTGAGATACTCATTAAATAATTCGAAGAAGCAAATCAACAAAAGTTAATAATTTAAATGGTCCACAATAGCCTAGCGAGATTGATGATAGAGAAAGAATGTCTTTAGTGTAGATCGGATTATTACATCCTTTTTTTAAAAAAAAATAGTTGTCTCTTCTTCTTTTGTGTTCAAATCGATAAGTTTACATGTTTGTTACTTTTTCTACAAGAATCATCTAAGGTTTGAGTACTTCAACAAATTTGATTATAGGCAATTTGAAAAAATATTAATAAAGTACATTTATTTACAATGTCTCTCTAAAGTTCAATCTATAATATTTCCTTGTGATATATAATTCTCCTATCAAGCTCTTTTAGGAAAATTATTCGGTTAAAGTCGTGGACTATTTATGATTATACTCTATGATTACCAGTAAGGTTCAAACTAATTAGAGAAAATCTTTTATAGAAACCAACCTGAGCACATTAGTAAGCAAAAGAGAGGAAATGAAATTTCTACAAAATGAATGGAAAAAAATAAGATGGTGGAATAAAATACCATTTTTTTCGACTAATGCGGACATTCTTAAATTTTCATGACAATGTGCGGTTTTTCCATTTTCAATGTATATTAACTTTCACCATTTCCATTAATGATTCTAATATTGCTTCTTTTGAGGTTATTTTCAGTAATCAATAAGTTAGTGAATACTATAGCCATTTGGAGGTTGGATATAGCGTGAACTTGAAAATGGACATGATATTAGAAAAGTTAGTAATTTGGAATTGAACAAATAAACTTAAGTAAGTAGCTTCACGTAACAATTAGTGAACTAAAAGTAGTTGGCAATTTTATTATGAAAAAATGCTAATGAACTATTCAAACAGAGTTATAATTCAATAGAAGAGACAATAATTTCAATAAAAATCGATAACTTAGTAGAAAAGCAGTCAAAACAAAATCGATCAAACATGAACATTCATAAGCAGTCTATAGAGCCTGTGACTAATTGGTAATCTTATAGGAGAACCGAACATGATAACCTAAATTAAGTTTGGTAATTTTGTGTAAGAGTTGATAAGTAACAATCAAATAAAACATCGGTAAATTAACACAAGAAACAATAATTTACTAAAACCATGTTATCTAACAATCAAATTATTGATCCCTTCTGCTTACCTATAGCATATGAAACCTACCAACCATCCTATAAATTTGATTAAAACCCTCTGTTTCTTCCCAGACAACCTATAGAACCGTCCACCAATTCTAATGAATGACTCACATCTCATGTGGAAAAAGCAAGAAAAGATAATTGGAGGGCTTCAATATGATATGCCGCTGTACTTTGTCTTCTCGAAGTATGTTGACTAGTGGATGTAATTGAATGTCTATTTTAATTAAAGTACACGTGGCCCTTAGTCATTTGACTCACATCATCTTCCTTTTTTATTTATGCAATTCTTCTTCATCATCTTAATTGTTTATTTGTTTATTTACTTATTAATTTTGTGGTGCACCTCTTACCATGTTCTCGAACTCGTAGAGTAATGCACCTTTCTAGCATTAGTGGGGCGAGACTTCCAAAAAATGGGCAGGCAAGAAAATTGAAAGATGTAAAAAAAAAAAAAAGGCCAAGAAGCTGAATTTACGCCTCAAAAATTCGATACTTCTTGCTAATTCATATGGTGATATAGGAAAATGTATTGAAAATGAAATCAAATTTTCAAAAAGGGTCTAAAGAATCAACCAATCGTCATAGTCAAATGAAATTCAAAGTAAATTGTTTGAAAAATGATCAAAATATGATTATCAATCAATACGATCAAAATTGTAATTGTATTTCTCGTGCAATTATGTTAAAGTTCAATGAAACTTGCCTTTATCTTCAATAATTTTGAATTGTTAAGAGTACTCATGGTCCCTAAAACATTTATTTAAGAATCAAATAAGGAAATATTATAATTTTTGATGCGATAATTTTTCGAGATATGGATATATATATATATATATATATATATGATGCTTTTGTAACTTCATCACTCATATTCTTATAAAGCACGTTGAAAAAGCGTCCTTGGTATGCTTGCTGGCATAATCGTGGAAAGCAGGACATGGCTTTCAGGATAAGATGGGGCTCGAGACAATCATGGCAGCATCTCCCGGGGGGCTGATTTCTTTGCAAGTGACGCCAAAACGTGAGGAAATAAAGAGCAAAACGACGAGATAGTTAGAATAAACCCAACTCGCCACCCATTTCTTATCATCCCTTTGTTTAAACATAATTATTTTAAAAATAATATATTATGACAATATTTTTTATCGTGAAATTTTTAAAGAAATAACTGATAATCTTAATAACTTTAAAATCGATTGATGGACCGGTCAGCAGCGGCACGCGGGCTCAGTGATGATCATACCTCTTTCAAGTCAGCAATTTTGGGAGCTTTTGACCACTGTTGATAAGGACAACCCATTCAGATCTCCGTCCCGGCCAATGCATCTAATCATGCGGTTGCAGGCATGCCTCGGTGTAGGAAGTACATACAACAGAAAAATACTAAAGCTAAGTTTAAGTCATATGGTAGAAGACAATATGGAATCTTGTCTAGATCTATATACTCTCTTGTATTGTATGATGGCCTTTACCAATGATAGTGGCCGTCCTTCTCAAGCTCCATCATGGTACACTCCTTGTCAAGACTAAGAGTGCGTTTGGGAAGACTTTTGGAGAAAGTTTTTAAGAGAATGCAAAGACCTTTAAGTTAAATATATTTTTCAAAATACAAAATGTGTTTGGTAAATTGTAATTTGAAAGCCCATTTGAAGTACTTTTGAGCAAAATGATGTTTGGAGAAATTAGATTTACAAAGGACTTTGGTAATAAAAAAAATTACCAAAAGAAAAATAATAAAAAAATTGACCAACAAGGGCAGGTAGCCGCCCAATGTCGGGCGACCACTGAAGACCACCGGCGAGGGTTGCCGGACGTCGAGCGGCCACTGAAGACCATCGGGAGGGTCGCCGGACGTCGGGCGACCACTGAAGACCACCGGGGAGGGTCATCGGACGTCAGGCGACCCCGTCGTGACCTCGCTGCCCTCAGATCTGGGTTATGGCGAGGTCGTGCGACTTTCAGCGACTGCCGCGACCAAGATCTGGGGCGGTGAGGGCGGTGAGGTCGGTGACCCAAACCTCACTGCAACCCACGGCGATCACTGCGACCCAGACAGGGCGGCGATTGCACCACTCCCTGGCGATGGTCGCCTAGGCCACCGCGACCATGTCGAGCCGTCGGCGGCAGCTCATAGCTTCGAGCAACACTTCGACCTTCAACGGAGAAGAAGATGAATAGTACAATGATGAGGGCAAAATCGGAAAAATCGAAAGTAACTAAAGATAGTTTTGGAAGAAAATAACATAGTGAACAGTGCCATTTGTATGCCGAAAAAACTGAAAGCCCAAGGCACCCTCACACCTGCCTTGGGCTTTCAGCCTCGAGAAGGCCAGCTTTAGCCTAATGGGAATTTCAAAGTTGTTCTCAAGCACCTTAGCTTTAGCCCAAGTATCTTTAGAAACCCAAAGCCCTTTATAAAATCAATTCCAAACTCACCCTAACAAGCGTGGGACAATTTCACTGTTACAGGACTATGTGCTTCTCTTTTTTACCTTCAAATCACCTTTTCTGATCCAGCAGAAGGAGATTTGACGTCGTGTTTAGGAGATTCGGAGTGAAAATGCTTTTCATCTCGTGGTAAGGCAAATTGGAGTTGGAATTGAGTACGGCGGGTGTTGTGGGGCTTGAAACGAAAGTTTTTTGACATTAGAAAGCATGGTGGTTCACGTTGATGGTTTAGTAATCATTCGCGTCTAACCGAATTACATAGTGAGAGAATGTTTGACTGAATTCACTTTGTTGAATGTTGTTATCTCACAAGAAGAGACAGATTGTCAATGCGTTGTTGCAAATGTGACGGACATCTAGCTAACCTCATTCTCGAGAGATGGGTCAGGTGAGTGGAGTAACTATCACTCGAATCAAGCATTCCACAACGAAAGCAAGTGAATACCAATAATCTTCTAGATCTTTTCTAACTATTTAAAGAAAAAAAAAATCCCTGCCGAGACCATACTTAGCTTTTGTATTTTAAGATACAGATATGGCATAAATCAAATGACCACAAAAACAATTCTTAGTTTTAGCGGTTGCAATTTGGTCGTGTTTCAATTTTCAATTAACAACCTTTTTTTTTGCCCTTCTATTCTAGAGTGGTCAAAGAGAGCACGCGAGGTCTAACCCAGTTCGATGCTGGAAATAGAAAGCTGCCGGTGAATATTCACTTTCTGAGCACTCTTTCTTTAGTGCTGGCAAACAAAAGGAGCTAAAAAATATTCGTTGGTCCCAAAAAAAGGGATAGGCTTTATCTTGATAGCTGTCAAAAGTGCTGAAGGATCCAGTGGAAGAAAAGATTAATAGCTTTCATGCGTCTAGATACCATCATAATCCCATTTCCATTTTTCTAAAAAAAAAAAAAAAAAGAACAATGCCACGAAATGAACACAGACAGTTAAAATATTCGCTCTTTATAAATAAAGAATTTCCTTTTATCTATAAATTTAGGCTTTCGAGTTTGATATCTTGAAATGATTTTGTCCAAATTTATTTCTCGCATGCTGTCCCCGTTGTTTGTCCAAATCCATCTTTTGGGTTGGACATATGGGCTTTCTTTATTTCTTCCTTAGATTGGGAGAAGGTGGGACATCTTATTTGTTCTTAATTAATTAGTTGGTAACTTTACAATAAATATAGGGTTTTCCCCCTCCTGATTGCGCTCTAGTTTCTTCTCTGTCTTCTTTTTTTGTATGACAAAAGGTCTATCCCTACAAGTCTAAGTAGGTTCTTTTCCGAAAAGAGGGGATACCAAAGAGAGTAGAGAGGGACTTGTTTTCTCTGAATATCCAGAAGGTACTTAGCTCAAAAGCTTACCAGAAACCACTCTATAACAAAAGGAAATTGTAAAGCTCTTCCTTTTGACTAAACCAAGAAAGACATATGTAACAAGATAAAGTGATATGGACAACGCCAGTATTCAAATAAGGTCCCTTCGAGTAGGGTGGGAGCCAACTTTTGCCTGAAAATCAAAATCATATTTTCTTTTTAGCTTTCAAGATTATCTAAGTACTTTTTTAAAACGTGTCATCAATATTTTTAAAAAGTGCTATCGACGGTCCAATGATAGAATTTACTGACTCAGCGTTAATGTTGTTAACTATTTTCTAATGTTAATATTTCTGTTCTATTTTCATTTGTTCTCCCTCTCCCCTCCATTCTTCTTCAAACCTCATTCCAAATCAAAACACTGGCAAACTTCAATACTCACAACAAAGCAAAATCTATGACAAATATTCATTCACGACCATAGATTGAGTGATCATGACTGCAACTTGAGTTTCCTGGCTCAAAACTGATGCAGAGAAAGCGATGCTTGGATAGAATTCCAAAAGATGGTGTTTTTTTTTTTTAAATAAGGAAGTGTCCATTACAATATCTTTGGTGCCTATTTATAAGAAGGTCGCCATCTAGAAAATAACAAAATAACTGAAATCTAGTAACAAAATTGAAAAGATATTGATAAACTAGGAAATCTAAAATCTAATAACAAATTAAGGAAATGATATTGATAAACCATAATATTTCAGATAAACCAGAATATCTGAAATCTAATAATAAATAAAGGGAAACGCGTAAATCAAATATTGTAACCCCTTTTGCAATCTTGAAGATCACACAATCCTCTTTGATTTGTGGGACCGCCCGCTCTTATGACGCTCCATTGTTTCCAGAAAGACATTTGCATATTGTTCTACATCAGTCTCCTCCACTTCAGAAGAACTCGACCCCGAGTTATGATTAGGATAAAGAGGAGTATCTGGAGGATGATACTCAAATAGGTTCGTTACATTGAATGTTGGGGAGATATTGCGGTCACCAGGAACATCAACAACATAGGCATTGTCATTGATTTTCTTCACGATTCGATAGGGACCAACTTTCTTGTGCTTCAGCTTATTATATGTACCAATAGGAAAGCGTTCCTTGCGAAGGTAGACCATCACTTCATCACCCTCAGCAAATACCTTGAGGCGACGATATTTATCTGCAGCAGCTTTGTAAACAAGAGTGGAAGCTTCTAGCTGTTGCTTCACACCCTCTTGTATCTCTTGTAATTTTGTTGCTAAGTTTTCAGCTACAACACTATATCCTGGGACTTTGGGCAAATGCACGAGATCCAGTGTATGTTGTGGCGTTCGCCTGTAGATAACCTCAAATGGAGACTTGCCCGTGGAACAGTTGGCAGTGTTGTTAAAAGCAAACTCAGCAGGAGCAAGATACCGGTCCCATTGCTTTGGCATGTCACTACAAAGACACTGAATAATATCCGCCATAGTACGATTGACAACTTTAGTTTGCCCATCGGTTTGAGGATGAAAGGAAGCGCTATCCGCAAATCCGTCCCAAATAAACGCCATAGGGTCCTCCAAAAATGACTAAGGAATTTGGTATCACGATCAGAGGTGATAGTTTTTGGAACACCATGCAAACGAACTACTTCTCGAAAAAATAAACTCGCTACATGAGAAGCATCAGAAGTCTTCTTGCAACGGATAAAGTGTGCCATCTTTGTAAACCTGTCCACTACCACAAAAACAGAATCCATACCTCGTTGGGTTCGGGGAAGTCCCAACACGAAATCCATTGAAATGTCTATCCAATGTCCAGAAGGAATAGGTAGAGGGGTGTAAAGTCCAGTGTTCTGAGAATGGCCTTTCGCAGTCTGACAAATATAGCACTTTTTCACAAATCGTCCAACGTTCCGTTTCAATTGAGGCCAATTATACTGCTCCTCAACTAAGGTAATAGTTTTATCTCGCCCACAATGTCCTCCAAGGGAACCACCATGCAGCTCTCGAATAAGTTGTTCCCGCAAAGAGCTTCGAGGAATGCACAACCTGTTGCTAAAGAATAAAAATTTGTCCTGAACAATCATGTCGCCGTGAGAACCTGTCTCAGAACATTTTTCCCAAATTTCTTGAAAATCTTCATCATCAACATAAAGAGCACAAAGATGGTCAAAGCCCACAATGTCAGTGCGCATGGTGACGAGTGTTGCAGCACGACGGCTAAGTGCATCAGCGACTTTGTTCAAGTGGCCCGCCTTGTGTCGAAGCACGAAATTGAATTGCTCCAAAAAGGAGACCCAACGTCCATGCATTTGATTTAGATGTCTTTGGCTCTTAATATATTTGAGTGCCTGATGGTCAGTGTTAAGGACAAACTCATGTTGATAAAGATAGGGCTGCCAATGCTTGATAGCTCGTACTACAGCAAAGTACTCCTGCTCATAAGTAGACCATCGCTTGTGAATATCATTAAGTTTCTCGCTAAAATAAGCAATAGGCTTATCTTCCTGGGAAAGAACAGCACCAATTCCTACACTAGAAGTATCACGGTCTAGTTCGAATACCTTTTCAAAATTCGGGAGCATCAGTATTGGTGCTGTGGAAAGTTTTTCCTTGATGAGAGCAAAGCTGGCTTCTGCTTCATCACCCCAATGAAATTTTCCTTTCTTCAAGCACTCGGTGATTGGAGCCATAATAGAACTGAAATTTCGAATAAAGCGTCGGTAGAATGTCGCAAGCCCATGGAAGCTACGCGCCTCCCCAATGGTCTGGGGAGTCGGCTAGTCGCGGATAGCAGCTACCTTTTCTGCATCAACTTGAAGGCCTTCTACTCCAACAATATACCCCAAGAAGCGGAGTCGATCAGTCATGAAGCTACACTTCTTCAAATTAATGTACAATTGGTTTGTCTGCAAGGCCAATAAGACGTCCCTTAGATGCTCCATATGCTGTTGGTCATCTGGACTATATATGAGAATGTCATTGAAGTAGACCACCACGAATTTGCCAATAAAAGGTTTAAGAACTTGAGTCATCAAATGCATGAAGGTGCTAGGTGCGTTCGTGAGGCCAAACGGCATGACAAGCCATTCATACAAACCTTCACTTGTTTTAAAGGCCGTTTTCCATTCATCACCAGGGCGGATGCGTACTTGGTGATATCCGCTATGTAGATCAATCTTTGTAAAGACCTTTGATCCCGTAAGCCGGTCGAGCATGTCATCCAAGCGAGGGATTGGGAATCGGTACTTGACAGTAATCCGATTAATTGCCTGGCTATTAATGCACATACGCATGCTTCCGTCTTTCTTCGGAGTGAGGAGTGCGGGAACTGCACAAGGGATCATGCTTTCGCGCAAAAAGCCTTTTCGAAGAAGTTCTCCTACTTGGTCTTGCAAAATCTGGTTCTCCTTCGGATTCATCCGGTAGTGCGGCAAATTAGGGAGGCTCGCTCCTGGAAGAAAATCAATCTCATGTTGAATACCCTCAAGGTTGGTAGTCCAAGGTAGATCCTCCGGAATAACATCATTTGAATGCCTTCAATAAGGGTGAAGAGCCTCCATAAGTGGAATAATGGCTTCTTGATTGCCTTTCTCCACAATCATATACATGCCCTCTCGTTTACGGACGCTTAGCATAATCCCTGCACTTTGCTTCTTTAGGGCCTGGGGAGTGTTACTCATTGGTTTCAAAATAATCTTCGTTTTTTTCCACACAAAAGAATATGTATCCTCACAAGCCCTGTGAGTGATATCAACATCATATTGCCATGGTCGCCCCAGTAGGACATGGCATGCATCCATCTCCACTACATCACAAATTATAGTGTCCTTATAGGACTTTCCAATTGAAATAGGTAAATGACATAGCTGCGTCACTTTGAGTTCGGCCCCTTTACGAATCCACCCGATTGTATGAGGGGAGGGATGTAACTTTGTCTTTAGTTGTAGATGATCCACCAAAGCCTTGGACACTATGTTCTTACAACTTCCGCTATTAATGATGACATCGCAAACTTTGCTGTTGACAGTACAATGGGCACGAAAAAGACTTCCGTTGCGTGTCTTCTATTCGCAGAGCGAGCAATAGTCTCCTAACAATGCAATTGACACGCTCGCCCTCCTCATCCTCCACTTCTTCCTCATCAATCCAGTCATCTTCGTATATGTCATCGTCGTGCACGGAAACATTGGCCATCTTCCGCCGTGGACAATCACTCGAACGATGTCCCAATTCGTTACACTTGTAGCATTTGATTGGTGGTGGCTTAGCGTACGGGTTTTGGGCATTCTAATTGGCGTTACGATTGTTTGCGATGACTAGTTCCTTGCACCCCCCAGTACTACTTCCCGGAGTTTGGTTTATAGTGTTGGTTTGCTGGTTGGAGGATTCTAAAACATCTAGTTGTCTCCCCTTTCCAGATAATCCTCGAGCGGAATAATTGTTAGCCCGATTAATGGGGCTAGTTCTCTCTAATTGCATTTCAACCTTTCGGGCCATCTCTTGAGCATCCTCAACGGAGAACAAACGATGTAGTGAAACACGATCTTGAATATTAAGTCGCAAACCATTAATGTACCTGGCGGTCTGTTGTGCCTCCGACTCAGCCAGGTTGTTACGGGCGGAAAGTCAGAGAAACTCCTCCGAGTAAGCTTGGACCGATCGGCTTAGCTGCTTACAATTATGAAATTGTTGAAATAATCATTGCTCATAATCGGTTGGAAGGAACTGAACCTTCAACATTTCCTTCATCCGATTCCATGTTCGGATGGGAGCTTTTCCTTGTCGACGTCGAGTCAGTTGTGTTTGCTCCCACCATGCTGAGGCACCACCCTTCAATTTGTATGCCACCAATTTTACTTGGCGATCCTCTTCAATCTCCATGGCATTGAAGAATTTCTCAACTTCCCAAAGCCAATCCAAAAAGTCTTCAATATTCAAATTGCCATTAAAGGTCGGAAGGTCAACCTTAAGTTGATATTGCTCGGGGTCTCGTCGCTATCCCCGGTTCAGGTGGCCTCCACGAACAGGCTGATCCAGGAACTCTTCTTCTCCTTCAGAGTCCTCGACATAAGCTTGTCGCGTCTGTCGAGGATTTGCCCCACGTTCCATAGCTGCTTCAGGGTCGCGAGCTGTCTGATCATGTTCAGCCAGAAGAACACCAGCTATGGGGTTGGTAGACAAACGCTCGATGGCGACAAGTAATTCTTGAAACCTCCGTTCGGTTTGCTCCGCAAATTGGTTGAACTCATCCCGTGTAATAGGCTCGTTTCTACGGCCTTTAGCTACGGGGAGATTGACATTAACGTTATTAGCCATCGTCACAGGAGAAACCTGCTCTGATACCAAATGATGCAGAGAAAGCGATGCTTGGATAGAATTCCAAAAGATGGTGTTTTTTTTTTTTTTTAATAAGGAAGTGTTCATTACAATATCTTTGGCGTCTATTTATAAGGAGGTCACCATCTAGAAAATAACAAAATAACTGAAATCTAGTAACAAAATTGAAAAGATATTGATAAACTAGGAAATCTAAAATCTAATAACAAATTAAGGAAACGATACGATAAACCATAATATTTCAGATAAACCGAATATCTCGAAATCTAATAATAAATAAAGGGAAACGCGTGAATCAAATATCAGAACCCCTTTGCATAATCTCGAAGATCACACAATTCTCTTTGATTTGTGGGACCGCCATTTCTTTATGACGCTCTATTGTTTCTAGAAAGACATTTGCATATTGTTCTATATCAAAAACTCAATGGGCCATGGCCTCCACAAGCTCAAAACTCGAGTGGCCATGGTGGCCTTGAGTTTCGTTGGCTCTAAAAAATCTTGCCACCATAGTTGACGCGAGCTCAGAGCTCAGGTGGCCATAGCCATTGCAAGCTCAAATTGAGCGAATGGCCATGATCACCATGAGCGTAGAGCTCGAGGCCACTACAACCACAATCTCTCTTTCAATTTTGCCTTTCCTTTTTACAATGTTTGATGTGGCGCCACATGAATAAAAGAAAAAAATCAACCAATAAGAGAAAAAAGTTGAACCAAAATAAAGTAGAGAGATCATTTTGACATTCGGGTAAAAAGTAAATACACTTCACAACACCCCAAGTCAAATGATTAGATTGCATATGGCCATTATCCTGAAATTCCCTTTATGCTCATGAGTCACGCGTTTCCAAGAATTACTGACATTTCCTTTTGAAATTGAAAGCTCTTGTCCCGAGACAAAAAAGAAAAGAAAAAGAGAGATGTCTGAAGTCAAGTTCTCAGGTCGTACTATCTCGTTTCCCACCTGGGCATGTCTCAGGGACAGAGAGAGACCTATGCCGTAACATGCCAACAATTTCTTTGACCATGTCATATTCTAAAACGGTACAAAGTAGAGAGCGGTCAACCTGCATTGCCGCAGCACAGCATGAGCGATGCCCAAATCCATGAGCAGTGGAGAATTTCCTCTGCATTTCTTCTTGAGGGACAACAGTTTAACATACTTACATCAGTAAAAGATGGTAGAGCATCTCTTGTCAATCAGTTTAAGAAAACCACTGTACACGGTTAAGCAATCTGGGCACACGCCCCGTTACCCGCTCGCAACTGCTTTTGGCAGATGACCGGCAAACGCGACCTGAATTTGCACGTATTAGCAAGATACATAGATCTTGTAGTGAACAGCGTGCCTTCGAATGATGTTTCTTTCTCCCTTGATAGCATTCGGCTCTTTTTTGTGGCTGCAACGGTTCCCATGCGATGACTCCCTGCTATGCCAGGTATCTGTAAGATATGAGAATTCCGTGCACCTTCATTTTGCCCCTGATAAATTCTTTCCAAGTTCTTTATGGGTTTCTCTTCCTCTGATATCCTCGCGTTGGCCAATTTTAGGCTTTTGAAAGTACCCAGTATTCTCTTCGCCTCTTTGGATAGTCCACTAGATTGCCAAGCTTCTGCAACCGACAAGAAAGTTGATTTTTCAGGCCGAACATCAAACTCTTGCATGATCTGGAGGATTTCCTCTGCTTTCCATGGTTGCTTCGCTTCTCTGTAACCCCAAATCAGAGTCTCGAAAGTTTTCAAGTTCGGACAAATCCCATATTTGCACATATGGTTGAAAACTCTGGTTGCACGGTCCATGTCTCCATTACTGCACCATCCACTGATGATGGTTGTGAAGATGACCACATTTGGGCGAAATCCCGAATGGACAATGGCCATTAAGAGCGTTTCTGCCTTTTCAGGTTCTTTTGCACGGACATAGCCTTTGGCTAATATGCTATATGCATGTGCATCAGGTTGTATGCCAGCCTTCACCATGTCATCAAAGATCTCCTCACACTTGTCCATGTATCCTGCTGTGCTCCACGCATTCATGATGGTGCTATATGTCACAACATCTGGTTTGACCCCGAATTTATTCATCAACTTCAAAACCTGTAATGATGCCCATCTATGGATCAAATCTACTTTTCCCTCGGGGAGGAACCAAAAAAGAAATAGCCAGACCAGATTCATGAAAAATCAAAAGCTGGCAGATAACCATAATGTTACCATCATATCACAGTCCTGATGACAATAATGAATAATGTCTATTTGATAACCAAGCAAAAAAAGAAGCTACGTTAAAGTGTGAACATGGATTTTTTAGTCAAAAAGCATAGAGACGGTATTGAGGGTAGGTAATGATGAACTGCCAAAAGCAAATGAATAAGTTCATAAAACGCAAACAAAACTTCCTTCAGAAATTACTGTCAAATAAATTCATCAAAATAGAAACTTCCTCCAGAAACTAGTGTCCAATAAATTGACCAGTGATCCTCTTCTTGAAAACCAGCTAGAATAAGATACTAATTTTTCTTTTTCAGAATTTTTATGTGAGCGTATGGCATATATCATCACCTAGGAGCCATTATGTAGTACAAGCATTTGATTAGAGACTTCAAAAAACAACGAGCTTATACTCACCTCATCAACACCATCTCTGTCCATAATTTCGACAAAGCCTCTGACTAGAGAATTAAAAAGAACAAGATTGGGATGCATTCCAAGATCCTTCATCCTGTAAGCGAAACTCAAAGCCTTCTTCATTTTGCCTTCCTTACAATAACCAGTTATGATGATGCCACAAGTTCTTTCATTTGGCTCCACGTTATTTTTCTGCATCTTTAGGATTAGATCTTCAGCCTTTTCCGTCTCTTTGTTCTGAGCATATGAGGTGGCTATAGTGTTGTAAGTAACAGCATCAGGTTGCATATTAGAGGCCACCATTTTGTTAACTACATTCCATGCCTCAGTGATGTTCTTCTTACTGCACCATGCTCTGACTAAGACGTTATATGTTCTTACATTAGGTTTCACTTTTCCCTCTTGGGACATCAGGTCCAGAAGTTTCATAGATTCTTCAGGCTTCCCAGAAATGCCAAACCCTTTGACTAATGTGTAATAAGTGCTGGTAGTGGGTCTTATTCCACTCGCCTTCATCTTATGCAAGGCCTCCATTGCCTCCTCCATATTCCCAGATTCTGAGAAAGCATTAATAACAGCATTGAAAAAGATTGAGTCGGGCTTCATTTCATTCTCTTCCACCTGCATGATGATTGAGTGTATGGAATCAAAACGCTTCTGAATAGTCAATGCAGCGAGCAGGGTTGTGTAAGATATTAGAGAAGGTTTATGCCCTCCTTCAATGAGATTTCTGAAGATGGACTCAGCTTGTTGAGGTTTTCCCCTTTCTACAAGAATGTTCATCATTTTTGTCCTTGAGCAAACAGTTCGGCAACTATTTTTGTTCTTGCAATCTAAACAGCAGGTTTCACTCTGGGGACTTTCAGACTGCAAAACATGGTCCTCGTTAGCTTAATAATTTTCCTTCCGCATAAAAACATAGAAGGAAGTAAAATGCAATATAATTGCATTAAAAAGCAGGAATTTTAAGAAAAGAAAAGCTGAACAGAATACATATTTTAATATGAATAGAGAAACAAAACGTTAAATCATGCTTCTGTTTATATTTAAGTTATTCTTTCATATTGTCAGAAACCTGTAGGTTTAAGCTCTACTGAACGCTAGTTCTTTCTTGAAGATAATCTTGAACATATGAAATTTGAAAGAGATATTACATGCAGCTTGATACGACCACGGCTACTAATTTAATGACCAGAACAGGTTGCACATCAGCTCTTAAACAAAGCCAAAGAAATTGGAATACCATGAATAAGATTATCCATTTTCAGGATTAAATGATATACCTTCTTCATAAGTAAATCTTGAGTAGGTGCTTTCTTTGTGCTGGAAGGTCCAAACTTATCTTCATCTGTGAACACAAGAGCTCCATGTTTGGTGGATTCATCCATATGGTCAGTCCTATATATGCCTGTCAACCTTGAAGTACCAGAATCGCATGGAAAAAGGATTAGCAGTGATGCAGATATTTACTACATTAGTCATGGTTGATCACAAAGTTCGAGGCTGGAATAGGTATTGCAAATGGGAAGCTCAATCCCGTTTGTACCGAAATGGGGCAAGTTTTCAAACAGGTGGAAATCATACATGTTTCATTACATTTTGACAGCCTTACTTAACTCAGTACAATCCATCAACTAAAGCAAAGCAAATTTCACATCATTCCTTTCTCGGAATCAAGCATAAGAGTGGAAATGGCGATTCCATTCCCTTCCATTCTCATCTCAATACCCCTCATGACACCAAGCACAAAACACATCCAAAAAGCCCTTCAGAACCCATGAATGTCGAAAGGTTGCAGAGTTTTTTGCCACGAAGTACACACAAAGTCAGGGATCGTCTAGTATACCCCCAAAAAGGATCCTCCTTTTCAATAACCCACGAACCAAGAAGCGCAGCTTAAGCTCCCAAGTCAGCAAAACATCTGATCCTCTCGTGCCTGAAGTCTCACCACTCCTCAAGCGAAATGAACAGCAAGAAAAACTAATACCCACGAATAAATCCAAGAAAAAATCCCACCTTTAACATCGACCAGAACAATGATATTCAAGAAATCAAGCGCGCAGAAATTGCAGAGGAAAAAGATGAAGACAAAGAACAGGACTGTCGAGTGTCGTACCCTTTTGGTTTGCGGGTCTGGAGCGGTCAGGAAAGAAGTCCAGCAACTTTCGAAAGCATCGTCCGATCGGGCCGCCGTTATATAAAGGGGAAAAGAAAACGTTAAAATTTAAAAAGGAAATGCGAAAAATCCATCGATCATTAGAAAATATTATCCACAAATGGGAAAAGAGATTGAGGACAAGAGAAAAGGGATAAGGGAAAAAGAATGCGGCTGACCTGGAATTTGGAGATATTGCCCCCACGCTGTCCTCCATCTTCCCTCTGGTTTCTCCTTGGCAAGCTTTTGCTATTCCTTATTTACTATATTTTTCTAACTTTCCTTTAAAAATTTGTTCAAAAAAAAAACAACTTTTCTTTAAAAAAATTCATTTGTTAATTTTCTTGCTATTTATTTTTATTTTTATTTTTACTTTTAATACTAAAGCATCGCTTAAACTGATTTTAAGTGTGGAGCATATACAACTACACCTACACGATTGGTTTTAACATAAAAATAATCTTAATTCTTAAAAATCAGAAAATAACGTGATTATTTGCTCAAACATCATAAGAATAGGCTTTGATACGGGGAAAACATAGTCTTGACATGGTAGGACTAACCAACTAAGAGTATAATAAACTCCGTCGAACGAAAAAATGCTAACGAAGTTGTTTGCCTGAACTTTGAACCTGTCCTAGGTAAGCATCAACTGGCATTTCATGCTCGATCTTGACATGAGCAAGGTCTCGGCCCGACCCGCCATTTGGGTCCGAAATTTTTTGTACGGCCACGCCAGAGTTCTCCCAGATGGCTTATCGAAGATCTTGGAGGTTTCGCTTGATTGTCCGAATTTAAATTGGTATAGGATATGAGAAAGTATGATTTGAAATCCTTTCAATATCCTCTTGATTGTAAAAAATCCTTGCTTGATGTAATTGGATAGAATATTTTTAAAAATCTTTAAAAATCTTCAAAATCTCTCTCTTTGTACCTTCTCCAATCTTCGGGCCTTCACTATTTCGTTAACGACAGGAGGAAGCTCCTCTCTCCCATGGCCTATTCAACGAGCAAAACCGCCTCGTGTCCGGGCTACCATGAGAGAAGGTCTCTTCATCTCAAAATCCATCGACACCAACCTTCATTGATGGTAATTACATCTTTAGCAAGTCAAGATGTCAATTTGCAACCAAATTTTTGAAGGGCTTGACAAGAATAGTAAAAATAAGAAAGAGAAAAATAAAAGAAAAAGAGAGGAATTGAAGACACCAACAAGAAGGGTCTCCCATGTATGGAGGATTCTCCCCAACTCCTTTTCGGTAGGGTGGAAAATCCAGACCAAAATCAAAACCTTGATCACCATTCAGAGTGAAGTAGAGTGGAATTCAGGGATTTTTCATAGCTTTCTTGTCTTCATGTGGTGGTGGGTGAGCGGTGAAGGTGAACAAAGCAGAAACAAGTCGAAGAAGAAGAGGGAGAGAGACGACGGGAAGAGAGGGCAAAAGTTGCAGGATAGCAGAAGCTTTTGTCAATATTCTAAATTTTTTTTTTCTAAATTTTACATATCCTATCAAGATCTATTCTAGCCCTTAGGTGTGATTTTTTTATCCTGGCTATATTCGGTCATATCCGGATTTCATGTCGCTCTAAGTGCCGAATAGGATAAAATTTATGTTATTCACAGTTCTATCAGAACTACCAAATTCACCTAAAAATTTCAGAGAGCAAGGAATCGAACGCAACACATCTCGCCGGCAAATGAGAAATTTGGGCTCTTCTCTATCACTGGGCTTTCTATTTGGGCTATCAAGACTGATTTCTTGATTTGGAAAATCCGAGGTGACGATCCCCGAAATCAAAGCCGAGCTCGAATCGTGGAAGAAACGAAAACTTTCCCTGGATTCAAAGTCGGAGACGAACCATTTACGGAAGATGCAGTATGTTCTTCCGGGCCGTAATTCCGTCTGCAAAGTGCGATCCTAATCGATAGGCGATCACCCCTCGCGACCCATCATCATGATCTTGATCCTGTCTCTTGGGTAGAGCTAGCTTTGATTCGAGGGAGAAATGTCGAGGCTGTGGAAATGGTACCAGAACTGCTTGCGCGATCATCCCGTGAAGACCCAGATCATCAGCTCCGGCCTGATCTGGGGGTTCGGCGACGTCGCTGCCCAGGCCATCACTCACTCCACGGCCAAGAAGAGGCACCATCATCTTCAGGTGAATCATCGCTGGCCGTGAAAAATGACGACTTTTTATTTATGGATCCCTTGCGATTGTGGTCGAGGTCGTTTGTTTTGATCTTGTGTTTTGGAAAATTTGCGAGAAATGGCCTTTGCATACATGGGTTCCGACATGTTTCATCCCAGCGTCGTGGGTAAAAGCTTAAATTTCATTCCATTAATCTCCTGCAATGAGTGACTTGGGCATGTCAAATACCATTCCAGGGTGCTATTTATCTGGTCATTCTTTGATCATTGTGCTATTTTAGTTGGATTCATCGCTACTTTCGTTGGAAATTTAATTGGATGTGACCATGTGCATAAATGAATTGATTCCTTGCACAAGCATGTATTACCTCTCCCTGCATTTTTGGTTCGATGATACTATGGCCTTCTTGGGAGTTAACCGGAGCCATACACACTGTATGTTGCTTTTGGTGAAGTTGGTGTTTGTTCCATGTCATATTGACGTGTTGGGCTTTGTGGTATCTTGATTGACATACGTGTTGACATGTGCGAACGGAAAATATGCCTGAGCCATCCGTGACTCCTGGAGAAAGCGCATGTCAAAAAGGCTTTTGAGTGTTGTGTTGATGTAGTGTGTAAGAGAGGATTGAGATGACCAGCAACTAGCAAAGTTGCTGCGGTGCTGTTTCTATTATCACTGGAAGTATGTGTGACTTCTCCATTGGGATATGCAGAGGTTTGGCAAATTGGAGTCATCCGTGAAGAACACAGTGATGTAACAAGAATCATATGGGCCTGGAGCGCAATGCTAGATATATGAATTTATTTGGATAGACAACATCTTGTGACTGTTAGACAAAGGATCGCTAAATGTCAGGGTTTTCTTTTTCTATCAGGACGAAGAAAAGGAATTGAAGATCAATTGGAGGAGAGTGGCAACTACCAGCCTCTTTGGCTTTGGATTCGTTGGACCAGTTGGCCATTTCTGGTACTCACTTGAGTAACTTAATTCACTTGTCTAAAGAATCAATTAGCTTATATTTTGATGTGCTTCCTGTTAGCCAGGCAGTGGCAAAAGGGCGATCCCCCTAAGTTGGCATGGCGAGGCGCATGTGTTGTGCTTCCAGTTGAATATTGTGCATAAAATGTTGTTAAAAGTTCTCTTTTGTCTCATGATACCTGCATGCAGGTATGAAGGCTTGGACCGGTTTATAAGGTTGCGACTTCAAATGCAACCTAACTCTTTGCGGTTTGTCTCTGCCAAAGTAGCAATTGACGGGTTCCTCTTTGGGCCATTGGATCTACTCGTCTTCTTCTCATACATGGGTCTATCTGCCGGAAAGAGTGTACCTCAAGTTAAAGAAGATGTCAAGAGGGATTTTCTTCCTGCCCTGATTCTGGAGGGAGCCTTCTGGCCCATTCTTCAAGTGGCTAATTTCCGATTTATACCCGTTAGGTATCAACTCCTCTATGTCAATTTCTTCTGCTTGTTAGATAGCTGCTTCTTGTCATGGATGGAGCAACAAGAGGATGCTCCGTGGAAAGAGTGGTTGAAGTCTTTGATACCATTAACTAAAGAGAAAGACAAAGATGGATAATTGCCATTCGAGACATTTTTCCTGTTCCTTCTTTCAACAGATACGTAGGTGTTAAGCAGAAAAATCTGAAATGCTAACTTGTATATTGAGAGTTGGAACTTGTGATTGACGGGAATGAATCATCGTAGAGTTGTGAGGAGAAGTTGGTATAATATGTATTGTTGTCATTCCGTGAAACTTTCAAAATTCTTTCATCGGAGGGCACTTTGCTGGTTTGCTTTGTTCTTCATTTATTTTATCTCATTGTGGTTGATGGAATCGATTTTTCCAGGCTAAGAACAGTTATGTTGTTCCAATTCCACGACATGCTGAGAATTATCAGCTAAAAAAAGTGAATTTCCTAGAAGAGTTAAACGAGCTGTTGGATTTTCTTCTATAGTTGAAAGGAAATTAAATTTCTCTTGCCTGTTTCCATCTTGATGTTTCTTTCTTCAACATACATACATACATACATACATACATACATACATACATACATACATATTCAATTTGGAGGGATGACACGCATTATATATTCTTTCTAATCTGAATGGTACCTCAGAATGTTGCACTACGGCTTTTGATAAGTAGGCTTTTTCTCCTGGTAAATTTGATATCATTCTTTGCCAGTAAGGTGCAGTTAATGGTCCTTATCGGCTGGCAAATTCTTGCTCGGCCATTGAAGAGTTTCTCCCGTTGGCTGATAAATTAGCATGAAAACTGATTGGATGCATCATCCTATTTGCAGAAGTATAAATGTGATCACCAACGAACTCATTTGCTGAATTCAGAGCTCTTACATTATAAATGAGAATGCAGTAGATACAGGCTTTGTTAGATCATCTTGACGGAGAAGACTTTCACATGTTACAAAAATCGGAAACGTGTTAGGAAAAGTGAGGAAAGTATCTATCATCGAGGGGTCTGATCTTCAAACAATTCCTCAACAGGAATTTCAGGAGTGATCATCCGAAGAGGAAAAAAAAAAAGAAGAAAAAGGTTTTGATAACTTTAGTTGGGCAAGAGGTTTGAAGCTTCCCTTTGTCTTCGCTGTACATGCCTTATCGGCTATGGGTTTCACTGCTTGAACAAGAAGGGTAAAGACCATATTCACTGGTGTTATCACTTCGTCGACTATTGCCGTCTTCGCGACTCCCCAGTATCATAGAGAATTTCCTCATTTCTGAAGAACTGTAAACTTTGCTTTGACCTGGTCTGACTCCTTCATCTAGATCTGCTAGAGATCCTTCTCCTTCCAACGCACGAACTATCTGCTTTCGGAAATTTCACTTGACAGGATTCAGAAGATTAAACAGGGCAAACTGATGCAATTTATTCTGCCAATTACCAATCACAGTTCCATTTTTTGCCCCTAATTATAGCCACTTGTTCTAAGACGTATGTAGCTAAAATTATTACGGCTCTAAGGGTTGGTGGTGGCTGACACTACATCAAGCAATGTCCCAGAAAGTCATGGCAATGTGAACTAGAGCCAGGATGTTTTGAATCGATAGCACATGCTTCTTTCAGGAGTGACTCAATACAGATGTTCTTAAAACTAGCTTACCCCTTAAAAGCACAATTAACCTCGATGTTGCCAGGGAACTTACTGGATGTTGCATATTGCGAGAAATTCTTACTCTTAGAAGGCTATAAAGCATGGGATCCTTGGGTTTTGCATGAGTCTTGCAGCATTTTGGATTGGTCATGACGGATCGAATGATCTCAGATCTTGAAGGGCAAAAAAGGTCGTTGTGATGTGACAACTAGATTAAGTGGGGTTCGATTCTACCAGCTGATGGACTATGCCACATGCAGGTCGAGCAACAATCGTGAAGTTGTAATTACCTGGCTCATTCTTGGCCGGAGCCATGCTGAATGACGCACACAAGCAGCGGCACATCCAATCATGCTCAACATCTCGTTGGAATCAAAATTATTCTGCAATCTTGGATCAACAATTTTGTCCATTTTGCCGGTCTCGCTAGCTTGGTTAAGTAGAGGTCTGGCCTGAAATCAAAGTGACCCACTTAAATCCATTTGATCAAGTGATGGAAATAGCTAGCGGCACCTATAATGCTTGACATTCCTCTCATCACATGTATCGCTCATGCAGAAAAGTACAATGAGAAGGGCATATATCAGAAACACAGACTAACCCATTCGACCAACCCCTTGCCCTCATCTGTCGATGACTCTGTTCTCATAATAGGTGGATTTCCAGTGATAAGCTCTAAAAGCAAGACGCCGAATGAATATACATCTGACTTTTCTGTCAATTTACCACTTGATGCATATTCTGGGGCCAGGTACCTGGGAAAATTTATCAGTATGTTGTATTATGAGGAAGGCAAAAATGAGAGGAAGCCATCACTTGGCCAAGAGATGAGTGACGAGGGCACAATCAGACAATAATTGCATCAGAAAGTGTGAGAAAGAAGTTAGTAAAATGAACTAGAGTACGTCATGGCTTATACACTCAATTAAACCACCTGGTATGGCAAATCAGTAGCACTTGTGCTATTAGGTAAAATCGAAATTTTCCATCTTCTAAGAGGAGGCACATGCAAGACCAATAAGGCATTTTTGGCCCCAAATTGTCCAAGCGAGTTGTGCCATCACATTCTCATGGATCTAAAACTAAAACTGGTTATAAAAGCAAAATTGTACAGCCATATTTCGCCATATGAAACAGAGATTTCTCCAAAAGTTTCATTGATGGAAATATGAGGGTTGTGAGCATTACTCTCGATGACCATGCATAGCATACAACACAAGAGCAGGTCTTACCCAAAAGTTCCTACCACTCTGGTGGAAATATGAGAAACGTTAGCAGTACTATTAGAAAAGAACTTGGCAAGCCCAAAATCAGAAACCTGCAGATAAAAATTTCATCAGGAAAAAGTAGTAGTCAGTAAAAACTCATCTACTTCAAACTTTACAGGCCAAGCAAAATATCCTTGTGAATAAACAAAAAGGTTTGGACAAAGCAGTTGCAAAAACTGTACCTTTGCCTCAAAATTAAAGTCAAGAAGAATATTGGCTGCCTTTATATCGCGATGAATGATTGTTGGGCTACCTGGAAAAAAAAAAAAAAAGAGAGAGAGAGCTTGATTTTCAGAAAATTCATATCCAATTCCAGGCAAACTCAATTGTAATAGGATCAGGTATGTACAGTGACCGTGCAGATCAAGATAGAGATGAGGGGATAACATTAGTAACAAATCTAGAAGAACACTCACAGTCCTCTTGGAGATAGGCCAGTCCTTTTGCGGTTCCTACTGCAATTTTTACTCGGGTTCTCCAATCGAGAACAGGCCGCCCATTTCCTGCAAGGCATAATCTCGGTTTCATTTGTATATAAATTAAGTTGGCGCGGAGTCAGAACATGACACCAAGCATTCAAAGAAATTGAACATACCGTGTAAGTGAAATTCTAGAGTGTTGTTGGGAACAAACTCATAAACCAGAAACCTCCCTGCCCCAGTTATGCAGTATCCAAGCAACGTAACAAGATGTTTGTGATGCACACGGTTGATGATATCAAGCTCAGCTTGAAATTCCCGTTCTCCCTGGTGGCTTCCAATCCTTAACTGCTTAACAGCAATTTCTTTCCCATTTGGAAGGACTCCCTTGTGGACATAGCCAAAACCGCCTTCCCCGAGAAGGTTTGCCTCAGAGAAGCTATCAGTCGCTTCGATTAATTCACCATACGTGAAAGTGCCTCTCGAGAAGCTCAAGGAAGCCACGAGGGGTGGATGTAACTCAGGTGCCCAGTTAGCAGTACCGGAACTTCCATTGCCACTCACAAGATTAGGTGGGGCAATGGCCAAGGCCTTTGGTGGCACAGCAATGATATGAGCCCTTGACTGGGGCTGAACATTCCCGCTTGGATGCTGAAAACCTTGAGGAGGAGCAGCACAAACACCATCTAGTAATGCAAACCAAAGATTAATTGATTTCAATAAAGTGAAATATGGCTGAATGGTAGAATGAATGAGCCTATACTTCCCTGATCAAGCTGTTAAATTGGATCAGAAAACGAATTAGAAGTTCAACTTTTCAAGAACTGCCCAATATAAGGATGATGTCGTTGATATGACATGGGTGTGTAGAGACGCAGCATGTCTCATTTACATGATTTCCTAACTATGAATTCGGTTGAATAATGTCGAGTTCTAAGCCACTCTGCGCGAGTGGGATAAGTAAGACTTGAAGTATTGCTTTCTACAATAGCCATCAGCAGAAAACATCATTCTCTCGTGTATCAACGTAACCAAGCACTCGATTCTCCCGAGTTGTTGGCGGGCACAAAAGATTGCAATGTGAAAGCTTATCACCAGCAACATACAGGAACACAGACTGATACATCAATTTCAGACAAATCCCATGAAAATGCAGAGACGGTGGTCGGTCTCGCTCATGCACAAGCACTGCTTAAATCAAATCCTGCGGATTATGTAGCTGATGAGATCAAATAAAATTCACCTTTGCCGCAGGAGGAATACGATCCGTAACCGACTTTCCCAGCGGTGGGTCCTTGCTTTCTCTTGCATTTCAAACAAACGAACAAGAGAATCCCAAGCATCACCATCAAAGCCAACCCACCCATGGCTGCCCCAGCGATCAACCCTGCCGGTACGTGAGATGCCGTTTCCGGAGGTTGACCCGCTTGACCTGCAACGGCCACCGGCGGTGCGGCGGTCGAATTCACTGGCGGAGCCGGAGGAGGCGTAACGGGAGGGGCTAGAGGAGGTGGCTCTGGTGAAGCCAAGCTCGGCGGCGGAAAATCACTCGACCGGTTCGCAGGCGGAACTGCTGATGGCGTCGCCGGAGTTTGCGGAGGATCGGCCGGCGACGGTGGTGCTGGAGTTTCTGCAGGAGGCGGTCGAGCTTCTTCAGGAGGAGGAGGAGGAGTGGCGGGAATCGGCGCGGATGGCGGCGGCGCGTTCGGCTTCTCTGGCGATGGTGGAGGAGTTTCCGGCAGCGGCGAAGATTTTGACGGGGCCGCGGGCGCAGGTGGCAACGACGGCGTTGGCGTTGTCCGAGGAGTGGCAGGAGTGGTCGGGACCTCCGGCGGAGGCGGAGAAGCGGTCGGAGCTTCGGGCGGCGGAGCGGACGCAGGAGGAGGAGCTGCAGCAGAACTAGGAGGCGGAGCTGGCGGCGTCACGGTCGAATTCGGCTTCGCCGGGGACGGAGGAGGAACGGGCGGAGGCAGCGGCGGAGCGGATGGAGCAGCGGCCGCCGGGGGCGGGGGCGGAGGCGGAGGGGGAGGCCGCGGGGTCGGGGTCGGGGTGGAGGAAGGCGGCGGGGCCGGAGGGGGCAATGCGGGGGCAGGCGGGGGAGCGAGCGGCGGCGGCGGCGGCGGCGAGGCCGTCGTCGCCGTCGTGGCGGGGGCCGAGGCGACTTCCGGCGGCGGCCGAGGCTGGCTTGCGACGGAGGACGGGGAACCCGCGGGAGCGAACAGGGCCATGTCCGTTACCGCTTCCACGAGCGGGGCAGTTCGTGCATGGAGGACGGCGCGCGTGAGCCGAGGAGGGGGGGAAAAACGCGCGAAGTCAAGCGCGAGCGAACATGGGATGACGACTCCCCCCCAGCTTGGACGGCGAAGGAAGAAGAAGAAGAAGAAGAAGAAGAAGACACCCTAATCACGGAGCTACAATTGCGGGGGGAAGAAAGAGAGAGGGAGATTGACTGACTCGTGACTCGTGAGGGAGCTCGAGGTGGCGCGATGGTGTGGGTCCCACCGTCCCGCTGGTCAGTGCCGAGGAGGAGGGGAGGGATGTTCTGGTATGCGGGGGGTGGTGGAAGCCAGGTCACGCCACTGTACTGTACACAATCCTCCTCCAACTCCCCACTGCCCCGAGTGCCAGTGGGGTAGCACCGCCCATCATCCCCCCACGGCGCACGCGCTTCTTCTCTCTCTCTCCACTCCACCATCCAAACAGAAATTGACGGCTCATCGCCTCGTCCTCGTCGTCATCAGCCGAGACCGAAAAGCAGCGCGCCTTTTTCTATGCATGCCTGCTAGAAAAGTTCCCATTCTAAAGCGTCCGCGTGGCGTGACGCTTTATAGTGTTACCAATTATCCGTTACTTAGTCATTTAAGTTTTCGAGTTAAGATGGATGTATTTTGAAATTCCATGATTCTAACAATGCCATGAATTCCTTTACTTTACTTTATACTTATTGTGTGTTTCTGATGAGATCGAGCCATCTTGAAAAAAGAGAATTTCCCTGCTCAAATTACTCGACAACTCCATGACAGCACAATACCTTTTTAGTAAGATGTCTTCAGAGTTACTTTGTGATAAAGCAGCCCCTCTCGTTGGGTTTGCGCTCATCCCGTCCATTTTATCTCTTATTAAATACAGGCTTGCAAAAGTAAAGAGTACCCATGATTTGATCAGAACGTATAAGTTTATGACTAACTTTATATCTCATATTGATTAAAGCAAAAAGAGGTCGCATTGTTTGCGCCAAACACGTACTCGAACGGAAGCAGAACCTTTTGGATGTTCATGTGCGGTGGATCATCCGGTGAGCTCTCACTTTTCGCTCATCTTTTTGGAAAAGCACGAAGCAACTTGAGCAGAATTGAAGCCATCCAAGAGACGGGAAGCACGTCACGTTCGCTATCCGTTGGGACAAAGCATTTTGTCCGAGAATCGCTCGGTATCCGACAGGACACGTAAAGATTCAAAGGGGCAGTTGCAGCCTAAGCATGTGATTAACTGGCTATGACAAGCTGACAAAACCCCTAGGGAAAAGCCCAAGCTCACGTCATCTTGAGTAAGCTTCACGGGAGTGATAATGGCACCTAACTCTGTTGACCCGAGTCTTCCGAGGTTTCGACATTTATAACCGGGCCATGAAAGTGTCGTCTCGTTTTAACAAAGTCACGAGGTCGAATGTCGGTCATTTTTCCGATTAACTCGAATTTTGAAATTTTGTCTGGGTTGTACACAGGACAACCTGTAATACCACCCGTGGCGGTGGCCTCGCTGGTTGAGCGGTACCCCTATCAAAGCTGGGCGTGGAAGTTCGAATCCCCGGATGGTACCCCCAGTTCGTTTGTTAGGCGTGGAAAGTCAACTGCGAAGCCCTCAAGCGTCTTACCCAGAGTCTGTGGTGGTGGGTACACGGAGGTTTCCTGGGATACCAAAAAAAAAAAAAAAGACAACCTGTAATGAAATGTAGGCATTATGACCGAAAATCTAGAGGCAGGTAACATCGGTACCCATTTTCTTGAAGGAGAAAAAAGAAGGCTAATTTGTTCGTCATTGACCTCTTCTCTTTGGAGTCGTCTGGACATATTGAAAACAGTTCTTTACAAATTCTCTAACCTTAGCGTACATTTTTTGTTTCTAATATTGGACTTCTTCTTCTTTCTATTTTTTTTTAATAAGTGATGAACTTGGCAAAATGACCTAATATATGTGTCTATGAATAATATAAATAGTGCATGAACTTTGACCAAATTCGGTTCATGAAATTTTAATTTGTTTAATGTGATTTATGAATTTTAATCAAATGTATAATATCATCTATGAACTTTTAATTTGTTCAATGTATTTCTTGAATCAACTAGTTTTTAAATTATATGAAAATATTTAATGTTGCCTGAACTCCTAAACTTACATTAATCGAATGATAACATTTGATATTTTCATATAGTCAAATGACTAATTTGAATATTTACCAAAAGTATAGGGATTATATTGAACAAATTAAAAGTTCAAAGATCACATTATACATTGGGTCAGAATTCATAAACCATTTATTAGAAACCACCTACTGAGAATCGATTCCAAAAAACTTGGAACTGAAAATCGCCCTTTGGTTCCATGGACCCACCTAGAAACTAGAACACCCAATTCAATTGAAATGTCCCCATAATTCATGTAGTTCATTTGTCCAAAGCAAAGCAATCCACCTTCCTTTGTTGTGATCTGTTCCACCTCCATACTTGACCTCCTTAAATCATCAAAGACATGGGTTGATATCGAAGGGGCTGTTTGTTTGTGTTCTTATTTTTGTTCATTAACATAATTCTTGTTTTTTTGTTCCGGGGAACAAAAAAAAGAATGTAATCGTGTTTGCGTTTTTGTTCCAAAACTATTTTTTTTTCAGGAACAAATTTGGAATAAGAAACAAAAAAACAAAAAAAATTATTTATTGTTTCTGGAACAATTTGGAGAAACAAATTTGCTCTTTCTTCTTTCTTTTCTTTTTCTTTTTTTTTCTTTGGCTTGGAATTATGGTTGCGGCCTCGCCATGATCGACGATTGGCCGTTGAGGGCCAGCAACGCCATCAAGGGCTGGCAACCTTGTCGGAGCATCGCCGGCCCCCGGCAAGGCCGAGCGTCGCCAGCCCCTGGTGAGGCTCGGCCTCGCCTTGGTTGGGTGAGCTCAGGCTCGCCTAGATCTTGTGAGGCCAAGCTTGCCTAGCCACAC
The DNA here is from genome assembly GCA_017140475.1 of Eucalyptus fibrosa. Lineage (NCBI taxonomy): Eukaryota > Viridiplantae > Streptophyta > Magnoliopsida > Myrtales > Myrtaceae > Eucalyptus > Eucalyptus fibrosa. Next base: position 48,817,180 of record CM029507.1, on the reverse strand, counting down.
TCGCCCAAATCTGGCGAGGTCAAGCTTGCCCAGCCATCTACATGGAACATGGTTGTTAATGAAAAACGGGCGAGAGCATCTATCCCTTGGCAAGCTCCTTCTTCTTTGCCGAGCCACCGCTAAGTGTCGGGTGGTTGGGCGAGGCTTGGCCTCGCCTTGGCTGGGCAAGCCCGAGCTAGCCCAGCCAAGGCAAGGTCGAGCCTCGCCCAACCACCGGTCGCCCAGTGATGGCCCGGTGAGGCCGCGCCTCGCCGTGGCTAGGTGAGGCCGCTGGTCCTCATCGGCCAGTTGCCGACCATGGTCGAGGCTAGCAACTAACCAAAAGAAGAAAAAAAAAGAAAACAAAAAAAGAAAGAAAAAAAGGAAAAATAAAATAAAAATATTAAAATATTAAAAGAAACAAAAAAAGAACACAAATTTATCAAATGTGTTTCGATTCTTTTTTTTTTTAAATTTTCGAAACAAGTCTACCAAATACATTTTTTTCTAGTCAAAACTTGTTCCCCAAAAAAGAAATAATTTTTTCTATTTCTCATTTTTTAACAATTTTTGAATAAAACAAAAACAAACGCACCCGAAGAGTCATTTGGATTGCGGGAATGTAGCTGGTCAAAAGTCACGACTAGTGCTCTTGTTAATAATTATGAGGAAGTAAAACTAAATAGCGAGATTATCCTCTCAAAACATTTTAATGACAAGAGCTATAGAGAAGATGAAAGACAAAAGGAAAATTGGAGAAGCCAACAAAGGAAAACTGTTGTGGAATGGTGGTAGGAAACATGATGAAGATAAATATCCTTTTTATAAATTCCAAACCTTCATATAATGGAGACTTAGAAGTTTGGCATCTCCTACACTGTGCAGAGACTCGAAAGCAAATTAAGTAGAGGAAATTACCTGATATGTGCAGAGACCAAACATAACCAAGGAGATCAAATAGAAGGCTCAATCCCTAAAGTTGGAAATCCGCTATCTACTTTGAAAGAGGCATGAGACTTGAAAGTGAGCAATGAGGTCTAAGGTTGGAGGCAATAGAGAGAGTGATAGAGGGAGCGATGAGGCCGGAGTCAATTGAGAGCGAGAGTGAGAGAGGGATCAAAAAGGGCGGAGGCTATTGAGGCCATGAGATGAGTGGGGTGAGAGACGAAGTGGGAAATGGGATTTTGATATAATAAGTCAAAACATAAAAATTGAGAAAATATTATATATAAAAATATATATGTATATCTATGTATCAGTCCGATTCGGGTTAGTGGTTCCAAACTTGGAATCAAGAACTAGATCGATGTAAATTGAATCTAGGAATCATCGGTTTTGGGCTGATTTTGTCCGATCAATTCCCAGTTTTTTACACACCCTTATAATTTATGTCATTATCTCTAAATTGGGAGGTCTAGACAGCCTCGCCCTTTTGCGGACCTAAGCTTATGAGCGGTCTCCATCTGTGCATACTCAAGCAACGTGGGACGAAATCGGAGTGCATTCGAATTCGATCTGTTGGCACAACAGCACGCTCCACCTAGAGAAAACCATCAAACCAGCCGAAGTACATGCCCTATGGAGGCTTCATCCTCATTGAAATTGAGCCTCGAAGACAACATCGAACGCGGGCTTTATTTTTATTCCTTTGGTCCACATTTGAGTGCGAAACCCATGCTTTAGCTGAAGCCCATCGTACAGAAAGTGGAGTTACCTCCGAGGCTCCCATTCGGGAGAGAATAGGAAAGAAACCATTGCTCCTTGTTGGATTTGATTCCTTCGAATTTAGAAATACAAAAAAAAAATAATTTTAATTTTGTTGATAAGATCGGGATCCAAAAAGTTCTAAATCTATCATACAAAAGGCCAATTCCGTCCTAAATCCCATGTGCTTGGCGAGATCCGCCCTGAAAAAAAAAATAAAGGAAAACTTCGAAAGAGCCATACTAAATAGACCCTAGGACGGATGATTGGGGATGATGGAGTATGGTCCATAGCTACTGATTTTCTTCATGAATTTCTCCGGAATTTCTCCCCTTGAGAACTCCTCCATTATGTATTTCCCTGGAATTTCTCTGGATGATTTTGAACTCGTGGGCCGATTAATTACCAAAGGAGGAGCCGAACCCACTGGATCAGCCCCGCAGCACTGTGCACTGTGGGCCTTAGTGGGTCAAAACTGATCTTGGGTCTGGAGAAACTCTAGAGATCTCTTTTGCAATTCTAAAACTTTTCCTGCCATTCTAGAATGAATGGATGAATGATAAAAGAATAATAATAATTGGGTTTTAAAAAAAAAAAAAGCCATTTTGGACCCTTTTTTCCAACAATTTGCTCATGTAGGAGCAGATCCGGCAATTTCCTTCTCGGATTCTCATCGTGTTGTATGGGTAGCCGTAGCATTTCTATAAGGATAATGTGTAACCATGATTCCGAGATAAATACGACCTTGAAAATGCTGATCATTGTTCCGACAGTCGATAGAACGATTTGAATGCTAGTATGATAATAATAGTTAAAGTGTAGCCACTTGTAAATTCATCCGCGGGGATAGCTCAGTTGGGAGAGCGTCAGACTGAAGATCTGAAGGTCGCGTGTTCGATCCACGCTCACCGCATTTTCTTTTTGAAAATTTTCCCAATTTACTTTTGTCTCATTACCTCATTGTTTTATTGGGCTTTACGATCTAGCTTTTATTTATTATTATTATTTAATTTCTGACCAGTTCAACAGGTCAAAGCTAGATCCAGTCAAACGAAACCAGCTAGATTTTTCAGAATAAGGCAAGTTTGACTAAATCTAGTACGGGATTCCTTTACCATATGAAGAGCAACACAGCTTGACCCAGTTGTAAAAGTGATGGAGATGACAGATCACGCGATAACTTTTAGCATATGCAGCTAATTTGCCTGCGTAATTAGCATAATGGGGGAATCTAATTACCCTTTCCATCTAATAAGTCAAATCCTACATAGCTTTAGCATGAGTGGCTAATTTGTGTGCGTAATTACTGTATTTCTCATATTACAAAAGAGGAATCCGATCGCCCTTTCCATCTATGGAGACAAACCCTACATTCCAAAGTCCAGACATAAAGAAGGGAAAAAGAAGCGTTGGGTTGTCTTTAAAGATCTCCACGATAACTTTCGCTTTTGCTACACGCCTTTGCGGTGTGCATTGGACCCTTTTAAATTCCTTTTTCTCTCCAGTCCTAATCCCTGGAATCTATTTCCAGATCAGAGACTTCATCCCAGATCGGTTTACAAAAAATTTGTTTATAAGTGACATGTCAGACTGTAACTTATTCGAAGAGCCAGTCAAGGTCGAACACATCATGAACGACACGACTCCGGTTCTTAAATATCGCCAAATGAAGTTTGTTCTTAAAGGCCCGCCACTTGATGGAGAAACCGCAAGCCATGCGGGATGCACAAGTCAATATCTGTCGATGGAAACGCGTTTCCGTAAGGAGCATGCAAACTTTTTGTGCAGAAAGTTTAGAAAAGGGGCAAAAGCTTAAAGTCTGCTCCTTTGGGTCGTCGGGAACGCGATCGAAACATATGTCAATGTTATGATCGGAGAAAGAATCCTTACCCTTGGACTCCACTAGCAGCTGAGCTTCCAAGCAAAGGGTTCGAAAAGTGCGACCAATGAGGCAAAAGTGTAAAGGGTTACAGGCCGACGGGACACGCGGACTCCTGTCGGTGAAGGGAACCCGCTTTTAAGCGTGGTTTTCGTTTTCGAATTCGAGAATTTTGTCTTGTCGTTATTGCTTTTGACAGAATTAGATTATCGAAATTGTCTCGATGAATTCGTTCAATTTATACAATTCGAGGCAGGTCGATATGCAAATATAACCTAGTAACGTGCAATGATCTCAAGGAGATGAATTGACAGTCAACTTGGTACTGTCCACAAACGAGGAAGATTTGGGCCGCCCCTAGATTGAACGGAGTAAACACGGGTTGAGTACTCCACTAGTGAGTGGAAAGACACGAAAAAAAATTCTTTGCGGTCAATCAAGCTCTTTCTCACAAGCTTTTTCTTTTTTGCTATCTTACACTAGAAGAAAAGATGATATTTGCTCGATTACGACATAAAGAAAGACAGGAACAACGCAAGTTTTTTAGCAAATGCTGAGGAAAGGAAGACATTAATACGCTGCTTTCGACGGTTCGTATGCGGTTTGTAACAAAAGCGATGATGGAAGGACAAAAGGACAAAATGAGAAAAAAAAGACGCTTTTGCGCCTTTGCATTCTCGCGAAGATATAAAACGTATCTTGGACTCGAAATCACCTTTCTTCTGGAATTGGAATCTAAAGCGAGCATGTGGAGTGAGGAAATGGACATACAATGATTAATCCGAGTGTCCTGTAGCGATCAAGAGAGAGTGGCGGTCCTGAACACTACCTACACGAGAGAGGAAAAGTGCTTGTCGTTTAAAGGGACAAAGGAAAAGGATAGAAAGGAAGTCTTCGAATTGGAAGGACGCACGGTAGATCAACCCATTCTACGGCCGATCTTCTAGCTATATTCAGGCTAAAGTTTAGAAAGATGGTACCAAGGAAAGAACGTGCAGTGCTGAACAAATTGTGTGATTGATTTGGTCAATTGGACCGAGTCTAGAAAATATCATCGCACTTTGACTTAATATTTTTATAATTGATATTGAACTCAGAGAGTAATTGGCATTTCATTTGAACGATTTGTAATATATATAATTCTTATAACATGTGCAATATATATTATTGGGTTGTCCTTCGTTCTTGCATAATCAGATTTATCAGGTGACAAGCATGCATGCATCCATTGGATATTTACTCTATATAAATAAATAAATATATTTATTTATATATTATTCTTGGTTGATGTAAGTTGTTGATGGGTGAGAGTCATTCTCAGGAAGAAGCACGCGGTTGCCTGTCTTGCACCTTTCAAGAACATGGAGAAAAGCTCACTTCCCCAAGGCCAAGGGGGCGTGGAGCTTGGTGGGGTCTCAAGGAATATATGTGCATGCAATGAGCTTGGAATTATGAGCTGCATGCACTATATGAGCAACCACACTAGTCACATGCACGGAGTGCTGATGAGTATGATCATTATTTTATTTTATTTTATTTTATGTTTTTTTTTTCAAATATGTGCTTGTCTATATATGAGAGAGGCTAACAAAATTAATCCCTTGTAGCTAACTCGTCAAACAGATGGATAAAAAATGACCTGGCCCTAAATTGACTCACTTTTACAAAATTCAAATTTCAGCGATCCATACCTGACCCAAACCCAATCCATACACATCCTTTGGTGAGTTCAACTGGATATATTGACGGGTTGAGGCTGGGGCTTTCTCTTGGAGATTTCCCTAGGTGAAGATATCAGACTTTTGCTGCACACTCCAAACAAATGATATTAGAAATGATAGTTGATTAATAACCTATTCCCAATGTGTATCGGTGTTTGTTGAATATCTCAAGGAGGAATTTGCCAAACTTGAATGAAACATTGTCCTCAATGTGAAAAAGAAAAATAGGAACAAGAAAACTCCCCTTGTTATAGTATAGTGGTGAGTATTCCCACTTGTTACGCGAGTGACATCCCCAACAATGGCACCAAAAACTTATTTGTAAAATTCTAGATAAAATGAACATTTTGAATAAGTAATATAATGATGAGAAAGAGTATCATCCCATGGAAATTAATGATTAATAAACTAATTAAATACTAAAAATATATTATTTCTAAAAATTTATCTAACAAATCAAAATAGAATTGAGAATAAATTAAAACTCAAAATCATAAAAGCAAAATTTGGAGACTAAATGTAGTAAATCAATCAAATAAATATGTTAGACTATCCAATTTTACCATAACTACTAGATATGAATTTTAAATTGTAATGCATATAAGAACGATATCAAACATGTGATAACGGAATTTCCCAATCTATTTACTATCCTATATCTACATATAACATACATACTCAGTTTATTAATTCACTATATTTCTATGTGAATTTAAATAAACATAAGTGCTTTAAAATCTATAAATATTCCCAGCTTACAATGAGTCTTTGGGATCACTTTATCACTGAAAGTTACACAAATAACATAATATCTCTATTCACTTTTAATTTATGATTATATTTTATAAGGTGTAATTGTGTCTTATCACTTCTCAATCTCAAATGTGTACATCAAATCATTTAAGAGGTGGCTAGTAACTTAAAAGCATTAAGCACGATAATATATAACTCACATGAATAAAATCACTTGCATGTATAAAGAATCATGAAATTCACATCATCATGATTAGGCTACATCGTAGCTCTAATAAAAGAAATTTAGAATATAGTAAAAGAACAAACAAAAATGTAAATCAAACCTAGTATCTTGAATAAAAAAACAAGGATTATGTCACCACTTTTGTTTTCTATTCAAAATACTTAAAAAATTCTCAGAATAATGAAAACAATCTAAAATATAAAAACCTAGCTATCTATATTATCCTATTTATAGGATACATTCAAGAATTCTAACACAATGCAATTGCTTTTTTTTTTCCACATAAAATCAAGGAATAAATCACATAACTCTTTATTTGGTATCCATCTTTCACCGCTTTTTGAATTCCTAAATCACATAATTTTCCTTTCCTTCTTTTTGCCCATTATTTTCCTTATTTTCTCCATATCTCATTACTTTGCTTAAACAATGAAGATTTGGGTAAATAAAATGAAATCCAAATATTTTTTTAATGAATATTGCATTACAAAATACCATATTTATTGCCTAAAATAGCTAAAATAACTCTATTATTATAGAGTTATCAATCATGGTTTTCAAACAAGTGAGCGTTGTGGTGTAGCAACGTAGGCCTAATGATAGACTTCATGGTTCGATCCGGAGAAGGAGACTAGGGATGAAATTGAGTGTTGGAGATTCAAGTTAAAATAAGTTAATGCAGAAAGATACTTGATTTAAGTTGGGGGGGGGGGGGGAGCAAACCTAATACTAGAGCTCACATGTAAAAGGAAGATTGTTATAATATACATGTGAATTGTATTAAAGAAGTTCCACATCGAAAAATTGATATGATGTGGAACAATTAATATATTCTAATTAGCCCATAATTCATTTGTTTAAGTTCTTAATTGAAGGTGAGTTCCACCAAATATATTGACAAGCTTAGACTTGAGCTATCTCTTGCATATCTCCCTAGGTGAAGGTATCACATTTTTGTTGTGCACTCCTTAGAAGCTCAACTAAATATCCAATTCTTAGCAAGCTTTCTCCTTAATTTGTTGCCCTTGAAGAATGGGCAACTCCTTTGGTTGGCTTATCGAGTTGCTGAGGGAGCTTAAGTTCTCGAGTCCGATCATGAGCAAGGACTTTGCATAGACACAAGCAACATGCATATGTATGTAAGCGTCGAGCTGAAAACACAAACAAAGAGGCTTTATATTAGAGAATAAGTTCCAGTTTAGTTTTCGGTTCTCTAAAAACTAGCTCATTTTATGTTTCCTAGTAAAAATGAATACTTGTGATAAAATATGGAAGTTACACCAATTCACTACAAAACATATAAAGGTCAAGTGGTCATGTTGTTGTTTGTTCACGGGGAAGATTATAGTTTGATTCTTGATACATGTAAAAGTGTGTGTCTACATATATAAAGAGGCTTTAGAACTAGCCTCCAGAAACTTGGGCCGAACCTTTATAGACTCAAGCATGGGCACGGGGTCTTGAGCCTTACCTCAATAGACCTAGGATTGGCATTTGTGGACATGGGGACGCCATTAGGGTCTCAAGCTCTGCATCAAGGGGCTTGGGCCCAACCTCTGTTGACTTGGCTCGATGGCCAAGGAATTGCTCTTGGCCTCGATGCTCTAAGGTTGAGAGCCAGTGACTTGGGTGAGGGAGTCAACTATCCATGCATAGCTACTAGGGACCTGAGAATGAGCATTGGGGTCCAAGCCTAGCCTACAAGGGCCCGGGCTTGGTCTCTGTGGACTTGGGTGCAAACACTAGCTCGAGCCTAACCTCAAGGGACCAAGGCCTTGTTTTTGTGGACATGGTGAGACCGGTGACAAAGAACTAACCAGGTGTTGATGATCTTGACATGGAGCTTGGTTCTTGAGCATGACTACTAGGGACTTAGGTATAGCCATTAAAGTCCTAACCCTTACATTAAGGGACCTAGGTTTAGCCTCCATGGACCTAATCAGTGAGGGATCGAGCTCGGCATTGAGGGACTTGAGCCAAGTGCTAGTGACTTGGGTATGGGAGCCAGACCTAGATAGAGTCACTAGGGACTCGGGCATGGGGGCCTCAAGGTCTTAGTCCTAGCCTTTAAAGACTTGGGCTCGATCGTCCAAGAACTAGGTTCACTTCTTGTTGGACTCGAGTTATGCACCAATGCTTAGGTGAGGGAGTTGAGTACCTGTGCATGGCCATTAGGGACCTGAGCATAGGCACCAAGGTCTAGGACTCAACTTTAAGGGACATAAGCTAAGCCTCCAAGGACCCAGGCATGAGCACTGAGGTTTTGGCTTTGGCCTGAAGGACCTAGACTTCGCCTTTGTGGACTAGGGCCCGATCAACGAGGAAATGGCCTTGGCCTTGAGGTACCCAAGCTAGCCTTGATGTACCAAGCTTGCCTTGATGGGCATGGGTCGGGTGCCAATGATGGTGTAGTAGCCAAGTACCCTAGCATAGCCATTTTGGAGACCTTAGCATGGGCACCGAAGCCAGCCTTGATGGTCATGGGTTAGGCTTGGCCTCCATGGACAAAGATACTATCATTAGGGGTTTCAACCTTGACCTCAAGAGACTTGGGCTCAACCATAGAGGAATTGGGTCTAGACAAGGCATTGGTGACTTAGGTAGGAGCCAGTTCACTTGTTTATGGTCGTTGGGGACTGGACACGAGCATGGGGGATTTGCTCTTTGCTTACATGGGTTGAGTTGGGTTATTTATGAACCCATAACTAATTGAGCTTTGCTTTATTTGACCCATTTTAATCTATATTTTAAATATGGGCAGCCCATATTATCCAACTTAACAAATTTGAGTTAAAATATGAGTCCATGACATATTTTGCCACCTTTGCTTGTAGCCAAATTAGTTGGGACTATGCTTAATATTGGGGTTTCATAGTTTGACAAAAGCAAACTTTTTAGGATATTTATCACTTACGGATCAAGTGTTAAGTGTTTATATTTTCCTCATATCCCATCATATGAGTTTCGTGTTTGTACCTTCTTCTATCACGTGTTCTTTGTACGAAGGTTAGTCAATCTGATATAATCAAATCCATATCAAGTGCATAGTTTGTGTGCTAGCGAGGCAGCGCGTGCCAATAGATAATTTGAGATTGAAAGTGACCACATAATATCGTGTTGATCGTGTACAACGAACTTCAGTTAGGAACTTCATCACGATTCTAATTCTAAAATTTTCTAGGTCCACCAATTGGTCTAAACATCGTCATAAATAATCTTGATTTGAAGCCTAAGAGACTCATTAACACTAGATGGTTACAGACAACAATTTGTAGCCAAGAAGATATTGTATGCTTATACTATCACTGTTCATCTTGATTGTAAGCCACATGTTTTGATGAGTTTGAATTTTCTCCCTATTTTTGTGGTTGCAACTAGGGCGAATATCGAGTAGCACGTGTTGTTGTGCTTGGGGCATAAGAAGAGCCATTCACGCAGCAATTCAAGTCAAAGTAGTTCAGCCACTTGGGATACTGTAGATGCCACCTTTCCCCTTAAGAAGGGAGCGGGAAAGTTCGATTCCCTACATTTTCAGGGGATTGAGATAGGGACGTGTGAGTGAGAAAGTAAGATTTTGCAACCTACACACAATACATAACATGCACTTTCGCTTGTAAAATAAGTATAGGACGAGATTAGGACAATAATAAAAAAAAGTCAAGAGTAGTTCGACCAAAAAAAATGTCAAAGTAGTGAAAACAAAATAATCATCATAGAAAAATATATTTAGTATATACTCTATTTGTTCAGTGAAAAATAAACGATTTAAAAAATATTTTTTAAAATATGAACGCTTATACCCACTAAAAATAGTTAGCCAATGAAAAATGCTTTCAGTATTAGCAATAATTTATATTTGAATATTTTTGTGAATGATGGAAATATTTTTTATTCATTTATTTTTTTAAGGGATAAATGCAATTAATTGGAGGAATATATTTTTCAAATTATTCATTTTTTGTAAAATAGACAAATCCATAATCTACATTCTTTTTCAAATAATTCTACAATAATAATGTTATTTTTTGGCATCGTAAGATGACTGAAAATTGCCGTCATCCATCAAATTAAGCACTATTTAGCATCTAAAGTACATTTCAGTAATTAGAAAATTATAATCTCCTAATGCTCATTTGAAAATTCTTAAAAGGTATTCTGTTTAGACCTCACCCTAAAAATAAAGTCATGGACTCATCTCACTAAATTTTTCGTTATCCGATCTACCCGTGCATTTGATAAACATGTTAATTTATGTCATGTAATTTAATACAAGTTTAACTTCTTATTAGTGGAGAAGATGACAACTAAACATACATAATATACATCTTTATAAAAAGCATATAAACTCTAAACTGACGTAGCATGTTTCAACATAGCCCTCGTGTCCACTTCCCTCAGCCCAAAAGAAATTAAGACTCTGAAGTAAATTACTATATATATATATAATTCATTTGATCTTTTTATCAATAAAAAATTGTCAAAGCAAAGCGCATATTAAAAAATCACAAATGACGAGGAAATCTAATCGGATGAACAGTATGTCCATCCGGATTGTACCGTGATATGCATATTTTAAATAAAATAAATCTTGATCATCTAAGCAATTTTGGAGGTGTTAGGCGCCATCCTTTTCATTTTCCTTCACCTGCTGATGGTCACCATCAAACCCCAAAGACAGACATTCCAGCGAATAACTTTCGCTCTCTCTCTTCCCCGTCATTAATAGCCCGCCTAAACCCATCAATTCTGGACGGTCTAGATGAGCAGAGAAGCTTCCCCACCGCTCGATCGCCTGACGTTGACCCGCGCCAGCCAATCATAAAAGAGAACCCTGTGATGCACACGTAACGCGAGTGGTCCCTCCTCCCC